>BSBM01000613.1:11170000-11487500 GCA_027924585.1 Larix kaempferi
CCCATCCAAAATTAAGGCAATTCAAAATATACCCACTCCTGGAACACAATAAGATGCACGTAGCTTCTTAGGGCATGCTGGTTACTATAAAAGATTTATAGAAAAAATTTCCAAACTAGCTTCTCCTTTATTCACTTTGCTGATGAAGGATGTATAGTTTGATTGGAATGATGCATGCCAAACAACGTTTACTGAACTTAAGAAAAGGATGTCTACAACACCTATCCTACGTGGGCCCAATTGGGCTCTGCCTTTTCATATCTCCTCAGATGCTTCAGATACTACCATTGGAGTAGTATTAGGACAACAGGAAGGTCATGCTCCATATGCAATTTATTACATCAGTAAGAACCTGGCCCCTACTGAACTGAACTACACTGTTACAGAGAAAGAGTTCCTTGCCATTGTTTATGCCATCAACAAATTTGGACACTACATTACTGGATATTCCACCTTTGTGCACATTGATCATTCAACCATTAAGTACTTAATGAATAAACCGATCACTAATGCTAGAGTAACTAGATGGTTGTTACTGTTACAAGAATTTGACATTACAATTATTGACAGACCAGGGAAGGAAAACGTTGTTGCTGACTTTTTATCTTGACTTAATAATAGTGATGACAATTCACCAGTTGAAGATTCCTTCCCTGATGAACATTTGTTTGTTGTTTCAGTTCATTCCCCATGGTACGCAGATGTTGCTAACTATTTGGCTACAGGAAAGCTCCCAGCACATCTTTCTAAGAGAGAAAAAAGAAATATTATACAACAGGGTGCTATATATTGCTGGATAGATGGACATCTTTTCTACATAGGTCCTTATTTGGAAATCATACGATGTGTAATGGAGGATGAAATTTACATTATCTTGAAAGCTTTCCATGATGAGCCTTGTGGGGGACATTTTGCTGACAAAAGGACAGATCATAAGGTATTAAGGATGGGTTATTTTTGGTCGACATTGTTTAAGGATGTAAAAAAATATGTTCAAGATTGTGACAGTTTCCAGAGGATTGTCCATCCGAATAGATTAGATGAAATGCATCTTCAGCCACAACTTGTGGTTGAACCTTTTGATAGACGGGCTCTGGATTTTGTAGGGCCTATCAACCCCCCCTCGAAGAAGAAAGTTTATATCCTAGTTTGCATAGATTGCATGACCAAATGGGTGGAGGCTGTAGATTTGGTCAAGGCTAATGATCAAGTTGTAATGGATTTCTTATATGAGGATATCTTCACCCGTTTTGGAGCTCCCAAGGAGATCGTTACAGATGGACGACCACAATTTTTGTCTCATAAATTGGAAGCCCTGTTGCAGAGATATCACATTCAGCACAAGATATCCTCACCATATCATCCATAGGCCAATGGTCAAGTGGAAAGCACTAACAAGGTAATTGAGGCTATTCTGACAAAAACAATGAAGAGTCATCGTAGGGATTGGACTGAAAGACTTCCAGAAGCATTATGGGCATATCGTACCACATGGCGCAACATTACAGGTTTCTCCCCATACGAATTGGTGTACGGTAAGAATGATGTCTTTCCTATTGGCTTTGAAATTAAAAATTTAAGGACAACCATAGAAGAAAACCTGGATTTGATAGAAGCATAGAGAATTTGATTGAATCAATTAAATGAACTTGAGGAGAAGTGCACAACTGTTATGCATCAGACAACGTTAATTCAACAACAACGGTCTAAGTGGCATGACAGGTTTGATAAAGAAGAAAGTCTTGTGTAAAGGAGACTGGGATTTACTGTATGATTCACGGTTTAAGAGGGATTTCAAAGGCAAACTGCATACAAGATGGCTAGGACCCTACCAAATCGACAAGGTGTTTGACAATGGAACATTCCACTTGATCACAATTGATGAAAATCAGACACCATTATTCGCTAATGGTCATCGGCTGCGACTGTATCATAAGTTGATTTTGAAGAATGCATTCATTTTGCATGTTGTAGCTGATCCAAATTATCAGTTAACGCAAGGGAAAGAATCTCTTTCGTCCCCTGTGAATTTTTAAAACTACAATTTCCACACATATATTTGTACATAAATAATTGTTTTTTTTATTATTTTATTTTATTTTATGCTTTGATCGGTTTGTTTTTTTGAAGAACTGTGTACAAGAATCAAATTGAGGAGCAATAGTCATGATGGGCTAGATGATTGTAGGCACCCTAGTTTATTTTCCTGTTTTGAATAAGATCCTTGAAGAAAATGAAAAATTCAGCAGCATTAACTAGTCAGCCAAGGATTTTCCTATCTTTCCATTTTTCGCAGCTGTGACTCTGCTGTATTTTGCCCATTTTCACATTTTTCGTAGCTACGACTCTTCCAATCTTGCTTATTTTCCCTATTTGCACAGCTGCGACTCCGCCAATTTTGCCTATTTTCCCTATTTGCGCAGCTGTGACTCCGCCATACTTTGCAATTTTTTCCCCATTTCGCACAGTTGCGACTCTGCCAAATATTGCCTATTTTTCCTATTTGCACAGCTGCGACTCTGCCATATTTTTCCATTTCTCCCATTTCACATAGCTGCAACTCCGCCAAATCTTGCCTATTTTCTCTATTTGTGCAGCTACGACTCCACCATATCTTTCCATTTCTCTTACTTCGTGCAGCTGCGACTCCGCCAAATATCGCCTATTTTCCCTATTTTCATAGTTGTTACTCCTCTATATTTGTCCGATACCCAGCTGCGACTCCGCTAGACTTGACCTATTTTTCCTATTTTCGCTGCTATTAGTCCTCTATATTTATCCTATACCCAGCTGCGACTACGCTGGACCTGGCTTATTTTTTCGATTTCCCAGCCTTAATTCCGTTAGATTCCTCTTATCTATTAGCTGCAACTCCACAAGATTGTTCATTTCTTAGATAATATCGCTGCTAATGACTCAACTGGGCTCCAATTTAGCACTTATTTCAGAGCTCTAATCCTAGTCTGCTAAGAATGAAAAACTATTGGACTGCAGTGGGTGTATGTCAGCATGGATGTACTTGCTAGCTCGGTTGGCAGTTGCCAACTCATCTCAGCACATGCGCAATTATGTTTTTATTAATGGATGTGATGACAAAGTCGGATCGTGGTGGAAAGTTACAACCTGGCTCATATTGAAAAGGTACGAATTCTAACCATATACATGATTAGGCATAAGAATTAATGTGGCAATGATGATTATGCTTTGTCTTTTTTCCTCGTCAGCAACCAATACCCACTTAACCGTCAAGGGACCTGTCAGAATTAAACTCATATCTATTACATGACCGTCACCTTTACCCAATCCGTACCAAAATTGCCAATTATTCCATTTTCCATAACTGTATCACCTTTCTGTGGGTTGATAACTGTGCCATTTTTCCTGAAATACCCAATTCCCACTTCGGTTGTTCGATGAATGTCCGTATGCTGCAAATTCCACATCCGAATTGGTAAACTCTAGATTTTCCATCAGAATTATGAGGTAAGGTGACATGGGTAATCCAGTAAGGAATGAACTTGAGAACACAGAGGCCCTGCGTGCTAACGCGGAGGTTTTCGCTTGAAGTAGTAGCGTGGACTGTATATTTTCAACGTTTAAACGGTTTTCACACAGAGTCAGCAGTATAGTTCGCTCTTAACCTAACTGATACTCATTATGAGGTTAGGGGATTTCACATAGATGTCACAGAAGCAATTGTGGCAAAAGTTACTGGGTTGCCTCAAGTTGGGAGGAGATGTTTTGGACGAAAGGCACAGAATGCGACTGCCGTGAGGGATTTTCTCACAATTTGTGAAAATGTTCGTCCAAGAGGCTGTGGAATAGTGATGGAATCATTACCTCGGCCATGCGATCAAGTTGTAATCTTCCTCAAGAAATACATCTTCTGCGAAGGTAGGTACAAAATTGTCTTCGAATTTCTCTTATTATCCCATTTACGCCATGGAAATATAGTGAACATGCCATTTTATCTTTTAAAAGACATACATCATATGGATGGTTATGTGAGAACAACCTGGCATCCAGTTTCTTCCATCACCAATCATGGCTTAATTAAACTATTAATCTTAAGGTCACTAGCACAACAAAACCAGACTTGGGCACAATTTCTTGCTGGGGTCGGGGTAATTCGGGAACCTGCATTAGAGATAGGAGGTGTCGCAGTAGAGAAAGAGGACCAGAGTTCCTGAGATTCAGCTGGGGGGAGGGATGGTGTATCAGAAGACCAATTGGAGGATGAAGAGGAGGTAGATATGGGGGAAGTTGCGAAAACAACAATACCTGTTGCAGAAGGAGACACAATGGAAGCTGTGGAAGGTGAGGCTGTGGTATTAGAAGCTGCAACAATAGCAGACCCTATAGAAGAGGCAACATACCCAATAAAAACTGCAGTTAGGGTGGCAGCAAAAGTAGTACAAATGTCATTATTAGCATCTGCAGCAGAGGAAGCTGAAACTAGAGCAGCTGCAGAAGCTGCGACAGTGGAAGCTGTAGTTGCAGAAGTTGCAATGGAAGAGGAAGAACATCAAATAGAGGTAGCGGAAGGAGGAGACATGGAGTTTCTGGATGTTGAATCCTCCCCCCAAATAAGGGGAACTATGATTCAAGAGGAGTAATTCATCCTTGTTGCTGAAAATATAGAGACCCCTATGTCACAGAAAAGAAGGAAAAGGTCAGGAAATAAGGGCCAGACATTCACTCTGGCGAAAAAGAGAAGAACCAGAGCTATTACTGCAGTAGAAGCAATACACAGTGAGGGGAAACCATCTGGGGTTTTAAAGAAAAGAAGAACCCGAGCTGTTACAACATTAGAAACAACATGTTCAATCAGGGCAAACATTGAAATTCCCACAGCAGAAGCAACATGTGTAATTGGGGTAGGTATTGAAATTCCCATTTTAAACCCCAAATCACCTATTGTTACACAAGAACCTGTTGTAGAAGAACCCCAAATTGAAAATCTTCTTCTTGAGAATGAGCTGCTAAAAGAGGAGGTGCAAATGCTTCGGGGTGAACTGGAGAAATGGAAATAAGTATGTAAGAAGTAGGCGGAAAAGAGTTTGAACACGCTAATGGAGGCTGCAGAACAGCTGGAGAACTCATCTCATGTTTTGGGGAATGAAGTACATGAGGAAGTGGTATGCCCAGAATGTGGGGATATATTTAATTTGGCAGGGCATAAGGTCACAGTGCTGGAATTAGCAGCACAAAAATTTGCAGAAGCAAGGCAAGAAATGGAGGAAGTTCCTACATTGGACCCAATGGTAGGAAATGAACCAGATATAGACATAATCCCTGACCTGGATCTAGGAGAAGATGAAGAGATGCAATCCCAGACATCGGGGGATACTGAATTATTCCAGGGCCAGTCTCATTTTTCAGAAGACATTGAAGTCACCCAAGAGCAACATCAACAACCTAAAAGCACTGAAGTCATTTCAGAACAGGAGGTTGTTACACAAGAACCAACACTCCAAGAGCTTGTTACTGAAGCAACAACTCAAACAATAGGCATCTCGAGCAATTTTCAGAATTTGGATGTTGTTACACAAGAACCAACATCTTCAAAATTATTTGTCGAGGATACAACTCAACAGAGGATAATGAGATTGGAACATAGGAAGAAGGTGTTGTTACACAAGAACCAGTACCTTTCGACTTGGTTATGAATGATGCAACCACACAAGTGGAAGCTACTGTGACTAATGAAAAAGAAGTTTCCAATATGTTGACTCAAGACAAGCCTGCTGAGACACAAGATCAGATGGTCCCAAGTCAAGTTTTGACAATGATGCTTGAAGCAGAAGAGGTGAAAGCTCAAGAAATTATTAATTTAGACTCTGATGATGAGAAAGATGTGGATGATATAAGGATTCAACGTTTGGAGAAAAAGATTTCTTTGTTACAACTTGAGCTAGCTAAATGGAAAAAGCATCTTGATCAGTGACAAGAGGGGAAGGTCCCTCTCCATGAACATAGAAAGACTATCAGGGAATTGAGAGAGAAATGGGATGAGGAATTGGTTTTCTAGAGATCCCAGTGGGACAGGGTTCAGAAAGAATTGGAAGAATTGAAGAAATTCAAGTCCATGCAACAAGAAAAGGATCAGATGTATATTCTTTCTCAGGAATTGTTGAGTTGCAGGGCTCCATCCCCTTCTTACCCTGTATTTATTTATGAACATACAAATTTATTTAAGTTTAGAGCATTGAAAGAAGGAAGACCATGTAAGCTGTCCACTGCCCCCCAGTTCTTAGAAACTTTCATTGAAAGCAATTTTGGGGATCAAAATTTATTGTGTGAATTGTATTTGCACGATAGAGCAAGCTATACTGATTTTCATTCTATCCCTGGGTTGTATTTGGGGGATGTTCAGCTGAGATAATTCACTTCTTTTGTCACCAATCATGTGCAATAGTGGTATGCTTCTTAGACTATCAATAAGAACGAGGATAATTCCACTCTTTGGATAAGAAATGAGCCTCGACTTCCCAGATGTTTCAATGCAAAGCATGCAAGGTATCTCAAAACTCCTAAAAAGACTCGGCACTTGATGGATCTGCAGAGGACAGTCATTACTAACTGTGTCCATAGAATTTCCAAACATCAACAGTATGCCCTAGAAGGTAGTAAGCACAGGTGGTAGGGTTCTTCCCTAGCTTTAAAGGAAAAGGATCCATATTGTTTCGAGAACTTTAAACAAGCCCTTCTTAGAGTGCCTGGGTATGTGAAATGCATGGAAACATGTGGGCCATTGTGGCTGGGTCTGAGATTTAGATTTCCTCTCATATGGTTACCTGTGAGCCCATACAAAACAAGCTATGTCTTGACTAAGAAAGAGGAGGGTCAGTGTTGGAAAAACTAGATTGCCTATAATGGATTTGTAAATTCGGGAGGAGCACTTGAACTTGCCTTCTTGCCTTCAACATCACCAATCTCCACAGACAGAGTATGGATCCAGATTCAAATTAGTGGGAGTTGTTGCATGAGGACATGCAATCAGATAGTTGGGGGGAGATGTTGGGTCCTGAAATTTCCCCTTTTTGACCACACCTATTACCTCATTTTGCTCTGTTTTTCCTTATTCCTATAAACTAGATATATGTCTTTCCTCAAGATTGAGCATGAATCCTGACAGGTATGATTTATCATTTCCTACTTTATTAATTCCTAAGATTGTTATGGATATGAATTGTATCCTTTGATTTATGCTAACTTATGTTGATTTTATTAAGACAAGATCAAAGAATTGAGAGACACATGTGTAGCAGCCCTCTAAGTATATGGAAGGAAGGCACGATTGGTGCCAGCTGTTACTCCATGATTCTGATTCCAGACATTAATAGAAACATTGCAATCATCTCTCCACGTGGTAGCTGCAACAGACTTCGATGCAACAGATCATCATTGCAACAAACAAAGCACTTCCTGACTAGTTAGTCTGTTGATCCATTAACAACCAGAATAACAATGCCCTTCACGTCCAACGGCTTCATTCAAGTCTATTCACGGTTGTAATAGTTCTGTTGTGACTCAGCATCCTGAAGATCAAAGATCTTCATGGCTGCACGAATTTAGTGGATCGGGATTGTAGTTTGCATGTATAAATATGGGAAGGCTTTCAGAGCCCGGGGTTGGTTTATTATCAACTGTACGAGTTGTAACAAAGTACTGTGAATTACCATTTTTAACATAAGGAGCAGAGTTCTTCATATCCTTGTGTTTTGATTTGTAGTAGTTCACGACATCTCTGTTAGAAGGCCAGGGCCTGCCTTCTCACAGATATAGCTGAGTTAAGTAGATAGATTAGTTTATTTCCTGTTGTGTGGTGTGGATTTGCAGTAGATACGTTTTACTGATTGGATGCAACAGTAGTAATTGATAATTGCATTATCCTTTGGTAGTTAATGGTTGCATTCTGAATAGCTATAACTGTGTGGCTTGGCAGTTGATTATGTAGGTTAGCTCCTTTTATGCAAGTGTGTTAGTTAGCTGTTATAGTCAAGCTCATCTCTGGTTTCTTTCAGTCATTTATCTTTCTTAGGATTTCCAACTTAGTCAAATTATGGTTCAAGTTTAATTCTAGTTCTTTGTTTTTGTTCATCTTTCTTATAGACCACTAGATTAGATATGTTATGATTGAGTTGCAGTAGTTGATAATTGAATTAGACAGGTTGTGAGTGGATACTGTAGTTTGATATTTTTAGGATTTAACTTCTTGCAAAAGTAAGTCTAGTCTATTTATTCCTAGATCAGTAACTGTTGGATTGATATTTGTAGGAATGTAATTGCACTTTGAATTCTTAGATGGATAAATTAGATTAGTTTTAACCATGAGATGAGTTTGACTAAGAAGATAGGTAGTATAGTTTATCTCAATTTATTCAATCAACTACTTTAAATGTTTATTCATAGACTGTGCTAATTAATTTTGAAATAAAAAGACCTACCTGGGTTGACAATTTATATTGAGCATCTTGTGTGTTAGTTGTAATTGATTAGCATATAGGGTTACCAACAAGGTCTATGTGCAAGACAACTACTTCTGACAATTACAGTTTAAGGCAGTTTCGGGACCCTACGCACTTTTCCTTCAGTAGAAGTGCATACACACACACACACACACACTATACACAGAGAAAGTATGTGGGCCTTGTTTCCCATGCACCTTGTACATAGAGAAAGAATGTGGCCCTTTTTTTTCGACAAAAACTTCCCCAAACCCTATTTTTTTTCTAGTTTCTATTGTGGGTTCGTAAACCCATCAGTAAGTTATTGTTAGATTTCATTATTAGTGAGAAATTTCTATTTTTATTCACTTTTGTTCTATATATTACCTTTTCTCTTGTTTCATTAGGGTTGAGTTTCTTGATTCACCATTATGAGTTCTGAAGTAGCTTATGTTCTTGAATTAGTCAATACTAACTATCTCTTTTGGAAGAGAAAGATGATTGACATTCTCAGGAGTAAGAATCTATGGCACTTAATTAAAGGTGAAAAAATGAAACAAATAGATGCTAAAGACTTATCTATATGGGAATGTTGATGTGATCAAGCAAGAGGACTCATTGGACAAATTGTTTTAGATAGTTTACATGTATGTATTGATGTTGAGGATAGCCCAATTGAGGTATGGAAAAATTTAGCTTATTTATTTGATAAAAGTGATGATGTTTCTTCTTACTATCTTGAAAGAAGATCCATGAGTTAGACCCTAAATATTTTGATAGAAGAGTCATTTGTTGCTGAAATAAAAAAATATAATGAAAAGTTAAATAATTGTGGTAGCAATTAGTATAAGAAAAATGATAATTCCCTTATTATTCTTGTAGAGAAAAAATTACCTTATTCATTTGATATGTTCATCCAAACTAGGAATAGAGCCATGGAATCGTCTAAAGGTATTATAAAACCCACTTTTGAAGATTTTTGTAAAGGTTTGATATGTGAGCAAGATAGATCAATTGCTTCTGGTCAATAATCTAACAGTAAGTCTCTAATGGCACATAATAAAAATAATATGAATATAGTTTTTAATAAAAAAACTTAATCACATACTAAAGGATCAACCCCTCACTCTTCTAATGATGATGATGTTTCTAACATAGTATCTAATAAAAATAAAGGGTATAGTCCTTGTAAGTATTGTTGAAAAAATAGCCACCATGAAAATATTTGGTTTAAACGGAGACGTGAACTTGCTAAAGCAAAGAAGAAATCCTTCGAAGAACAATCGATAGCCTTGTGCTCCTATTATGTTTAACCTAGTAATTCTTCTTCTTCTGTGGAATGTATAATGGATTCTGATGCTTCTAATCATATGAATGGTATAGTTTCTTTATTTACATCTTATGACACTAATAGGCACGCATCACAAAAAGTTTCAATTGGTGATGGTAATTATATTTCAGTAGTAGGATATGGTAATGTAAAATTAAAGTTCCTAATGGCACATTAGAATATCTTTTCCATGTTCAAGGCATGCCTATAAATTTGCTTTCTATTTATCATGCATGCCAAAAAGGTTATAAATTTGAAGCTTGGACAGATAAATATGTCTTAAAATATATCAAACATAACTTCAAAATTGTTTCTTTGGGTCCCATTGATCATGATGTTGACATTTATATAAGTTTACTGGTTTTAATTAATGTAAAAATTGACTTTTTTATTCCTATGTTGCTCATGCTGCACATGTCGATGAATAAAGTAGATTATGGCATGAAATATTAGGTCACTTGAATTATGGAAAAATGCAAATGATGTCTAAAATGGTACTTGTATTACCTTCAATTTCTTCCACTAAAGGTGTTTGTGAAGTTTGTGTTCTTGGTAAACATCATAAGGAAATGTTTGATAAAGGTAAAGCTTGGCGTGCCAAAGAACCATTGCAACTAATTCATAGTGATATTTGTGGCCCTCTTGAAAATCCTTCTCCATCTCATGCAATTTATTTTCTTACTTTTATTGATGATTATAGTAAAAAATATTAGGTCTATTTTTTTTAACTTAAAAGTGAAACCTTTGGTATATTTCAAGAATTTAAAACCTTGGTTGAAAATGAATCTAATAAAACTATTAAGACATTGAGAATTGATAATAAGGGGGGATTTACTAAAAAGGAATTGAATGCATATTTATCTAAGCATGGGATTCAACATCAAAATATTGCTCCTTATATACCTCAACAAAACAGGGTGGCTGAAAGGAAAAATAGGACTTTGGTTGAAATGACTAGACGTATGCTTTATTCCAAAGGATTACATAAATGTTTTAGGGATGAAGTTATTTGTTGTGCTAACTATATTTTAAATAGAGTCCCTACCAAATTAGTTTTGTGGATTACTCCAGACGAAAAATGCAATGGAAGAAAACTCGATATTAGTAACTTTAAGATATTTGGTAGTAAATGTTGGGCACATATCTGGGATAAAAAATTGAAAAAGTTAGATCCTAAGTCTCACAAATGTATTTCATTGGTTATTGTGAGGATTCCAAAGCATACAGGTTATTTGATCCATCTACTCAAGGTGTTATCATATGGATAGGTCTTCAATTCAATGAAGTCACTTCTCCTCCCGACTATGTTGAACCTCATGTTGCCTTGAACTTGTATTCATCTTCTATTGTTCATATATATGTTACCCCTTGATCTACTTTTATGCCTACCCTTGATCCTAGTTCACCTTATTCTTCAAGTGATCCTCCTGAATGTTTTGAAGATACTAGTGTGGTTCCTACCACTATAGTAAGACCCCAAGGGCTCTTAAGCACAAAATTATTTATAAAACAATTACTTTAAATAATTAACTTAAGATCAACTCATTACTATGAGAATTTTGTAGATCTAAAACAATAACCAAGATATCATAATAACAATCAAATGAAATAAGGATAAGACATACTTGAATTTGATGAGTGATGAAAAGAATGTACCTCTAGAAATACATAAACGATGAGGGAAAACAACGTGTTGGGGACGACTCTCCACCCAACCAACTCCTCAGTGAATTCACACTGAGAGCCCCCAATCCCCCAACAAATAAACCGTATCCAATGTTATCTTCCCTTCCATAACCATCATCATACCTGTCTTCCTTCGAATCTAAGAAGAATGAATTCCCTTCCCCTCCAATCCTCCTAGTTTTTATAGGCATCTGGTTATCAACACACTACTCCTATGTACTACTGGGAATCCCAAAAGGATGGCCCAACTTCCTCCTTGTCCTCCCTAATGACACACAACCCTAGGCATCGATAGTCCCTCTCCATATACCTCCCACTGGCGATTATAAATATAGCCATGGACTTCCCAAATTCCTGAAAGTTAAAATAACTGCTGGCACATGTTTATTGGTTTAGCTATCCCATACCCATAATATGTTACAAAATATTATCATTCATGGTTATGGGTCCCCACGAAATCCTTGAATTAATCGGCCCAAGGCCCATGAGTGGATTTCCTGCCAATCACCACCTCGTAACATGCAACCAATGCATTAGTCATATGACATCACTATGAATATATTCTACCATATTACATGAAGGAAACATGACTTTATCGTACACCACTCTATCCATAATAAACCATAAATAGTAAACAACTCCACTTTACCTCTTGCCATCATACGATGGTTACCATAAACATAAAATTGTGTAGTCCTTATGAACTATCATTATCATGAATATGATATAATAACATGACATTATTTTCATAATAACATGGTCAACCTACCCTAAACATTATAATATCATTTTGAATATTAATCAATTCTACTAAGCCATCATGGAAAATCCTATTATGACAACATGATAATCATTACAACAACATAAATCATCATAAAAACAAAAACACTTGCAAGCGTAGCCATATATCTCATCAAATCCTGATGAATTAGAGAATATTAGTATACTAATCACCACATGCTATTATAAGAATCAATATACCATGCAATACCCCACATCGTTACAAAATCATGTTATCTTATCACTGTGATACACCAGATGTTCAAAAATGCCAATCATAAGCTATCTTTCCACAAAGAACCACATGTTATTACATCATTCCATCATGAAATGTCATCCTAAATAATCATAGGTAGTTATTACATGTCATGAAATTACAAAATATTATCAAGGAATCATTGACCGTTATCACCTTGCATTTCAAGTAGATCACATCATTATAGCATCATCAACATATCAATAAGTGCAATGGAGCCATATTTATTCCCAGGATTATAGGACATCCTCAATATGATAATCATGTCAACATATAGCATATGTAAAATATCATGATTCATCAACAAACACAAGATCATTAGGATGCATGAACATATAAGCAATGGTTTACAAGATATCACATCTAATGCTAGAGAAAGATAATCAAACACCCATCTAGTACATGGTTTTTCTCTTGTACATGCTAGGGATTTTCATATATTCCTTATTAAAAATTTCTAGTACGCCACATTCATCTTGAACAATAAGTTTCAATAATAGTCTTATTAATGACATCAATAGTATGCCATAAATCATTAAAATTAAATCTAGATTTCTATGCTTATCATGGTATTAATAAATGCATTAATTATTGACTAATCCACTATTTGGATTCATCACCATTACACGATATTCTGATGCCACCTCTCATATTGGGATTAACTCAATTTAAGGACTCTTATATCTTAGGTCATTGTCATTAAGTTTCTATCATTCCTTATCCACCTAAACTCATGATTGATTTAGTCCTACCAATTTTCACCATTTGAATTCCTCAATCTTATTTTGTGACCCATAATTTATCCTTGTTACCTTAATAACAAGTATATGTACCAAGATACATCTACTCATAGATGGCATGCCCCTCAACTTGGTATTATTATTCTACTCCTATTCATGGTAGATCATTGGGTCATTTACTTCAATCAATAATAATTATGCACATACCTAGTTGAGTTCCAGTGAGATAGTGCTCCTAGTAATTATGTATATTTAACCTCATATTATCCAATAAGTCTCAATGTGTCATTAGGATTTCCCATTACGATATCGAGGTAGGTAACCACCTATGTTGTACTTCTTGACACCTTTAAATTCCCTATTGGTTACATCCTTACAACATTTAAATCCAGACTATCATTCCCTATTCTTTCCTTAACCATCCAATTATCATGATCATTACCAACCTCTCTACCAAAGGCCATAGCATTATACATACTTCTCATTCCTCTTACAAAACTTTCTAAGAAAGAGGTTTTCACATATTTCCAACTAATTCCAAATTTATCCAAGGATTTTTCCTTACTTTTCTTATTTACATGAACTTATGATATCAATGTTGCAAAAACACAAGGAATACAAGAGAAGTTGTTCATGTAAATTATTATTATTATTATTATTATTACATGATGCATGCAACGATTGCCTATCCATTTTTTTAATTTAAGGTTTAACAAATGTCAAAGATACAAGAGTCCATACCTTGCTACATGGATCATGCCTCCACCAAATTTCAAACACCACAGATCAGCAAGAAATCAATACAATTGACTAATCCAATAACTCTTTGCATGCTCATTCTGCTTACTTCACTGGAAAATAGTGGAGAAAGAGAAATGGCATTTGACTGAAGAAAGATATTGAGATAAAACCAATTGAACAATATAATATCCCACCCCAGGGTATACATTTGTATTCAAAGATAGCATATTATTTCTCTATCGAAGATAGCAAGAGAGAAGAATATGCCATTTTTGGTACAGTTACTTGTTACCTTCTTTAGTTAAATGAGTTATCTATCTATTATTATATACATGAGCTATCCATGCATTAGCTACCAGTTATTTTTTCAATTTCCTTTTTTTATAATTGTTTATTCTGACTTTAGAACGACTACAATAAAATCAATATGTATAGTACGCTTGTCTCATGCTACTTCAATCTATGAGGAAAAGCATAGATGGTAGTCCACCCCAAATTCTAAGATATAAACACATATCGATATAACAAGGTTGTTCCTTGCTTGGATGAATAGATCTTGGTCAAAACAAACGAAAATGCAGCACAGTAAGGAGCACTGGATTAATAGCTCTACAACTTATGACCCTTGGAGTCATTTCACAACCACTTCAAAGCAACCCAAAATAATAGATCCATACTCCTTATGCATCACTAGGCAACTTCTTCAAACCAATGACTAAGAAAAATAAACACACAAAAAAGAATTTCAATACATTATCCGCGCAAACAAAAAATCATATTTTAAAAAAATAAGCAAGATTTACCATCTTGCCTACCAACACGGTACACCATATATACCTAACACACCAATACACTCTATAGTTTTATTTGGGAGATCATCCAGGAGGAATTATGTTCTCTATTCATTGGCCATTTCAATT
This sequence comes from Larix kaempferi, assembly GCA_027924585.1. Taxonomy (NCBI): domain Eukaryota; kingdom Viridiplantae; phylum Streptophyta; class Pinopsida; order Pinales; family Pinaceae; genus Larix; species Larix kaempferi. The sequence continues at coordinate 11,184,904 of BSBM01000613.1, forward strand.
TCCAGTTCCAGTGGACCACACAGTTGTCATTTTGATTTCAAGGGAGATCAGAACCATCGTGGGTGCGGGTTCTAATTCATGGATTTATTTTTTTAACGTTCATTATGCAGTGATGAATATCTCCTGACCTATAGTTATGGAACCGACATCTAGTCACAATTCCATTTGTTTTATACTTGTATATATATTTCTCAGGGCCATAGAGAATAGTTGTGGATATTGTCTATGGCCCATGAGACAATATCAACGCTACCCACAGGGTCTAATTGAGTGATATGAACCTATTGTGGAGCACTGAAACCTAAGGGAACCTCAAAGACATCACTTCACGGTACAAGCTACTGGTAATTTCTACTTCAAAACAAACACCAAACATAAGTACTGTTTGTTTGGGATGCTTCTTTGAAGCCCATGCTACTGTTCCAAATCCAAGAATGTCTGCCTATCTCAATGTGCTCTTTCTATCATATGTAGAACCTTCAATATCGCTATTAGTATAGCCAATCAAATTAAAATATGAATTTGATGTATATTGGATTACCAAAATTTGTTGTTCTAGCAATTTATCTTAGGATCCTCTTTCCAACTTGCCAATGGGTGCTCTTCGGAAAATCCATAAATATTGAAATTAAGCTTACTACAAACATTATATCAGACCTTGTTGCAGTCAAATACATGAGACTTCCAACCAGTCTGTTATATAATTTTGAATCACCATTTGACCCTTCATCCTTCTTATTGAGTTTTGTGTCAGTTGCAATTGGACTCAACTTACATTTCACCATCAAAATATAATCAATATATTTTTTGCATACGTAGATTGACTAATAAAAATGCCATCTTTAGATTGAGTTACTTCAATACCAAGAAAATACTTCATCATTCCTAAATCAGTCATCTCAAACTTTGCTTTCATGGCAATTTTTAAATCATTTATTAAGAGATCTCCACTAAAAATCAATTCATCAACGTACAAGAAAACTATTAAGATTTTACTTTCTTGATTTACCTTAGTATATAGAGTTGGTTCACTTGGACTTCTGTTGAATTCTTTGCTATTCAAATATCCATCGATTATGGTGTACCATACTCTAGGTGCTTGTTTCAATCCATACAAAGTTTTCTTTAACTTATATACTTTATCTTCTTGACTCTCAATTTCATATCTTGGAGGTTGTTTCACATAAACATCTTATTCCAAAAATCCATTTAAAAACGCAGAATTAACATCCATTTGATGCACACTCCATTTATTCTGAGCAGCAATGGCTAACACCATCCATGTTGTACCAAGTCTGGCTACAGGTGCAAAGGTTTCATTATAATCAATGCCGAGTTGTTGACTGAACCCCTGAGCTACACGAATTTCCTTGTATTTTTCAACTTCACCATCAACATTCAACTTTACTCCTATAAATCCATTTGACACCAATACAATTTTTATTATCAGGAAAATCTACAATATCCAAAGTGTTATTTCTTTCTATGGCATCAATCTCTTCATTCATAGCTTTTATCCAAACATCTTCATTAATAGCCTCATCAAAATTTACAGGATCACATGCAATCAATGCAAAGTTTAAAACTTGATCTACTTCTTCATTTTGTTCATACAATTCCCTTAAACTTCTAGTCTCTTGACCTCTAACTATATTTCTCAATGAAGCTAAAGTTGGATTTGATTCATTACTTACCTCTCATCATGTTGCTTGCTTCCCACCAACATTTGATGGTTCACCATGCTCTTAAGTTATGGTCATTCTATACTGCGATGGAATGATTGTTGACGATTGTCTCATAGGAGTTCTTGCTACTGGTGTAGGCATATCTGGAATCAAATGTCCATCCTATACGTGGATTGTCCATCCCCTTCATCATCTGCATAAGATATTATGGGCCCTTCTGCAACTGATTTATCTATACTTCCATCCAAGCCTCTTCTTCTTTAAATTCAACGTCTCTGCTGGAAATATGCTTCTTGGTGATGGGATTACAGAGTCTATATTCCTTAGAATCCTCATTGTATCCGAAAAGGATACACTTCACACTCCTATCATCAAAATTTATTCTGATCTCTTCAGGTACATGTGCATAAGCCACACATCCAAAATTCCTTAAATGAAATACGTTGCAACTCTTACCACTCCATGCTTCCTCGGGAACTCGGTCCTTCACATTCTTAATAGGAATTTTGTTCAGAATAGTTGCATCTCCCGAATATTCATTTGGAATATTCTTCTCCTTCAACATACTTCGAGCCATGTTCATAATGGTTCGATTCTTTCTTTCCACCACTCCATTTTGCTGTGGAGTGTAGTGAGTAATAAATTGTCTTTTGATTCCATGGTATTGATAAAATTCCAAAAAAAACACTTAACATATACTCACCTTTTCTATCTGATCTCAAGACTTTAATGCATCTTCCACTCTCATTTTCAACCATGGCTTTAAACCTATTGAATACTTCAAAATATTGATATTTTTGTTTCAACAAATACACCCAAGTTTTTCGACTAAAATCATCAATGAAATTCATAAAATAAACATTGCAAGACAAAGGTGTTTGCATTGGCCCACACAAATCCATGTGTACCATCTCCAAAGTGTCTATTTTCTCTATACAAGACTCCAAAAACAAATTTCTCTCTATGATGCTTTGCTAATATTCATCTCTCACGCAAGCTTGTTGGATATTGTATATCGAGCAACCCTTTCACCATTTTCTTTTTCTGTATCAAATCTAGACCACCAAAATGTAAATGTCCATACCTCAAATACCACAACCATGATTGATCTGAACTCTTAGTTTTATAAGCATTCAATGAGTTAGTCAAATAATTTTTCATGATAAACAGAAACATTATATTCTTTTTCATCTCTACTTTGGCAATCAACTGCTTGTTTGGATACTTGGTATACATAGTACATACCTTCTTCCTGAAGAACACTCTGTACTTTTTCTCTAACAGTTGTCCAATTCTCAATAAGTTACACATTAAACCATGTACATAATAAACATCATGTATTTTTCTTCTTTCACCATTCTTGGCGCATACAACAATCACACCTTTACCATTAACTCTTACCTTACTGTCATTACCAAGCTTTACCTCAGACTAAATACTTATATCTAGACTTGAAAAAAACTCTTTATTTCTAGTCATGTGGTTGTTGCATACGTTGTCCAAGAACCATACATCATTTGAGCTTTTCTAGGTCACATTAAAAGACTTCATAAACATAGGTTTCTCCTCATCTTCGGGATCCTCCATAATGTGTGTAGTCACCTTACTAGCATCTTCTTGCTTCTTCCAACACTTGTTAGCAAAAAGACCATTTTTTTTGCAATAGTGACATTGAACTTTGGATCTATATTACCTTTGGTTTCCTTGCTGCCAAGTTCTATTGCTACTCCCCCCTAAACTAGGAGGATTCTGTTAGGACTTCTCTTCAAATTTTGAATCAATTTTGTTGTCACTATGATCAACAGTTCGACCTCCTCTTCCTCTGCTACTAGACCTTCCTATGCCTCTGCCTCTAGTAACATGTAGCTGATATTTGAAAGCATTCTCTAATGGATTATCATCATACCTATTCATCCTGGATTCATGAGAAATCTTGAAGAATTGTTCAAATCATCAATATGTATTTGACTAATATATTTAAACTATTCTATAGGAATGACCACAACTTCAAACTTCTTTGTAAATCATCTAAGCAATTTATCAATCACTCTCTGGTCTGAGAGGTCTTCACCATACTATATCAGCTGGTTCACAGTGTTCATGAATTGAGTCATAAAAATAGCAATGGTTTCATTGCCCATCATCTTCATAATCTCAAAGTCCCTTCTCTAGTTCTACAACTTGAAATTATTGACCTTGGTTACAACTTGATAGCAAGTTTCAAGGATGTCCCAAGCCATCTTTGAAGACTCAACACTAGTTATCTTCAAAAAAATAGATTCACTTAGACCTTGTTGATAAGGCCAAGTGCTTTGTTGTCTTTATTCATGTTTTCCTTTAATAGGGTACGCTCTGTTAGAAAAAACATGATCGCAGAGCAATAACAATAAACAGAAATGCAAATATAATCACACACACATTACAAGAGAGACACAATATATCGTGGTTCACCCCAAGATGGGCTACGTCCACACTGAAGTTGCAAGTCCTTATTATTATATCGTCCAGCAAATTGAAGGGATACAACCTACAACACAACCGCTGCACTTCCTCTTCACTATCTCACAGTCTCTCTTCCGATCTCAGAGATATTTACAATGCATAATACCTAATACATCAACTCTAGCCATGTTACAATGTCTTTCTTTTATAAGGGAAATACAATAGGAAAATACCACGGGTTGCCTAAAACTATGGCCCCGAAAATTGTTGGCGAAAACAACCCCAAAAATTTTTCTTGGGGCGTTGTCCCCGAACCCCCATTCGTGGGGGCTCCACCCCTACTACCCCGTAACTTGGGGGCATTGGCCCCAAACCCCAAGGTAAGGGAATGAGTGTACAGTCCTCTGAGGTGCATGGCTAAGACAATATCATCTATAAGACTAGAAGATTTGGCTCCACAACCAACACGCTCAACATTTGACAAATCCAATTCTATTGCTTGATCAACAAGCTCTTAATATCCAGCCATAACAAACTCCCAAAGATATTAAGAACGCAAAATTGTTCTCATTCTAATAAACCATATAACATAATTTCTCTCAGTCAAAGTAGGAATATGTGGCTGAACTAAACTACTACTAGAAGCCATATCCAATCAAATGCAAGGAATTGTAAACTAAAAATGGAGAGCAAGAGATCTTACTGGCTCTGATACCACTATAGAAAGGAAAGGGAGTGCTACACCTAGTACCAATTACAATTACAAGTCACTAACATACAAAATTGTCACCTATGGGACAAGTTTCACCAAAGTAACAACAAGTCTACACAAGTAACAACAAACAACCTATAGGAATTAAGTAACATCATATACTTCAACACTATTATGATCACCCCTGCACTCATAAATCCAGATTAATACTATGTTCCAACAATTAAACTAATTTAGCACATCCACAGTCAATCATACAAACTCAGAAAATTTATCATGCTACAACAAAACTCACAACTAAATACTCAACAATGAGTTCACAAATTCTAAAAAAAGAGCATCATAATACAGAGAAAAAGCTTTGTTTTCAATTTCAACTCACAATTCGTATTACCAACTCTATTAAAAAATCAAGATTACATAGATATTTATACATAACGAAAACAATCGGTCATTAAATTTAAATTGACCCTTCGTTGCATCTAAACCAAAATTTAACTCTTTAGAAATCATAAAGATATTATTCCCCTTTGAAATTTGACAGGATGAAATAGAGCTGGTGAATATCCCTTCAGAATTTGATGTAATACACTGCCCATTTTAATTTTGATAAGTGTCCATTCAGAATTTGATGGTTAAGGCGGTGAGGAAGTGATGTCTCTTTCAAATTTCGACAACCAAAAGTTAAGCGGTGAAATAATTAATTTCCAACAGCCTCCAACATCACCAAAAATGATATACAATGGAACAACAATAAGATCCAACATATCTTTAAACTAATGCAGAATTGAGACCCATTGTTTGTTTGTAGATTTCCACGCATATGTGGAAATATCTCCAATAACTACCTAGCATATCTAGCTTTAACTTCTCAACTGACTTCCAAATAACTTGGTCTAAAGATGAGATTCAAGAAAATTGCTTCAAAACCCAACAACAAATACGCAACCATCATTACCATCACATCTATCAGTGTCAGACTATAAAAAAAATGGCATGGAAGAATCTCACAGGTGGAAATTGACACCATTTATTCATAAATCAGGAGAGGTATGATTGCTCAACAAATTCCCTTTGTAGAAGTTGACAAAGGTAAACATCCAAGGGTTTAAATATTAACACTAGACTCAAGAAAAAAACCACAACACCAATAGTAAAAGTCTATGTTTTAATAAAAATCTTAGAGAGCCTACTAGCCTCTCTAATGAAGACTGCTCCAATCACGGGGTCTTCCCTCAATAAACCACTATCATAGCACGTTCGTTTGTGGCATATGAAACAATACCCCTAATTTCACTAAATATTGGAAAATACCTTCCAAAATCATTTTTTTAACCCCCTCCCAATATGCCTTCCCAATTTTAAAAAACCCTTATTTTCACTAGATATTGTATGTATCAATTTTTTCATTAACATTTTTTATACCCCTTTATATTTCTACCTAGTATATTGATATGATACCCCTCTTATGATCCCACATGCATTCTATAATGCACCTTGCTTCTTTCGATGTATATTGTGGATGCACATTACTTCACCCACAATGCAATTACTCAACCACATATCATTATGATTTGCAACATCTAATGGTCTAATGAAGAGATAGGAGATAACTTCTTGTATGTCACTAGAGCCAATGCACACAGTACAACATTTAGATTGCATGTTACAGTTCCCCAATCGCTAACTAAGCCTGTTGTGGGCTAGGTATCCAAGCCCCCAGGGCCTGTAACAATCTCTAGGAGGCTGACTAAACCTCCCAAGGCCTGTAATAGGCACGAGTGGTTGGGTATTCAAGCCCCCAAGGCCTATCGAGGGCCTATAACAGGCCTTGGAGGCTTAGAGCCTCCCAAGGCTATTGGTAACAACTGGCTGAGTGCTATTGGTAACAATTGGCTTTCAATGACCACTGTCTCTCGACTATGATCGACTGGAAATCCACTTCACCACGAAACCCCCTGGACTCAAGCATGCCTCAAGACGTGATTTCCCTGCGTATTGGTAAGCCTAAGCCTTGCCTCAACCCAATTTCTCATCCGACCGTGATCCCGCCATCTCCATTTGGCGGATATTTGTCAGCCTGCCCATATAAAAAAGACCCCAAAGTATTTTTGTATTGTTACATTAAATAAAAAAAACCCTTTGCCCCTTAATATATAAGCAATATAATTTTTAGGTTTTCATGAATATTTAATACCACAATATGAATGAACATGGTATTATATTTCCTTCTAGTGAAGCCCCCGTGGCTACAACATTGGGATTGGCCTTTCCAACAATTAGAGAGGAAATAATGAGGAAGAGAATTAGATCTGTCCAAAAAATATTATGTGTTTTTCTTTGCAGCAATAACAACTTGCACTAGACAAATTTACTAGAAACTAATTCAAATCCATCTTTAAATATAGATCTATTCATGTATTAGATATATTTCAGCTCTTACACAAAATGGATTCCATGGTTGCACTTAGATGTTAGGATGTAGATCTTCTCTATATTACTATATTTACATATGTGTGTTGCAGAATTCCAAATCTAATCCAACTTCAGAAAATGAGATATGATTGCGAAATGTTATTGGAAGAGCTTGCAGCAACAATTTCACACTGAAAATTTCATATTGTTTTTACTAAATCTATAATTAGATGCACCCATTTTCCAATTCTTTATATATGCAAACTTCCTTGCAAATTAGGGATGGCATCGATGACCTGCATTGTGACGATGGATGTGTAATTGTGCTCAAAGGCCAATGGGTTTGAGGTGGAGACTAATGCAACTCGAACCTAATGGAGGTCGCTTTCTTAAAAACAATTATTAAAGATCACTGGTTAAATCTGGAATCTCTATTCATGGATTGGTAGATCTACCATTCAAAGACAAGATTCATTACTATATTTTTCCTCCTAATTTATTAAGAATGTATCTATAGCATTTCAAGGCATAAAAATCAATTGCATATCTATATATCTCTAAAATATTTATTAAAAAAGTAAATAGTAGACAGGTTTCTAGATCTATCACAAAAGCAATTGTAACATTTATTCTATGAAAGCAACATCTCTTAAGGGGAATAAATGGTCATACAGATCTATAACTGAAACTACTGATGCAAATCTACTGAGCCTATATTTCCAATGTTTCAAATAAAAATTGAGTGAGAGCATATCTCTTTGTCTCATGTCATGATGAGAACTAAAACTATGGAGTGGTTGTCCTCAAATTTTATCCAACCTCCATCACAATCATGGCATATCTTATATGGGAATAACATAAAAATCTTACACCGGTTAACAACAAGAATTGAAATAATGCATACCATCTCATTGATGTCCTCTCTATAACCTTGTTGGATATAGATCCCAAATTTTATTGGTGTAGATAGCATCACCTTCCTCACCATTAGCTTCCCATATTGAAATTCTCATGACATAAAAAATGTTAAGTTTTAACCAAATAGACTAGCAAGATCACTGAAAGAAACACAATCACAAGATAGACACAGAATATACCCTGGGAAACCCTCATGGGGTAGAAAACCCAGCAAATCTTTCCTCAATAAGATGATCAACCAAAATACAAGATGTGCTCCCTCCTTCTTTGTCTCCTTAGTAGATCTCCCAGACAAGTGCGCACTCTTCCACAAGTGAGTGAATGATCTAATGAGGAGTTCACCTCACTTATTTATACTGACTCCCAACTGACTAAAAGACCTTATGGGGCCGACCTCTCCTGGAGAAGACTAATAACCCCAAAAATATAACCACAGGGCCGACCCCCACATGGTGGGTCTAATAACCCTAGTTAATACAAACCCTCGGAGGAATAAACATCTCCGGATAAATAATAGGGTTACCTCGGAGGGATGAAACATCTCCGGAATAATAAAGTATAATTATAATATTCTTTGAAGTTACAATATTCAACACTCCCCCTTAACGAGAAGGATATTATAACAGCATCTGCAGGAGCAAGGAGTCACTATACATGATACATCTATAAATCATTGGAAGCTTTCTTTAATTCGTCTTCATCAGTAACTCAAACAGTTACTGGTATATCAATATCAACATCAACATCGAAATCACGGTCATCGGCATCGTCATCACACGATCAGCAACATCGTCATCACATTATCAGCAACATCGTCATCACACGATCATCAGCATCGTCATCACACGATCATCAGTATCGTCGTCACACGATCATCAGCATCGTCATCATCAACATCATCATCACACGATCATCAGCATCGTCATCACACGATCATCAGCATCATCATCACACGATCATCAGCATCGTCATCACACGATCATCAGCATCGTCATCACACGATCATTAGCATTGTCATCATACGATCATGTTCCTAGGATGATCAATCTTGCTCCCTTTAGGACATAGGTCCATGGATGATACAATCCAATCTTCAGTTCTCGGAGACATCAGTCTACGGATCAATTCTGGGACCTCAGTTCGAGGACGATGCAATCCCCTGCCTGTTCATTCAGGACTTCATTATCGGAGACCCAGTCTATGGCTCTATTCTGGGACCTCAGTCCGGGGACGATGCAATCCCCTGCCTGTTCATTCAGGACTTCATTATCGGAGACCCAGTCTACGGCTCTATTCTGGGACCTTAGTCCGGGGATGATGCAATCCCCTACCTGTTCATTCAGGACTTCATTATCGGACACCCAGTCTACGGCTCTATTCTGGGACCTCAGCTCGGGGACGATGCAATCCCCTGCCTGTTCATTCAGGACTTCATTATCGGAGACCCAGTCTACGGCTCTATTCTGGGACCTCAGTCCGGGGACGATGCAATCCCCTGCCTGTTCATTCAGGACTTCATTATCGGAGACCCAGTCTATGGCTCTATTCTGGGACCTCAGTCCGGGGACGATGCAATCCCCTGCCTGTTCATTAAGGACTTCATTCTCGGAGACCTCACGTCTACGGCTCTCTTTAGGACTGAAAGTCCAGGGATGATCCAATCCCCTCAACTGTCCATTAAGGACTTCATTCTCGGAGACCTCACATCTACGGCTCTCTTTAGGACTGAAAGTCCAGGGATGATCCAATCCCCTCAACTTTCCACTAAGGACTTCATTCTCGGAGACCTCACGTCTACGGCTCTCTTTAGGACTGAAAGTCTAGGGATGATCCAATCCCCTCAACTGTCCACTAAGGACTTCATTCTCGGACACCTCACATCTACGGCTCAATTTAGGAACCGAAGTCCAGGGATGATACAATCCCTCTTCTCGGAGACCTCTGTCTACGGCTCATTTTAGAACAAGTGTTCAAGGATGATACAATCCCCACATGTATTCTCATCAATACAAGTACAAGTATCCTCATCCATACAAGTACATTAATCAATACATGTATCATCATCAACAGTATGTATACATCATACATCAAAAGCATGTATCCGACATCAAAAGCATGTATACATCCATCATCAAAAGCATGTATTCTCACTAATACATCTGGAATCAAAAGCATGTATACATCCATCATCAAAAGCATGTATTCTCACTAATACATATGGCATCAAAAGCATGTATACATCCATCATCAAAATCATGTATTCTCACTAATACATCTAACATCAAAGGCATGTATACATCTATCATCAAAAGCATGTATTCTCACTAATACATCTAACATCAAAGGCATGTATACATCTATCATCAAAAGCATGTATTCTCACTAATACATCTAACATCAAAGGCATGTATACATCTATCATCAAAAGCATGTATTCTCACTAATACATCTATCATCAAAAGCATGTATACATCTAGCATCAAAAGCATGTATACATCTAGCATCAAAAGCATGTATTCTCACTAATACATCTATCATCAAAAGCATGTATACATCTAGCATGTATTCTCACTAATACATCTGGCATCAAAAGCATGTATACATCCAGCATGTATTCTCACTAATACATCTATCATCAAAAGCATGTATAAGTAAAACTAAGTATTCTAAATATAGTAGTCCTAAATCTAACTATTTCTAAGTGACTAGATGAAGTCTCATTAATGATGAGACTTGCTTGTCATCAGGGATCATGCTACTCCCCCTTTCTAGGAGGGTCCTTTTGAACTACACCAAGCTTGTCTCGAAAGTATTCAAATTTCACACAAGACAGTGGTTTGGTCAGGATATCAGCAATTTGATCTTCAGTGCTCACATACTCAAGCTTGATAGCTCCTCTCTGCACCATATCTCGAATATAGAAGTATCGGATCTCTATGTGTTTTGACTTATCATGGAACATAGGATTTTCTTTCATCTTGATGCAGCTTTGATTATCACACATAATCATAGTGGGATCCATTTCTAAGTCAAACACTCCAGATAGCAGTTTCCGAAGCCATATTGCTTCACAGCTGGTAGAGCAAGCAACTATATATTCTGCCTCAGCAGAGCTGAGGGCCACACTAGATTGTTTCTTGTTGAACCAAGAGATCATGGCAGATCCAAGGCTATAACATCCACCTGAAGTACTTTTTCTATCTGAGACACTGCCTGCCCAATCAGAGTCTGAGTAACCATGCAACTTGAGTTCATGACTTCTGTGATAGAGTAGGCCAAAATCTAATGTACCTTTTAAGTACCTCATTACATGCTTTGCAGCTATTAGATGAACCTTTCTAGGTTCTACTACATACTGACTTAGGGTATTTACAGCAAAGCATATATCTGGCCTAGTATTTGTCAAATACATTAGTGACCCAATAATTTGTCTATATAGAGTTAGGTCCACTAAATCTGATGAGTCATTGACTAAATTTTTTAGGTTGGAGTCCATGGGAGTGGCCATGGGTTTGCACTCCAACATGTCAAATATTTTCAGGATCTCCACAACATATTTACCTTGATTTAGAAATATTCCTCTTGGTTCTTTCCAAACCTCTAAGCCTAAGAAGTAGTGCATTAAACCGAGATCTTTCATCTCGAATTCTGAAGAAAGCTTCTTCTTGCTTTCAATAATTTGTTTCTCATTTCCAGTTAGAAATAGATCATCTACATATAACAATAGTATAATTGGTTCATCATCCATCACTTTGAGATAAAGGTTTGGGTCAGCCTTACTTTTGGTAAAGCCCATGCTAGTTAGGAAATTGTCAATCCTTCCGTACCAAGCCCTAGGAGCTTGTTTTAACCCATATAATGCCTTTTTTAGTTTGCATACATGAGTCCTTCTGTCATTAACCTCAAACCCTTGTGGTTGCTCTATGTATACTTCTTCTTCAATTACACCATTCAGAAAAGCTGTCTTAACATCCATTTGGTGTAATTTCCATTTCATCATGGATGCAAGAGCCATGATAGTTCTAATTGAAGTGTAACTAGCAACTGGTGCAAATGTTTCTTCATAGTCAATTCCCTCCTTCTGAGAGAATCCTCTGGCTACAAATCTTGCTTTGTATTTTTCAATGCTTCCATCCGCAGCATGTTTTATTTTGAAGATCCATTTGGAAGAAACCACACTTTTATCTTTTGGTTTGGGAACTATATCCCAAACATCATTTTTCATTATTGACTGATATTCTTCTGTCATTGCTTCTACCCATTCTTTCTTCTGAGCTGCCTCTTCATAGCTAGTAGGTAGTTGATCCACAAGATCACACATCAAGGCCATATAGCTGGACACTAGCTTTGGTTTCTTCCTTTCTCTAGTGGAGCCTTCAGGAGCACCATATCTTTCAGCTCCTTGAATAATATCTCTAGCCCATGCTGGTCTTCTTTTCCTAGATAATTCTGCAACAGGGGGTTCTTGTGGTTCCAGCATGTCATGATCCTCTGGTGTGTCCTCTTCAGGGATGTGAACAGTCTCTGAGATTCTGGGAGATGAATCTTCTTCATAAATTTCTTCAAGTTGACACTTTCTGGATTTCTTGAGAGCTGCTTCCTCATCAAAGGTTACATCTCTAGTTATTTCTATATGATGGAAACCTGGTATGTAAATTCTGAAGGCTTTGGAAGTTTCACAATAACCAACAAACATTCCCTTCTTTCCTGAGGGATCCAACTTGGATCTCTTTTCTTTTGGAATGTGGATGTACACAGGACACCCAAATATTTTAAGATGACTTACCTCAGGTTTCTTTCCTGAAAAGACTTCTTCTGGAGTTTTGAAATCAAGAGCACTATGAGATAGTCTATTTTGAACATATACTGCTGACTTGGCTGCTTCAGCCCATAGATACATGGGAAGGTCTTGATCATGTATCATCGTCTTTACAGCCTCCATGATAGTTCTATTTTTCCTCTTAGCTACCCCATTTTGTTGGGGATTGTAGGGAGTGGTTAGTTCCCTCTTAATTCCAGCTTCTTTACAAAAATATTCAAATTCCTTTGAAGTATATTCTCTGCCATTATCTATTCTGAGAATCTTGATTTTCTTGTCTGAGAGGTTTTCTATTAGAGCCTTGAACTCTTTGAATTTTCCAAAGACTTCATTCTTACCCTTTAAGAAGTATATCCAAGTTTTTCTTGAATAGTCATCAATGAATGAGAGATAGTATTCAAACCCACTTAGAGATGTGGTAGGCATAGGTCCACATACATCTGAGTGTATTAGTTCTAGAGAGTTCTTAGTCTTTGTTTCACTTTTCGGAAAGGGATTCTTGATATTCTTCCCTTTCTTACATCCTTTACATGAGCCATCATGATCAGCCTTCAAGTCTGGCAAACCTATAACCATCTTACTTACATAGGGTAAAGCTTTATAGTTGATGTGAGCTAGTCTTCTATGCCATAGCTCACTGGGACTAGAAACTTCATGAGCAAGGGCAGATTCTGGATGACCCTTGAGTTTATAAAGTCCTCCTTCTTCTTCACCAATGACAATTGCATCTTTGATTGATTTTCCTTTGGACCACATGAGTACTTGTCCATCTATGAAGGCTACTCTAAAACCTTTCTTGTCTAGTGTTGAGATAGAGAGTAGATTCTTCTTTAAACCTGGGACATATAAAATTTCTTTCATCTTTAATGGTGTTCCCGAATCAAGCTTGTAGCTTGCTTCACCAATTCCCTTGATGGGATATTGATAATCATCTCCTAAAGATACTTTTTGGGGTGAAGACTTTTCTTCAATCCTGGAGAGAGTTTCCTTATGACTTGTCATGTGCTTTGAAGCACCACTGTCAATGAGACAAGTGCCTTCACCAGGAGACACAGATCCAGAGAGAGCAGAAAATAGTACATATTCTTCTGGATCTTCTTTCTTTACTTTAGATCTTTTCTTTTGAGGCCTTTCCTCCACTTCTTCTTCTTCTTCTTCTTCTTCTTCTTCTTCTTCACTGTCATCTTCTGCCATATGAGCATGATGTCTTTTGTGAACAAACCTTTTCTTCTTCTTCTCTGGTAGGGTACAGTCTCTAGCATAGTGTCCTAGCTTAAGACAATTGAAACATTGGACTGTGGAGATGTCTCCTCCTTTCCTTTTGAGTCTATGAGAGGGTTGAGACCTTTTGTAGATTACTTTCTTGAAGTCGCCTCTCTTTCCTCTTTTGGTGTGGGTGGCCAAAGCTTGGTCATCCTCTTTGAGAAGAGCTTCTCTGTTGGAAACCCTAGCCTCTTCTTGAACACAATCTTCCCATACTACATCAAACTTCATGCTTTCTTTTCTGGCACACATGGTTTGTATGAAGGATTCCCAAGATCTAGTGAGACCATTTAGGGCAGTCATCACAAGTTCATCTTCATCAAGAGTGTCACCAATAGCATCTAATTGCTCCTTGATTAGAGAGACCCTTGAGAAATAGTCTTGAATAGATTCTCCTTTGTGCATCTTGGTACTCTTCAACTGAGACCTTAGGTTCATCTTCCTATTGATGTTCTTACCTTCATACATTCTTCCTAGGGCATCATACATTTCCTTTGGAGTCTTCTTGGAGGCCACTTGGGGAATCAAGTGGTCTTTAATAGAATCAGCTATGATTCTCTTTTCCCTAATTAGATCCTTCCTGTGTTTTTCTTTGGCTTCATCTCCTTCTGGTTCTGCAACTTCTTCCTTGATATAATGAGCAAGATCATTCTCTTCAAGGATGAGACCAATTCTGTATTTCCAAGCCCAGAAATTTTCTATACCTTCTAGCTTGTCTTCAAGCTTAGTGTTTGGAGCCATCTTCTCTTGGGGGAGTCCAAGAGACAGAGCAAACTTACCTGAAAAGTTATTTTTTCACTTTTCCGGAATCTGGAACAGAATTTTATCACACTTTTCGTAGAATTAGGGTTTGACTTTCCCGGAGTTCTACTCAACCAAAAAGTTCGATCTAGGGCTCAAAAGAATGGTCTTGAGAAGGGATATCCAGCCATGTGATCAGAAATAAAAAATGCAAACTTTTTTTCTGAAACCAAAAACTGACTTATCGCACTTTTGGTAGAATTAGGGTTTGGATTTCCCGGAGTTCTACCCAACCAAAAAGTTCGATCTAGGGCTCAAAAGAATGGTCTTGAGAAGGGCTATCCAACCATGCAACCAAAATTCAATAATACCAACTTTGGGCTGAAACCCTAACTTCACCGGAGAGAGAGAGAGAGGTATTCTTACCTTGTGAAAGATGTCCTATTCAGTCTAGCTCTGATACCAATGTAAGTTTTAACCAAATAGACTAGCAAGATCACTGAAAGAAACACAATCACAAGATAAACATAGAATATACCCTGGGAAACCCTCATGGGGTAGAAAACCCAGCAAAGCTTTCCTCAATAAGATGATCAACCAAAATACAAGATGTGCTCCCTCCTTCTTTGTCTCCTTAGCAGATCTCCCAGACAAGTGCGCACTCTTCCACAAGTGAGTGAATGATCTAATGAGGAGTTCACCTCACTTATTTATACTGACTCCCAACTGACTAAAAGACCTTATGGGGCCGACCTCTCCTGGAGAAGACTAATAACCCCAAAAATATAACCACAGGGCCGACCCCCACATGGTGGGTCTAATAACCCTAGTTAATACAAACCCTCGGAGGAATAAACATCTCCGGATACATAATAGGGTTACCTCGGAGGGATGAAACATCTCCGGAATAATAAAGTATAATTATAATATTCTTTGAAGTTACAATATTCAACAAAAAATCCCATGGAAAACCCCATGGAGAGACATCACTCCCTTTGGTCTGAATGCACTTTAATATGTTCAATATTCTCATATCATGGTAGATCTAAAATAAATCTATCTCTCAAATTGGAAAGGGTCCATAGTTCCTAGTGTTAGAAACCTACGCTTTGACACCAAATGTAAGACCCCAAAGGATCTTAAGCACACAATTATTTAGAAAACAATACTTCACATAATTAACTTAATATCAACTCGTTACTATGAGAATTTTGCAGATCTAAAACAATAACCACGATATCATAATAACAATCAAATGAAATAAGGATAAGACATACCCAAATTTGACGAGTGATGAAAAAAATGTACCTCTGGAACTCCATAAGCGATGAGGGAAAACAACATGTTTGGGATGACTCTCCACCCATCCATCCCCTCGGTGAATTCACACTAAGATCCCCTGAGCCCCCAACCAATAAACCATAGCCAATATTCTCTTCCCTTCCATAACCATCATCATACCTATCTTCCTTTGAAGCTAAGAAGAATGAATCCCCTTCCCCTCCAATCCTGCTCTTTTTTATAGTTTTTTCTCATTTTCTTTGGAATTTGCATCTTGTATATTTTATTATTTAAATAACAATTTCCTTTTGTTTATTTATTTATGTATTATTTAATATGATTAGTCATAGTTATCCTATTTATGATGATAAGTTTTTCCTTTTATTTATTTATTCTAATATTAATTTAGGTTTACTATATTTTTTATTTTTATTTAATTAATAGTATTATTGGGTTGTTACAACTATTGAGTTTATTTCTTCTTGTGAAGTGGAGTATAATGCATATAAGGAAGCCACTAAAAAAGCAATGTGAATCCCACATGTTCTTATAAAGATTGGACTAGTTCAAAAGTATCCTACTGAATTAAGATGTGACAATCAAAGTGTAATTTAGCTTGCATACAATTCAGTGTATCACTCCAAGACCAAACACATTGACCTTAATATTCACTACATTCGAGATCTTGTAGCAACCTATATCTTCGTCAAACAACAAGAAACCTATATATTCATCAAATCCATGACAAAAGAGAAGTTTGTGTATCTTCAAAGTTTGTTGGGAATGCAAAAAGTCATCAAGGGAGAAATCTAATATAATGTCATCTTCCACCATATACGTGTGTTGTTCTCCCTAGTCTTCATTAAGAGGGAGTGTTGGAATGTGTACTATTAATATTACATGTATAATGGTGTCTAGTGGGATGTCACAAGATGTTATGATGTCTTATCTAGAAAATAAATGCATAATTGTTTGTCTTATGTAAAATGAGTTATTCTGCATGCATTATGGAGTAATATTTTCCTATTACTATTCATTTTATAAGAAGGTGGAAAATTATTTATCCCACATGTATTATGGGATGTAATTCTTCCATACCTCTAGTTATATAATAGAGGTGAAGGATACCCTTTCGGTTATGTTGAGAATTATATTCTTATGTTATTGTAAATTTGTTATAAGCATATGTGGAGTGGAACTCAATTGTAAGATTGGATGTTTCTAAAGAATAAGAAGACAATATCTTCCATTTTCTCTTGTCTCTTACTTACTAGTTTGATTATATGGTGGTTGTATGGATAAAAGGCTAGACTAGTAGATTCTTGTTATTGATTTACTTTTTGGTAAATATATTGTTGTATGTTTAGTGCATATTTCTCAATATTCTAACAATATTAGGGTTTCAACTATTTAACTAAATGATATCATACAAAATGGAAAGAATGGATGGATTAACCATGATTTTCTTGGCTCCAACAATGACATGAT
Source organism: Larix kaempferi (assembly GCA_027924585.1). NCBI lineage: Eukaryota > Viridiplantae > Streptophyta > Pinopsida > Pinales > Pinaceae > Larix > Larix kaempferi. Next base: position 11,202,668 of record BSBM01000613.1, read on the forward strand.
GAGTAGATCATAGCTACCATTCTACTCATCTAACTATGGTGATTCTATCTACTCAACTAAATATAGTAACTGAATCATATTAGGGTTTTTACTATTTAACTGAATGATATCATACACATTGTAGTATCACTAAAATCAATGCATATTAATAATACTATTAGATCACATTTATTTCCCAATGCACAAATTTTAAATTAGATGGATGTTATAGATCATAACGTAAATCTCCATCTCAAGACATAAATTGATATATCATAGTTGTCCCTTAGTGTAACTAAATTAGATTAAGGTTTCCACCATTTACCAATAATGATTCTATCTAATTAGCCTAACTATGGAAACTAAATCATTTTAGGGTTTCGACTATTTAAATGAATGGTGGCATACAAAATGGTCAACCATAGGGTTTTTGGATCCAACAATGACCTCATGAATAAATCATAGATGTTAGTCTTCTAAGATAACTATGGTGTTATGTCTACTCAACTAAATGTGGTAACTGAATCAAATTAGGGTTTCGACTATAACTAAATGATATCATGCAAAATGTAATATCACTGAAATCAATGCATATTAATAATACTATTAGATCATATTGCATTTCTCAATGCATAGATTTCAAATTAGAGGGATGTTAGATCACAATGTAAATCCCAGATAAAGACATAGGTTGATAGATCACAAATGTCCCTTAGTGTAACGAAATCATATTAGGATTTCCACCATTTATAGTGGTGATTCTATCTACATGGCTAACTATGGAAACTTAATCATATTAGGGATTTGACTATTTAATTAATTGATATCATACAAAATGACCAAAATGAATGATATCATACAAAATGGTTAGAATGAATAGATGGAAATATTTTTCCGGAATGAATGGATCAACCATGGGTTTTGGGATCCAACAATGACTTGATGATATGTTGAACTCCTATATTTTGGATGTCGACTTTCATTTCTATTAATTAGATTAGGGTTTTAACTATAGTGATTCTATCTACAGTTATAGGTAGTTCTTTAGATTCTTTTTGAATTTGTACAATATGCTGTGCTCTTAGATGTTGAGTGTTGAGTGTCATTTATACTAATAAGATTAGGGTTTCAACTATTTAACTATGGTGATTCTATCTATTTGGCTAAATGTGGTAACTAAATTAGATAAGGGTGGTAATTCTATCAACTCTTCTAAATGTGGTAACTGAATCATGTTAGGGTTTCAACTATTTAAGTGTGGTGATTCTACCTACTTTTATAGCAACTTGAAGGAAGTGATTTCCTACAAGTATCTTGGAATTGATATCCATCACAAGCTTAATTGGAACTACATCATCGAGAAAAGGATCAATGGAGGGTGTAAAGCTTATTTTGGTCTTGAAACAATTGTAAGTCAAAAACCTTGTGATGTGGGATAAAAAGAAATTCCTCTTTGAAACTCTTGTCACTCTCATTCTCTTGTATTAGTGTGAGGGGCTGCAGCCTCTCTAGAGAATCTTGGAGAAGGATTGAGCAAACCTAGAAGCGGTTTATAACTTACAATCATAAAATTAAAAGCAATACATCATATCCTATTCTCCAGAATTGAAGTGGACCTTCCCCCATTGAGAGCATAACTGTGACTAGGTACCTAATGTACAAGAAAAAAAAAAAATTGGGATACCAAATACTTCCAAAAATTGCTTTAAATTCTAGTCAAAAGCACCTAAGGGTCAAGCAAGGTTTGCATAAAGATTCCATGTCTTGGTTAAAGATGTGGAGGATTGATGAAAATGTCACTCTGCATAATAAAATGATAATAAAAATATTATTACTTTGAAGTTTAAAGAGAAGTCGTGGTGTGATGAAAATTTAGAGGATAAAAGAAAATTAAAATATTACAAGGAGGTCATTAACCCTAACATTGAAAATCAAATTCTCTCTTTGTTTTCTGCATATAGCTAAAATAAGAATGAACTTTCATGAGCTAGATAGTGAAATAGGGCGTTGGACCTTTCCTGAAACTCCGTGGGCTAGAAGGATTTGTCATATTTGTGAGACTATGAGTGTTGATGATGAAAAACACTTCTTCTTAGATTGCCTTGCATACACCCACATAAGATCTTAGTTCCAAATTTTTTGTTACATTATGAGCATGCCTAACTTTCTATCTCATCAAAATTATATTAATTGCACCGAGAGTAGCGAGGTTCTCTACATCCCAACATGGGGGAGATGTTGTCACATAACATAACATTATGTTACATTACAAAAAATAATTAAATAAAGAAATTCTTCTCGGCTCATAAAATAAAAAAAAATTAGAACCAAATGAAAACAATAATAATAAAAAATTAAACCAACATAGATCCATCTTAACCCTCGATTTACCAAGCACCAAAGGGATCAAAATTGTTGAGATGTAATTTTTTCTTAAATTGGATCCCTCTCACCACTTAGTAAATCTAGGTTTTAAATGGATCTAGGCTGATTTAGGAACTCTCCTCTCCAAAAATTTTGAGCACATATATAAAAAACTAAAACAAACTAAATAATTCGTTTTTCTTTCTTAAAATCCCATAAACCAAAATTGGTCCAAAGAGAACTATCATCATCATCATGAAAATCAAAATGGTATCCTTTACTCCTATCTCGTAAATGTAAGTAGTGTGATAAACAATATATCGTAAGTGCAAGTAGTTTGATAAACAATGGCCTATTTTTAGCTTAAACCTATTGATTATATAATGTTGAAAATTGGACCCTTAACCAATATGTCAACACACAACCTTTGAAGTCTAGTGTAAGTAATGTTTCAACTACTAGTGAATGCCACCACCCTATTATTGCACCATAGATTGGGTCCTTTGACCAATATTCAAGCATCACCTCTGTTATTAGTATTTTCGAAAATATTATTCGTTTGAAAAAACTCCAATTATAATAAATTTAGTGTAATAAAATAATATTTATTATGATAAAATATGAATAAATGGAAGTAAATTGCTAGGGCTTATGATAATTGGCATTCAAATTGTTCTTTCTTGGTGATTGAAATTTTTTCGGCATTCTACTATTTTTGATTATTTTTTTGGAATTTCTACAATCTAGTGGTCTTAAAATGAGCCAAAACCCCTAGGGATACAGTTCCATAACATAGTTTAGCAGTAAATAGGATGAAACTATGATTCCACTAGTTTTTATGATCTAGAGAACAAATCCCGGAAAAACGGGACGATTTGAGTGCCAGTTATCCCACGCCAATCTCTAGGGTTAGTTTAGACTTTAGAGTGACCAAGAAGTTTCTCCGGCACATATAAAAAGCCTCAATGCACAATGCATATTCCAGTAACCTAGATCGGCATACAGATAGTCCAGATTGAGTTGTGTCCTGGAATAGGAACAATGCCTACCAGTTGTGACGGTTGGGGACTCAGCAGCATGCTGAAAGCTTGTTGGACGCCCCCTCAATCTTCAAGCAGACATAGAAGCAAAAAGCAGCTAAAAATTACTGAAGAGACGGAAGGAAATGATGAAAAATCGTACATATCTTCATTGCCAGACGAGCTGTTTGAAGATTGCTTAGCCCGGCTGCCGCGTTCATCGTTGCAGGCCTCCATGAGTGTGTCTCGTGGATGGTACAAAGTTCTTACATCGAATGAATATTATGACCTTCGCAGGAGAAAAGGGAGATTGGAGAATATGCTCCACGTATTTTGGAGAGCAAGATCTGGTCTCAAATGGGCTGCTTATAATAAGAACAGTCATGTATGGACCAGAGGCTCACTGTCTCCTCGGACGGTGACGAATGTGTGTGACAATGAATGGTTGTTGGATTATTTTAGCGATGAAAATCCAGTTTTATATGCCCAACCTGCAGTTTTGAATCACAAGATCTTCATTCTAGGTTATCATTCTCACAGAACTACTAGCCGTAGTTGTACGATGATTTTTGATACATGGACAAACTCTTTTATTCGGAGGGCGCCCATGATGAACCCTAGAAGAAACTTTGCCTGCTGTGTTATTTCTGGTAGGATTTATGTTGCGGGAGGCTCTATGAAAAGGAGTCATGCTAGCAGGGAAGCCATCGTTTACATTCCCGAATCTGATTTATGGAAACCTATTCCAAAAATGCCAACAAAGAGATCCGGCTGCTTGGGTGCTGCTGTGAATGGAATCTTTTATGTAATTGGAGGGCGTAACCTTGCTGAAAAGAGCAGCTGTTTCTCATCAGCTTCAGAAAGGTCGTATTTATATATGAACTCTATGGATTCATATGATCCCCAGACAAATACATGGCGCGAGACCAAGGACAGACTGCCATTTGTGGCTCGCGTGATTGCTTGCACCGTGATGGGATCACATATTTATGTACTGTGCAGCAATCCAGCTCCATTGTCTTTCTTTAAATATGATACTATTAACGACTCATGGAGCAGGGTTAACATTCCCTTCATTCCTACCTTTAACCTGAATTACTCTTGTGTTACAATGGGTGCTTGTGTTTACATTGTACAGGTTCAAGGGTGTATCGGTGATCTGCTCTGGAGAAGTGGAAATACCAGGTTAGTGTTGATTTATGACACTGAATTGCAGGTTTGGTCCAGAGGACCTGATTTGCCTTTGCCGGGGAATGTTGCCATCTGTGCCGCTGTGGAGTGTTAGTTTAGTTACTCGATTAAGCAGGGTGTATCAACAATGTCACCCAAAATTTAATGGAGAAGAATTTCTGGATAAAAGAATTCCTGGAAAGAAACTGTGGAAATTTTGAAACTTTCCAATGTTTCTAGTAGACACTACACCTACACCTACACCCTACACCCAGAATTTCATTTTGTTGGAAAAAATCTCAAGTTTCATTTTGCAGCAACCTTTCGAAAGAGACTTACTAGCCCATAAATGTAAGATGAGGCCTAGTAGCTGTTATTTGTATTGTAATGTTTTCTTCTTATTTTGATCGGTTATTTAGGAGAATCTCAGTTACGCATTTACTGACATTAGGGTACTCCTTTGCATTTCTAAAAGGATTGATGTTGGCTGTTCAGCTGTTCTTGCATTTCTATAAGGATTGATGTTGGCTGTTCAGCTGTTCTTGCATTTCTATAAGGATTGATGTTGGTTGTTTAGCTGTTCTCAGTATTACAATGTGTGCCCTGCTGAGATAACAATTTTTCTCTGACAAGCAAATCAGGCCATTCATGCAATCATAGTAAGGCATCAATTAGAACTTTTCAAATCAGGTTTATCTAAAAACAATCCAAAATCTTTGATATAAGCAAGGATTTATAAAAGCAAAGGAAAACAGATGCAATTTTCCCTTATAGAGTCATATTTTCAGAAGCAAAAGAAGCTCTTAATTAATATTGAGGAAAACAGAAAAAAGAATTGCATGTTATTTCTGCAATAATATGTTTTCATTGTAAAGGAACAATTTTGCTTTTTAAAGTAGATGTTCTTCACTAATCAGAGATATGATGCTTTAGGTAGATATCTGTCATTCAATCCCTTTGAAATGCTAGGCAGTAAAAATAAGGCATGAACAAAACAAAATATATGACAATATTATAGAAACGAAAGGGGTTTGTTTACTTTTAAAACTAGTACTTAGGGAGTATTTGGTTGTTTACAAATATTGCATATTTTGAATTTTTAGCCCATGGGAATGTTCTGAATCTTATGGTTAGAGGATGCTCCTTCATTCTATTGTAAGTTCATCTGAATGTTATGGTTATAGCATGTTCCTTTATTCTATTGTAGGATCATCCAACGTTAGGTCTATGGGGAATCTTAGTCAAAGGAATTGAAATTATAAGCTTTTAGGAATATGCTGAATTTTATGGTTAGAGGATGTTTTTTCATTCTATTGATTCTATTGTGGGATCATTCAATGTTTATGGGATCTTTAGGAATTGAAATTACATGCTTTTAGGAATATGTTTATTAAGACAAGAAAATTTACGAATGATTTGAAGGATGAATATGTTTAGTGATAAGAAGAAGATTTAAGAATGAGTTCAAGAATCAATATGTTCAATGATAAGAAGAAGATTTAAGAATGAGTTCAAGAATGAATATGTTTAGTAATAAAAAAAAGACTTGAGCTTAACAATCTTAAAGATGAGAAAAACAGTGTTTGCAAACCTGTTGATGCCTCGAAAATCGTAGCATCAATCAGCAAGGGATTCTCCTCGGTAAGCAAGCCCAATTAACGGTCCGACTACCGTGTGAGTTTTAAGATTTGTTTATTTTATCGGCTGCGGCCCGATCCACCGTTTATATATTTTATATTTAAGATGATATGCATATGCCCTAAATTAAATGGATGCGTTGAACAAATTTGTTCTAAGCTATTAAATCTAAATTAACCTACCCTTGCAAGGAGCAGCACTTTAAATTATGAGCAATAACTGAAAGTAACCTTTAAAGATTGAAATAGATAGTCATTTTAATCCCGTAAATGCATTTTCAGTAGAATATAAATGATATCAAAGATAGCTTTGATTATATTAAAACACTCCATCACTCATAAGGTACATAAATTTTGCTAAGAAGTAAAACCATTCACAGCATAGAATTAATTCACATAAGCCAGGAAAGATCTCACTGAATGTATATAGAAACTGTTGGAATAGTTCGGCAATCATCCATTACAACTCAAAGCAAAACAATGCACCAGCTTCCACAGGTCCAAATCGTTTCCCTATTCATGTAGCTGAAATAGTTCTCATACACAAAAAAGAAATTCTTTCACTTGCCAAAAGTCCTTTACTTCTTCTCTAACTAGCTATATATAGCTTTACAAAATGCTCCAAGAGCTGCCACCTATACCCTAACCTTTCACATTCCTCTAAATTGTCATGTAGTGCTTAATTTACAAAAATAAATAAAAATCCCCAACAATATTGCCAAAAGAACGGGGACTAAATTCCAGAAATCATTTTAATATTCTAAAGATATGCAAAGTCCAAGAAGATGTGCTGGCCGCTTTAGCAGATATATAATAAAATGGACTATTCTCGAATGGGCATCATTGTTGGGTCTGGGACTTTTGCTACAGTTGGCGTCACTACTGGAACTGTTGGTGTTGTTGGGGTTGCTGAAGTTGATACTTGGTTTGTTACTTGTGTTTTGTCTACCTCGGATATATAATTCACCCAAAGTTGTGCCTCTCTTATAATACTGTTTCCAATTAAGGGGAGCAGAAATCTAAGAGAAACCTCTTGCTTGGCGAGTTCTTCCTCGAGGATGATCACTTCTGCTACTGCTGCTTGGAGGCTTTCTTCCAATTGGTGTGCATGAACGGTAGCATGGCTGATAAACTAGTCCAGATCTTCTGTGGTTAATACATCCACTTTCCTTACATAGGAAATTTTTGCGCTTAGTCTATCCCTTAGCTCAGATGAACGTTGGGTTCTATCCAAAAACTCTTCTATACTTTTGGGGTGTCACTATTCGACAGGCCTCCTGAGTAGCTCGTATCTTGAGGTATAAATTCTTTCATTGTTCATAGGTGGTCTGTGTTACAGTGTTCAACTTTGCTCCACAGTATTTAGAATATACCAAGGTGCGCACATCTGCTCTATACTCAGCAATAGACTTAAGGGGAAAAGTTGACGGAAAACTTGATTTCTCTTACCTCCACATAATGTGTTCCTCTAAATCTTTACTAATGCGTGCATGTTTCCTTCTAACCCGAGTGGATTCGACGTTAATCTCTTTGACCCAGGCCATTATTTCTTTTAACTTGTACACCTCTTCTGATATAAGTTCCTGGAGTTGGTGGTTCTTCTTAAGTATTTCACATGCCTGCTCATGAAAGGGACTAAGATCACCTACCTTGTTGGTCACGAATTCCAATTATCGTTCCATCAATTCCTCGCCTTCTTCCAATTTCTCTATCTTTTCCTTCAAATCCTCGATTTGCTGAGCATCATCAAATTTTTCAGATTCAAGCCCTAGGTTCCTACTTTCAAAGTCTTTCTTCTCTTCTTCTAGGGCTCTTACTTGGATCGTCAGAGCTCTCTTTTAAGCTTCTAGATGCTGAAATTTTTTGCTTAGCTCCTCCTTTTCTAATATAAGGGTGTCACATTTTTCGACCATCAAATTTGTATAATTTTGTTCTTTGACCAGAGTCTCTTGCAACTGACCTGCTCTCTTCTTTTCAAGTCCTAACTTGGCTCCTAGTACGTTTACATTGTTTACGGTTTCTTTAACCGAGTTTACAGAGATGGATGCCATGAGATCGGGAACATCCTCGGTACTTTGCATGATTGTGGTTTCATGCTTAGTGATGATATATGTTCGGAAAGGTCTCTTCATTCGAGTCACTGTCTCCTTTACAATGGACTTTCTCTTTTTGTTATAAGTGAACCTTTCCCACTGGGACACTGTACTATTCTTTGATGGAGTGAAAGGGACGAGTGGGAGTTATCTTACAGAGAGGTCTGTATCCAAGTATTGTATGCTTGGACTCTTTGGATCAACATCTTCCCCAGGTTTCCTTTCTTCCTCCGCTTTTTTTATGCTTCTTCTTCTTGCTCCCTTCTAAGTCTCTCTTCCTCTTCTTGTTTGGCAATTCCTTCCAATCTAATTCTTTCCTCTTCCTGAAATATTCGAGCTTCCTCTTCAATTGCTTGAATCCTTTGAGTTTCTTCTTTCCAAAGTTCATCCTCTTTCACCTTGTTTTCTCTCTTTTCAGCTTCTCTTTGGATTTTCTTAGCTGATTCCTTGAGCTCTTGCTCTTCTTTAGAGAGAGTTTGAGCAGCTTCTGCTGTTTCCTTTACCTGCTGTTGTTTTGCTTCCTTCACAGCAATAGAGCTACAACCAGCCCCAACTTTACTTAGTCGGCAAATCTGTAGTTCGGTCATGTTACCGACCCCTCGATACGCTTCTTCTTCCTCATCATAATAGTGCACATATTAAAAGTTAGCATGGAGTTCTCTGCAATGTCGTGCAGCCTTGCCTTGTCGATCGTTCCTCCAAAAAATCCTTTCCTCGAAGTGAAAGTCTTTCAGTTTTGCAGTGAACTCCTCTACAGTTGCAATCCCCGAGAATTTGTAGGCCCCAATATAAAAAGGTAAAGGCAGGAAAGTTGCCTTCTTTTCCTTTTACAAGGTGCTACCAATCCCATCAATGAAAACTTGTCTTACTGCCTCTTTGTGGACTATGTAGTCCATGGCATATCTAGGTAGGATATATGGGGGGTTTAGAACTTCCATACATTCTTATGAAAGTACCTTGTGGTGAAAAATAGAAATCACCGTAATTCTCCAGGACTTCCATGGCGTTTTCGGACAAGCAATTAGGTTCTTCATTGAACATTAACTCATATAAAGGCATGATAAACTCCTCACAAATCAGTTGGTAGTGCCGTTTGTAGTTTTGGTCCCAAAAGAGTTTGTAAGTAGTGAATACCGGGGTATCGGCCTCTCTCCAATTACATCCAAACTTTGGAAAAGGGTGTTTTGCCACAATACAGTCTATCAAGTAGGATGGCATGTAGAATTCTGCCTTCTTTGCCCTTATTCCTTCTTGAGTGGCAATTATGGTTGATGATAGGCTGTCTGAGAGGATGTCTGCCCAATTAAAAATTGTCCCCTTGAATGCTACATAGTGGATGATGGGAACCCATCGGAGCATTAAAAAAGTACCATCGGGCCTTCCAAAAATTCTACTAAGCATGAGGGAGATCATTCTAAAAGGAGGCCTCAGATTTTGAACCTCGTACTCCTCATTATCCTTTCTTCTGATATGTTTTCCCGAGATTGTAACTTTCTGGCCATCTCTAGATTATCCATTTGGAATTTTTTCTAGCCATTCATCATCGAGCCGCTGTTTAGCCTGGGGCAATTTGTAAACCGCCATGATATAGGATGGATGGAAGGATGCAAAATCTTCCCCCTTACTGTTCGAAAGAACCCTTGTCTGTGCATTTGCATGCGGCAGCATCCATCCAATTAATTCTGAGCATGGAAAAAGTTTCGGGTGTGTGGCTGCTTTGGATAAGCAGGAGGTCTTGATGTTCCGGTATAGGTACTCTTCCTCGAGAAGCGCTTCAGGAATGTCCTAGTCTCTTATCATACGAATATGTCTCCCCATTTGACTTTAAAAGGTACGCCTGTAGTGCACTTAGTATCTTCGAATAAAGTTTCCATACATGTGTCGGCCAGTCCTGACTCAGTCGCCTTTGATTTTCTTTTGCCACCCTTAGGCATTTTGACTTAGCACCTACCGATAATCAGACATAGGTAGATATAAGAAGACATGACGCATTGTCAACAATCCAAAATAGCATCCTACTCATAATGTTTAAGGCTCAAACATCAACTGAAAACTTCTAACTCTGCTTGTTTCACCATTGATTTGCAAAATTCAAATTGTTATGGCCTTTTCATTTTCAAATTAAACATTTATTTCACTTGTCATTGAATAATCCTGCGCATTTTATTTCAATCTGCTTATTTCCGTAGGCTGATATTGCAACTACGAAATATAAGAGCAATGTATTAAAAAAAACAACAAGTAATTCTGAGTATACTGTGTTTTATGGCATGAGGATTGACATGATAATAACACGTTCCATAGTACAGAATGGCCTAAAACTCCAAAGTCGCGTAGAAATACCGATATCTTTTGTGTAAGGGTGGACAGGGTCGGTCTCAAATTTACCACGCCGGTGGCTTCCATGACGGGCCGAGGTATGCCACGGGTTCTCTTAACGTTTACGTACTGGGTGTTTGAGGTTCTAGAGGCTTTCATGTTCATATGAAAAATGGGCTTCAGGGCGCTTAGTTGGGTATGAGCATGGTCAGCTATGGCCGTGGTTAATCTGAAAATCTTGCCATGGCTAGGATAAAAACGAACAGAACCATGAATAAAGCTTTTTCCTCAACAAGAAAGAACCACTTCAATTGAGCTTATGAGGTCTGAAAGGGTACTAACCTATGAGGAGATGAACGTTATGTGGATGTTGACATTTGTTGCAGAACCGACGAGCCTGGAGTAGGTGCTTTGTAACTTCAAATGGAAATGGGAAAGAGCTCTCCAACCAATGGAAACAATGAAAAAATCAACGAGGTTTAGGTCCTATATAAAGGATTTTGACGCGTGGGAGCCATTAATAGGGTAGATGCGAAAATAAAATGGGGTTAATGAGGCGTATGGATGGGTCAAATCGTGACATTTGGCTTTAAGTGTGACCGCCAAAACCGGAAGGACTTGCTTAACCTTTCCGACCGTTGCAGAAACAAAAAATGATTTTGCCTGCCATTGCGGGAGCAAGCTAAGGACCTATCTCTAAAGAAAACTAAGTAAGAGAAGACTTTGATGGCCTTAAATTCCTAGGTAACTTTCTCTTTAAAAAATAAAGGAGGGGCCCCAATATTCAAAGAATTTTTTTTTGGGGGGGTGTTGCAGCAACAACAATTGGCAATTCGCTGGTGAACATAGATCTCTAAAAACAACTCATCATACGGTCGGAAAACTTTACAAAGTGCTGATCATATGTGCAACAATATGTCTTCATAGCTCAGCTTCTGAGAATGCAGTGATTACTCTTATTATAATGGTGATGAGGAAAAAAACCAACTTATACTCAACCTTCCTTCCAACTCTCTAGGGGCCAAAGTGTCAGGTTTATTTTAGAATTCTGCCTTTCAAAAATTTACCGTTACAAGACTCCACATGATCGTAACAATATCTCACAGATATATTCGTTTGTTCCTCATTCCCATGCTATTTTGCATCCTTTTGGATGTTTCTTTAATTTAATTCTTTTACCGTGTGAGCCTTCCAGAAATGGAGTTATTGAGCTTTCAATGATTGATAAAAGTTCTTCAATCCATAATTTCCTTTTGTGTGAGCGAGAGATTCATTGTTTTTCATGCTTCGCGGACGGAGAAGAACCTTGTTGGGATGATTTTATTTGAAAAGCTTCCTTGATTTTGTAAGTTTCTTTGATTTTCTCAACCATGCTTTAATTGAGGCGAGAATTTATGGAAACTAGACTCTTTGATATAAGCCTTTTGGCCTTTACTTGTAGCATGGGATCATTTAAAATACTATATATCTGCGAGGCATGCTTCCTTTCCATAGGTCTGTCATAGTAAAACTTCCTGAGATAGTTATTTATGTTAGAGTGAATGGGTCCCTAAGATAGTTCAGAAGGAAATGTTGAATTCTTAGTTATTTTGACAGGGGTTAAATTTACCAATCAGAAAAAAGAATCTCTACATTCCTGGAAGCCGCTCAGTGGAAACAAAGCCACACACATATATTCCCTTTACCAGTGAGCCTCTTCATGACCATCCTTTTGAGTTTGCTTAAAGTCTCTTCTTTCAGCTACACCAACATTGAGCTTAGCTTTATTTCAACAAAGCACTCAAAAAGAACACAAAACAAGTTTATTAGTAGACCAAAAGGTAAACAAAAGCAATTAAAAACAAAAGAAAACAAACCAGAAAAGAAAAGATAGTGTTTTATTTATGTAAAAAAGTCCACCTAGGACTTATGCGAAATATTGCTTTAAGGCAAGGCTGTTGAGAAGGAGATTTACTTCATCTCCTTGCAGGTCTTTCAGTTTATGGGTTGACGGGCCAAGATTTTCAAAAATTTGGTAAGGGCCAACCCATAAGTGTTGAAATTTTGTGTGCATTCCCTTACCTTCATGTTGGTGATCCCATTTCAAAACTAAGTTGCCTACTTCAAAATTTCTCCTACCGGACTTCCTCTTATCAAAACACCGCTTGACTATGTCTTGGTAATGATGGAATCGGTCTTTGGCTTTCTGTCGTGATTCTTCAAGCTTTAGCAGTGTATCAATTCTATATTGGAGGGCTTGACTGCTGGAACCTCCTGAGGCTTGGGCCAATTGCAAAGATGGGAGTAAAATATTCAGGGGAAGGATAGCTTCTTTGCCATAGACTAGGGTGAATGGAGAAACGCCTAAGGAATTCTTGGGAGTGACTCTATCTTCCCATAAAGCGTTCGGGAGGGCTATGTGCCATATTTTCTGATTTTTAATCACGGTTTTCTTAAGGATTCGGATGAGATTTTTATTGGTAGACTTATCTAATCCATTTCCTTGAGGATAGTAATTGGCTGAATAATGGAGTTTAATTACTTTCTCATACATGAATTCATTAATTTTCATTGACGAAAAATAAGGTGTATTATCAAAGACTAGGGAAATTGGAACTCCAAACCTGGTTATGATGTGTTCCTCCAGGAAGTTGATGATTGCATCCTCATTTACTTTACGTAGCAGAATAGCCTCAGCCCATCTTGTAAAATAATCTGTAGCTGTTAGAATATAACGGTGTTGTAGTGAGGAATTAGGGTTTATTTCACCGATAATATCTATGCCACATTTCTCAAATGGTTCAGAGATAATAACTGGCTGCAAGAGTCCAGCTGCCTTTGGTAACTTTTCGGCGCTTCTTTGGCATATGTCACAACTTCTAGCATAGGCGTGGGCATCCCTAAAAAGAGTGGGCCAGTAGTACCCATCCCTGAGGATTTTATGAGCTGTAGTATCTCCAGAGTAATGTCCCCCAGTGGAGACATCATGTAATTCTTTGACCACATTGCTCGCATCTTCTTTCTCCAAACATCTGAGGAAAATGCCATCGTAATTCTTCCTAAAGAGCACTCCTTCAATGATTTGGTATGCTGCTGATTTAAGACGGAGAGCTCTTCTTTGCTTCGGACTCCAGTGCTCTGGCAAGTAACCTGACTGTAAATAATGCACTAGGTCCCTGTACCAAGACTCCGGCATTGTAAAAATTGGACATACATCAATCATGTTCAGTTCGGCTTCATTCCTCCAATCTAGATCTTCATCAGCTGGATTTTTAGTAAGTAATTTGCATAATCCTTGACCTTTGATAATAGTGGCTGGTTTGAATTCTAAGTCATACTCTTGAAGAGCAGTGGCCCAGTTTCCTCTCCTTTCTCCCAATTCTTTTTGAACAAAAAGAGATCTGACAGCAGGATGAGGAACTATAACTTTAGTTCTATTTTTTAGAATATATTGCCTGAACTGCTTTACCACTTTGAAAATTGCATATGCTTGCTTATCTACCATGGGGTAGTTCAGTTCAGTGTCCTGCAGACTAGTGCTCATAAAAGAAATTGGCTATTCATCTCCTGATTCCGCCTTTTGAGTGAGCACAACTGCGAGAGAGTTATCAGAGGCAAAAGTGTACATAATAAAATCTTTATCGAAGTTTGGACATCTTAAAGAAGGTGCCTTTGCTATGGTAGGTTTGATTTCTTTAAATGCAAACTTTTCCAATTCTGTCCACTTAAATTGTACACTCTGCCTGACCATTTGTTGCAAAGGTTTAACGATCTGAGCGAAGTCTAGTATGAACCTTCGAACAAAATTTATGGTGCCCATGAAAGATTGCATAGACTTTTTGCTGTGGGGCATGGGAATCTTGTTGATAGCTTGTACTCTCTCTTGATCTATCGAGATTCCCTCCTTTGAAATGATATGACCCAAAAGTTTGTCCTGAAGAACAACGAAAACACTTTTCTTAGGGTTTAAAGAGATACCATACTTCCTGCAGTGATCAAAGATTTGCTTTAGGTGAAAAACATGGTCTTACCTTTTCTTCGAAAAAACTGTCACATCATCTAAGTATACTACTACACATTGAGCTCCCAATCCTCGAAAAGCAATGTCCATGGATCGCCGAAATGTAGCTCCTGCGTTAATTAAGCCAAAAGGCATTCTTCGATATGCAAAGGTTCCCCACTTTGTACGAAAAGTGTTCCTGAGTCAGTCTTCTTCTGCTACTAGCACTTGGTTATAACCAGAAAAACCATCTAGTAGGGAGAAAAGTTCTGATCCTGACACCATTTGCAAGATTTGTTCCATTGGGGGCACAGGATAGTTGTCTTTATCGGAAGCTCTATTTAAGTTCCAGAAATCTACACACCGTCTGATTTCTCCTGATTTCTTCTGTATGGGAACTAAATTAGCTACCCATTTAGAATGTCGGACTTTAAAAATAATCTTGGCATCCAACAATTTTTTTAACTCTTTCTGAATTAGAGGCTTGAGTGTCGGATGCATCCTTCTTAATTGTTGCTGAAAAGGTTTGACACCTTCCTTCATTGGTATTATGTGTTGAATTATGTGGGTATCATATGTTTTCAGATCGTCATAGGTCCAAGCAAACACATCTTTATATTGCTGGAACAATTTGATGAATTTACTCCTCTCGCCCGGCGTACAACACTTACCAAGATTAATATATTTCGGTTCAGCTTCTGTGCCCAGATTTTTTAACTCATGTTGCATGGATGAGCTGTGAGTTTTAGCATTTATAGGTCTTCTGAACTTGCTCTGTAAATCAAATAACGCTTCAAGAGTTCTCACGCCTTTGGGCATGAAGTTTCCCTTCACAACATCTTTATTTTGTAAATCTGAATCATGTTGTTCTTCATCTATTATGGCCTCTTGGAAGACATCTTCATTCGTACATAAACTAATGATCTGATCATCATCATCAAATACCCTGAGATTCATGATGTTATCCAGAACAGAGGGCCTGAAAATTAATTCAATAGAGCATTTGTTATTAGTGGGCACTAATCTGGAAGCATAGGTTGCTAACAAATCAGCTGCATCATTCTTCAACCTAGGAACAGAATTAATATTGAAAGCATCAAAACATGAAATTAGATCCCAAACCTCAGCTTGATAACCCTTTAAGTGTGATGAGAGGCAATGAATTGTATTCCTTATTTTCCTGACCACTATTTCTGAATCACCAAAGACTTTCAAATTTTTTACATTCAAACCAGCCCATGGATCAGAGCTTCATACTCAGCAGTATTATTCATACATTCAAATTCTAACCTACAAGATAAAAAATGCTTGTTTCTTTCGGGGTCAATTAAAACACAACCAGCTCCTGATCCTTCTTGAGTTTTGGAGCCATCAAAGTAAAGAATCCAACAAATATTTTCTTATTTAACTAAGTTAGTATCACTATCCCTTAAGTCAGTAACTAATTCTAATATGTTACAATCAATATCATCAGTCTATGAAAAATGAAGGAGACCAAACTGTTTGTCTGAATCATGGCTAGCATCTTCTGATTGATAATTTCTAGGTTCGATTTCTAGGAAATAGTTCCCTAATACAGAAGATGAAAAAGCTACAACTTTATTTTTTTCCTCTAGGTGAGTGACATTTTGTTTTATGTGTGGCTCTCTTAATATCTTGATTTGATTTTGCCTATTTTGATAGGGAAACCACAAATGAGACCAATCCGTTGCAAAATAACCATTCAGTTTCGTAGACTAGTCCCTACTCAAAATTAAACCATATGCCTTAGGGATATCGACCACCATTATATCAATGAATTGACATACTCTAGAATTGGATGACAACCTAATAAGTAAATCTTTCAATTCACCAATGACCTTGACAACAGTTCTATCTAATTGAATGATTTGAGACGGGGAAGGGATAGGTTGCCCATTAATCTTTCTGCAAATAGATAGAGGCATGACATTTGAGCTAGCACCAGAGTCTACCAAAAATTGTGAACATTGTGATTAAAAATCTCAAAAGTTAAGAGGAAAGGTAGAGTTTGAGATTTTGATTTTCCGCCAATACTTGCTTCATTAATTTCCGGGTTTTCATCGGTGTTTTCTAATGAAGTACTTGTTTGTGGATCAAAAGCCTCCATCAATTTCTTTCTTTGTTGCGGCAAGCTACACATATAAAAAATGGAAACGTTTGCTTTTGTTTTCTTAATATCTTCGATTATATCATAGCTCGTGTCACATTCCTTTGAACTTTTGACGGATTTTCTGTTTTATTTGAAGAAGCTTGCGACTTTTGGGTTATTTCTGAGTTTGGTTCTTTAGTCACCGTGGGAGCAACTGCTAGATTTGTCTTGGGTTGGGGAGGAATGACAGTTATCTGCCACTTCGGTATTTGATTAGATATAGCTTGAAGCGCTTCTACTGTCGGATCAATCACTGGGCCTTTACTCCTGGTAGTGATGTTAATAGATGTTGTTTGCACTTCATTAACGAAATCTTCACAAGATGGTTATTGGGTAGGAGTCCAATCCCAAAGGATCATCGTAGTGTCAGGAGAAGACTCTTCCCTCTCAGGAATTGGTTCTTGTTAGGGATTTGTTTGCTCAGGCATTTGTGCATCTAACATTTGGTTCATTATTAAACTCATCGAATTGATCCACTGTGGACAACTTTTTTTCGAGTGTTGTTCTTGATGGAAAGTGCAGAAGTGGTCCATGCCTATTTCATTTAAGCTTAGTACAGCAGAATTGTTTACCAGTGGGGTTGACTGTCCATTTTCTTCTTTCTTTTTATAGAATGGCTTGAAAGGTGGTCTTGAAGAACTGGTTGCCTTATCTTTCTCTAGATCGACCACTTTGTTGGAGAGTTTTTGCATCATTTTTATGATACTTTCTAAATCAGCTGCGGGTTCTTGTTTATCTCTAGTTAACAAAAAAGGTTTTTTTCCAACTGTTGGTTTGGTTTCCAGATCGAGAGAATGTTTAGCGATACTGTCAACTTCTTCCTCCACTTTCTTAGCTTCTTCAAAATTGTAACCTTCTTAGTTCTCTTGAAAAACATTGCTAATGGGGTTTTAAGAGCTGTTGTATAATATTCTACCAAACATTCCTTAGCGGGATTTGTCGCATCCCTGAAATTATTTAACAATGTCATGAATCTTTGATTAAACTCTTGAACTTTCTCATTCTTTGCCATTCTCATAGAAAACAATTCTTTCATAAGAGTAGCTACAGTTTTCTGATTCCCATACTTTTTTAGAAAATAGTGCTCAAAATATTCCCAACTTGTTATCAAATTAGCTTGCAGACTAAAGTACCAGGAAGACACTTTGGGTTCGAAAGTGTAAGGAAAAAGGCAACAAACCACGTCTTCGTATTCTACATTAAGAAGATTCAAGGCTAAATAGAAACTTTTGAGGTGGTCTTCAACGAAAATCCCTTTGCCAGGGTCATACTTAGGCAGAACCTTTTCTGGGTTTTTAGGCAAATCATGGAATGGTCCAACTACGTTGAATGCTCCTCTCGCTCTCCATGCAGGCACAACCATGACTCTTGGTGGAGAACGTGGTGGTGTGTGCGGTGGTGAGTTATGAGGAGTATGCCTTGGAGTGTGTGGTTGTTCTTGATTTGTGGGAGTCTCGGGCCTGACCTCGTCGAACGGTTTAGTAATTTCTTCTAGAGATAAATCCAATAATTCTTCTAGACTTTGAACCAAAATAGAATCTCTAGTGCATTGAGGGTTTTTTCTAGGAGATCTTATTCTGGGAAGCAAAGGAACGGTAGTTAATCCTCCTAGGATTCTAACGTAGGAATGGGTATGTCTTCTAAAGTAGTTTACTTCTTCAAAAGGGACAACATATAACGTTTCTTGCTGTTCTATCTCAGAATTAAGATTTTCTTGATTTCTTGATTCCAGATCTGAAATGTCTGGGATAGCTGTTTCAAATGGGTTCTCAGTGGAAAAGTTTCTAACAAAAGGATCTCTTCTTCCATCCATACACTGGTGGTCCTCCTTCTAGTACCAAAAACTGTTGATGCCTCAAAAATCATAACATCAATTAGCAAGGGATTCTGCCTGGTAAGCAAGCCCAATTATATCGCTCACCGTTTGGTGTGGGGAATCTGTCCGGTTAACGGTTTGGCTACCATGTGAGTTTTAAAGATTTGTTTATTTTATCGGTTGCGGCCCCATCCATCGTTTATATATTTTATATTTAAGATGATATATGCATATGCCCTAAATTAAATGCATGCATTGAACAAATCTATTCTAAGCTATTAAATCTAAATTAACCTATCCTTGCAAGGAGCAGAACTTTAAATTATGAGCAATAACTGAAAGTAACCTTTAAAGATTGAAACAGATAGTCATTTTAATCTCGTAAATGTATTTTTAGGAGAATATAAATGATATCAAAGATAGCTCTGATTATATTAAAACACTCCATCACTCATAAGGTATTGAAATTTTGCTAAGAAGTAAAACCATTCACAGCATAGAATTAATTCACATAAGCCAGGAAAGATCTCACTGAATCTATATAGAAACTGTTGAAATAGTTCGGCAATCATCCATTACAACTCAAAGCAAAACAATGCACCAGCTTCCACAGGTCCAAATCATTTCCCTATTCATGTAGCTGAAGTAGTTCTCATACACAAAAAAGAAATTCTTTCACCTGCCAAAAGTCCTTTAATTCTTCTCTAACTAGCTATATATAGCTTTACAAAATGCTCCAAGAGCTGCCACCTATACCCTAACCTTTCACATTCCTCTAAATTGTCATGTAGTGCTTAATTTACAAAAATAAATAAAAATCCCCAACACTATTGCAAAAAGAACGGGGACTAAATTCCAGATGTCATTTAATATACTAAAGATATACAAAGTCCAAGAAGATGTGCTGGCCACTTTAGCAGATATATAATAAAATGGACTATTCTCAAATGGGCATCATTGTTGGGTCTGGGACTTCTGCTACAGCTGGCATCACTATTAGAACTGTTCGTGCTACTGGGGTTGCTGAATTTGATACTTTGTTTGTTGCTTGTGTTCTGTCTACCTCGGCTATATAATTCACCCAAAACTGTGCCTCTCTTATAATATTGTTTGAAATTAAGGGGAGCAAAAATCTAAGAGAAACCTCTTGCTTGGCGAGTTCTTCCTCGAGGGTGATCACTTCTGCTGTTGCTGCTTGGAGGCTTTCTTCCAATTGGTGTGCATGAATGGCAGCCTGGATGATAAACTGGTCCAGATCTTCTGTGGTTAATACATCCACTTTCCTTACATAGGCAATTTATGCGCTCAGTCTATCCCTCAACTTAGATGAACGTTGGGTTCTATCCGAAAACTCTTCTATACTTTGGGGTGTCACTATTTGACAGGGATCCTGAGTAGCTCGTATCTTGAGGTATAAATTCTTGCATTGTTCATAGGTGGTCTGTGTTACAGTGTTCAACTTTGCTACATAGTCTTTAGAATATACCAAGGTGCGCACATCTGCTCTATACTCAGCGACAGACTTAAGGGGAAGAGTTGCAGGAAAACCTGTTTGCCTTTCCCTCCATAGAATGTGTTCCTCTAAATCTTTACTAATGCATGCACGTTTGCTTCTAACCCGAGTGGCTTCAAAGTTAATCTCTTTGACCCAGGCCATTATTGCTTGTAACTTGTACACCTCTTCTGATATAAGTTCCTGGAATTGGTGGTTCTTCTTAAGTATTTCACATGCCTGCTCATGAAAGGGACTAAGATCACCTACCTTGATGGTCACGAATTCCAATTGTCGTTCCATCAATTCCCCGCCTTCTTCCAATTTCTCTATCTTTTCCTTCAAATCCTCGATTTGCTGAGCATCATCAAATTTTTCAGATTCAAGCCTCAGGTTCCTACTTTCAAGGTCTTTCTTCTCTTCTTCTAGGGCTCTTACTTGGATCGCCAGAGCTCTCTTTTAAGCTTCTAGATGCTGAAATTTTCTGCTTATCTCCTCCTTTTCTAATATAAGGGTGTCACATTTTTCAACCATCAAATTTAAATAATTTTATTCTTTGACCAGAGTCTCTTGCAACTGACCTGCTCTCTTCTTTTAAAGTCCTAACTTGGCTCCTATTACATGTACATTGCTTGTTGTTACTTTAACCGAGGCTACAGAGATGGATGCCATGAGATCGAGAGCATCCTCGGTACTTTGCATGATTGTGGTTCATGCTTAGTGATGATATCTGGTTGAAAAGGTCTCTCCATTCGAGTCACTGTCTCCTTTACAATGGACTTTCTCTTTTTGTTATAAGCGAACCTTTCCCATTGGGACACTGTACTATTCTTTGATGGAGTGAAAGGGACGAGTGGGAGTTCTCTTATAGAGAGGTATGTATCCAAGTCTTGTATGCTTGGACTCTTTGGATCAGCATCTTCCCTGACTTTCCTTTCTTCCTCTGCTTTTCTTTGTGCTTCTTCTTCTTGTTCCCTTCTAAGTCTCTCTTCCTCTTCTTTTTTGGCAATTCCTTCCAATCTAATTCTTTCCTCCTCCTGAACTCTTCGAGCTTCCTCTTCAACTGCTTGAATCCTTTAAGTTTCTTCTTTCTAAAGTTCATCCTCTTTCTCCTTTTTTCCTCTATTTTTAGCTTCTCTTTGGATTTTCTCGGCTGCGTCCTTGAGATCTTACTCTTCTTTAGAGAGAGTTTGAGCAATGTCTGTTGTTTCCTTTACCTGCTGTTGTTTTGCTTCCTTCACAGCAACAGAGTTAGAACCAACCCCGACTTTACTTAGTCGGAAAATCTGTAGTTCGGTCATGTTACTGACCCCTCGATACGCTTCTTCTTCCTCATCATAATAATGGGCGTATTCAAAGTTAGCATGGAGTTCTCTGCAATGTCATGCAGCCTTGCCTTGTCGATCGTTCCTCCAAAAAAACCTTTCCCCGAAGTGAAAGTCTTTCAGTTCTACAGTGAACTCCTCTACAATTGCAATCCCTGAGAATTTGTAGGCCCCAATATTGAAAGGTAAAGGCAGGGAAAGTTTCCTTCTTTTCCTTGTACAAGGTGCTACCAATCCCATCAATGAAAACTTGTCTTACTGCCTCTTTGTGGACTATGTAGTCCATGGAATATCTAGGTAGGATATATGGGGGTTTAGAACCTCCATACATTCTTATGAAAGTACCTTGTGGTGAAAAATAGAAATCACCGTAATTCTCCAGGATTTCCATGGCATTTTCGGACAAGCAGTTAGGTTCTTCATTGAACATTAAGTCATATCAAGGCATGATAAACTCCTCACAAATCGGTTGGTAGTGCCATTTGTAGTTCTGGGCCCAAAAGAGTTTGTAAGCAGTGAATATTGGGGTATTGGCCTCTCTCCAATTACATCCAAGCTTTGGAAAAGGGTGTTTTGCCACAAAACAGTCTATCAAGTAGGATGGCATGTAGAATTCTTCCTTCTTTGCCGTTATTCCTTCTTGAGTGGCAATTATGGCTGATGATAGGTTGTCTGAGGGGATGTCTTCCCAATTAAAAATTGTCCCCTTAAACGCTACATAGTGGATGATGGGAACCCATTGGAGCATAAAAACAGTACCATCGGGCCTTCCAAAAGTTCTACTAAGCATGAGGGCGATCATTCTGAAAGGAGGCCTCAGATTCTGAACCTCGTACTCCTCACTATCCTTTCTTCTGATCTGTTTTCCCAAGATCAGCAACTTTCTGGCCATCTCTAGATTATCCATTTGGATTTGACCTAGCCATTCATCATCGAGCCGTTGTTGAGCTCGGGGCAATTTGTAAACCACCGCGATATAAGATGGATGGAAGGATGCAAAATCTTCCCCCTTACTGTCCGAAAGAACCCTTGTCTGTGCATTCGCATGCTGCAACATCCATCCAATTACTTCTGAGAATGGAAAAAGTTCCGGGCGTGTGGCTGCTTTGGATATGCAAGAGGTCCTGATGTTCCGGTATAGGTACTCTTCCTTGAGAAGCGCTTCAGGAACGTCCTGGTCTCTTATCATACAATATATGTCTCCCCATTTTACTTCAGGAGGTATGCCTGTAGTGAACTTAGTATCTTCGAATAAAGTTTCCATACGTGTGTCAGCCGGTCCTGACTCAGTCGCCTTTGATTTTCTTTTGCCAACCTTAGGCATTTTGACTTAGCACCTGTCGATAATCAGACATAGGTAGATATAAGAAGAGATGACACATTGTCAGCAATGCAAAATAGCATCCTACTCATAATGTTTAAGGCTCAAACATCAACTGAAAACTTCTAACTCTGCTGGTTTCACCATTGATTTTCAAAATTCAAATTGTTATGGCCTTTTCATTTTCAAATTAAACATTTATTTCACTTGTCATTAAATAATGCTGCGCATTTTATTTCAATCTACTTATTTCCATAGGCCGATATTGCAACTACGAAATATAAGAGCAATGTATTAAAAAAAACAAGTAATTCTGAGTATACTGTGTTTTATGACATGAGGATTGACATGATAATAACACGTTCCATAGTACAGAATGGCTTAAAACTCCAAAGCCGTGTAGAAATAGCGATATCTTTTGCGTAAGGGTGGAAAAGGTCGATCTCAAATTTACCACGCCGGTGGCTTCCACGACGGGCCAAGGTATGCCGCAGGTTCTATTAACATTTACGTAGTGGGTGTTTGAGGTTCTAGAGGCTTTCATGTTCATATGAAAAATGGGCTTCAGGGTGCTTAGTTGGGTATGAGCATGGGTCAGCTATGGCCGTGGTTAGTCTGAAAATCTTTCCATGGCTAGGATAAAAACGAACAAAACCATGAATAAAGCTTTTTCCTCAACGAGAAAGAACCACTGCAATTGAGCTTATGAGGTCTGAAAGGGTGCTAACCTGTGAGGATATGAACGTTGTGTGAATGTTGACATTTGCTGCGGAACCGGCGAGCCTAGAGTATGTGCTTTGTAACTTCAAATGAAAATGGGAAAGTGCTCTCCAACCAATGGAAACAATGAAAAAATCAACGGGGTTTACGTCCTATATAAAGGATTTTGATGCGTGCGATCCATTAATAGGGTAGATGCAAAAATAAAACAGGGTTAATGAGGCGTACAGACGGGTCAAATCGGCACATTCGGCATTTAGTGTGACCGCTAAAACCGGAAGGACTTGCTTAACCTTTTCGACCGTTGCGGAAAGAAAAAATGAGTTTGCCCGTCATTGCGGGACGATTATCGGAGTTCATCCGCAGAAGAACGGCATGAATTTGCGAATTGGAAAACTTAATTAAGTTTCTCTGCCATTGTGGAAAGTTATGTGAGTGCTCCCACTTTTGCGGGCATGTTTTTTTTTTTTTTTAAATCTTGAGCGAAGTGACCACCGAAGAAGTATCATTTTATCCGTCGTTGCGGAAGCGTTTCCTGAGTTCTTCCACCGTTTCGAGAAAAATGGGTAAGCTCTTCCGCCAAAGTTCGACATAATTTTCTCTCTTCGCCGCTGTGGGAGATTTAGGTGGGTTTCTCCGTCATTGAGGAAAAAACTCGTGAATTTGTTCCACCGATATTTGGCTTATTTTTTTTCCGCCTCTTCGGCAAGATTGGCCCAGATCTTTCGCCGTTGCGGAAAAGTTATGCTAAAAGTGCCGCTGCGGAAAGGTTATCATAAAAGAGCCGTTGTTGCTCTACTCGATCTTTTCTTCCGTCGTTTCAAATAGGTTGATCCAAAACCTCCGTCGTTTCGGAAACTTTATCTTAAAATTTCCGTCGTTGCGGCTCAAAACTTAAGTTTTACTTGGTCAAAAACATAAAAGTAAATTCAAAGGGAACAAGCTAAGGACCTATCTCTAAAGAAAACTAAGTAAGAGAAGACTTTGATGGCCTTAAATTCCTAGGTAACTTTCTCTTTAAAAAATAAAGGAGGGGCCCCAATATTCAAAAAAAAAAATTGGGGGGGGTGTTGCAGCAACAACAAAACCTTATTTTGAAGAGATTTTCTCTCAAAACTTTTTAGAGTAAAACAAAACTCTCTAAAAGGTTTAATGAAAATTCATATTATTTGTTTATTAATGAAAATCTATATTGTATACATTTTTATAAAATATTTAAATAAATTTTCTTTATACTTAAATTTAAATTTAACATATAAACTAAAAGCTAAACAAACAACTAATATTGTTCATCCAATTTAAATTTAACATATAAACTAAAAGCTAAACAAACAACTAATATTGTTAATCCAAAACTCCCCTTCAAGACCATGACTAGCCCCATTCAAGTGAATCATATATCAATTTTCCAAGCACTAACATGGCATGCATATACATTTAATTTTTTATGTACATGGAGAAAGGAAAAAGTGGAAAATGATGATTGATATGTAACTACTTAATGTAAGAACAAATCTCAAAGTGGAAAAGGATGATTGATATGTAACTACTTAATGTAATAACAAATCTCACAAGTTTTATGGAGTTTCCACCTTGTGATTTGTATAGGTGCTATAAGGTTTTTTACTTTCAATGCTCTACACAATATCATCTACAAAGATTAATGATACATAGAAATCTTGCCACATGTACTCATTTTTTTACTCTCTAATTGTTTAATTAATAAAGGGTGGAATAGAAGGTAGGTCAAGAAGCATATTGTTTAAATAGTATTTTCTCCAATCTACATTATCAAGAACCATGTAAATTACCATAAGATTGAGGAATAACCAAATTATCCCATCATTTCTTCAAGTGCAAAAAATGATTATCATTTCTTCAAGTGCAAAAAATGATTAAATTATAACTTATAGTATTTAATACATTATGAGTAACTCTAAGAAAATCATGAATTTACCTACCATCTAAGAAGACAAATTACTCATTTTATAATGTAATTAAGAGAAAAAGCAATGATTTTGACTATTATGAGTTTTGTTATGATCTTGTAATTTTTTACATAAGTATATGGCCTTGAAATCCTCAAAGGATGAGGGAAGGTTTTATTGGATATCAAATAAATACAGAGTAATTAAAAGCTGTTATAATTTAGTTAGTTTTCATTAATTATTCAATGCATGTGAGGTTCACTAAGTAAGCAATATTATAGCAGGTATGGAAGAAATATATTTCCTAGTATATAAGGGTCTAGAGGTATTTTTAATATATTAAAAACATGTAAATAGATCAGAAGGGTTTATAATTATGTATCTAGGTGGTGAATAGGTTATTGGGGGGTTTTAAAAGGTACTCAATGTCTAATTGTGTGTAGGTTTGATTGTGAGTGAAGTTATATTAGTGTTTGAATAAATATGATCTGTGTGAAGGTGGTGTGAATCCAATTGTGTTTGGAGTTAGAGTGGTATTTGAGTAGGTATGATTTGTGATTGGATGTGATGTGAAGTTGATGAATGTGCTGTGAAGTTGATTAGAATGACTGTGAATGAAGTTGACTTGGTGTTTAGGGTGTTGTTCCCCATCTTGAAATATTTTCTCTCACTACAATTTCATATTTGACCTTGAGGTTTCTAGATGTTATAAGATTTGTGTCATGTCAACATAATAAGGTTAAAAATAAAAAGGGATAATAAAAATTTCATGGGAAAAGTGGATACCTAGAATATCTAGTGAAAATAGGGGTTTTTTAAATTATAAAGGTGTATTGGGAGGGGGGTTCAACAAAAAAATTTGCAGTAAATCCTTAATATATAGTGAAATTAGGGGTATTATTTAATGTCCTATGAATGCACAAGCTATGTTGTATGTTCACAAAGTGAACCCCTTGAGATTAAATCAGTCTTAGGAGATCCTCTTCAATCTAACATCTTATATAAAACTCTATACGATAGCAATCTAGTTTTGGAATTTTTAAAATTATGGAAAGAAAGCACTACTAGTTTGAATTCCTCTGTAGTTCCTCTTTAGTCACCTAAGCACTAAAATCTTCATTTTGATCCATAATTACATGTTTCCCATTTATTTGAGTATATCCCTTTGAAATATTAAATTCCTTCCTTAGATATATCCTTGTAAGATGAAATTATTTATCTTGAATATTTACTAATTTCTCAAATAGTATTTTGACTTTTCCTTATTTTATAATAATTTTCAAAAAAAACATTCTCATCACCCTAACCAACAAGATACCTAGCACTTTTTCCTCTACTTATCTTCTTCCCAATGAATTATTCTTTTTTTTTCTCTACTTTCCAAACCTTAACAGTTTCCATATATACTTTTGAAAAATCCTCTTTTGTTTTCCTTATATACATGCTCATGTTCCACCTCTTCAAAGTATTAGAGAGAATATTTGAATTTATCTAAATCTATATAGTTATCTTATTTATTATGATAAGGATTTACTAGAATTTATTGATGGAAGAACCCACCCTACTTCCATGATAGTGGACCCATTCCTAGCTAACTAGTAATTATGGTTCTAAATACATGTATGGCTTGGTCTCTAGAAACCTACACACATCAACTAGATAATAACATAATAGTAATCAAGCCAATTAAAACTAAGGCTCTCCTCTCACAATGTCATTGAGAACTTTATCTTCTTGCTGAATACAAGATTTGTTCTCTATATATTGGAATGTGCTAATACAAAAATCTTAAACAACCATTCCTTTACACACATACAAGATAATAATCTTGATCCAATAGTCTAAATATATTTCTAGAGCATGTTCTCTTGAATATTTAAATTCCTTCCTTAAATATATCCTTCTAAGATGAAATTATTTATCTTGAATATTTACTAATTTCTCAAATAGTATTTTGACTTTTCCTTATTTTATAGTAATTTTCAAAAAAACATTCTCATCGCCCTAATCAATAATCAATAAGATACCTAGCACTTTTTCCTCTACTTATCTTCTTCCCAATGAATTATTCTTTTTTTCTCTACTTTCCAAACCTTAACAATGTGCATATATACTTTTGAAAAATCCTCTTTTGTTTTCCTTATATGCATGCTCATGTTCCACCTCTTCAAGGTATGGGAGAGAATATTTGAATTTATCTTTAGACATTATAGTTAGCTTATTTTTTATGATAAGGTTTTATTAGAATTTATTTATGGAAGAACCCACCCTACTTCCATGATAGTGGACCCATTCCTAGCTAACTGGTAATTATGGTTCTAAGTACATGTATGGCCCGATCTCTGTAAACCTACACACATCAATTAGCTAATAACATAATATTAATCAAGCCAATTAAAACTAAGGCTCTCCTCTCACAATGTCATTGAGAACTCTATCTTCTTACTGTATACAAGATTTTTTCTCTATAGATTGGAATGTGCTAATACAAAACTCTTAAACAACCATTCCTTTACACACATACAAGATAATAATCTTGATCCAATAGTCTAAATATATTTCCAGAACATGTTCTTTTGAATATTTAAATTCCTTCCTTAGATATATCCTTGTAAGATGAAATTATTTATCTTGAATATTTACTAATTTCTCAAATAGTATTTTGAATTTTCCTTATTTTATAGTAGTTTAAAAAAAAAAACATTCTCATCACCCTAATCAACAAGATACCCAGCACTTTTTCCTCTACTTATCTTCTTCCCAATGAATTATTCTTTCTTTTTTTCTCTACTTTCCAAACCTTAACAATTTCCATATATAATTTTGAAAAAACCTCTTTTTTTTCCTTATATACATGCTCATGTTCCACCTCTTCAATGTATTGGAGAGAATATTTGAATTTATCTTTAGAAATCTATATAGTTAGCTTATTTATTATGATAAGGTTTTATTATAATTTATTTATGGCAGAACCCACCCTACTTCCATGATAGTGCACCCATTCCTAGCTAACTGGTAATTATGGTTCTAAGTACATGTAAGGCCTGGTCTTTGGAAAAATACACACATCAACTAGCTAATAACATAATAGTAATAAAGCCAATTAAAACTAAGGCTCTCCTCTCACAATGTCATTGAAAACTCTATCTTCTTACTGAATACAATATTTTTTCTCTATATATTGGAATGTGCTAATACAAAACTCTTAAACAACCATTCCTTTACACACATGCAAGATAATAATCTTGATCCAATAGTCTAAATATATTTCCATAGCATGTTCTCTTAATTTTTTAACTATAGAATTGATAGCCAACACTAGGGATGTAAGAAATTACATGGGTTGTAGCATGTTGTCACCCAACACTAGACAATGTGTGTGTATGTGTGTGTGTGTGCTCGTGCACGTGCAAGCGTGCTCACAGCCCCTAGAAACTCAAAATAGAAGAATCAGTGGAATAGAAGGCTGGAAAATCTCTACATGGATTAAAAAAAGATAAAGAGTACAAGGGTTCTTCCCATGACATACTCTTGAATCTTATCTTAAACTCTTTAGAATGATTAGCGTGTTTGCTCTTCTTTTGAGACTCCACGAGCAAGCTAGGCAAGTTCATAAATACCTTATATTCTATCTAGAAATGTTTAGGTAAGAACAATGGACCTATCAAAGTTTGAGACTGGGTTTCCATTAGGAAGCAAGTCCATTGTACCATTTCTACTTGACCTTGCATTATTTCACTCTAGACTCTACAACTCATATCTAGGATGAGAATTCTAGTTCTTCAAATTTATTGAGAATCCCTCATAGAGCATTCGAATTGTTAATCAATGTGGAATAAAAACTCTTTCTACCATATGCAGTTAAATAGAATAAGTGGAATCATGGACCAAGGGTGCTCAATGTTTTGAATCCACCTTCATGTTAACATCTCTAGTAGTGTTCATATATTAGACTACGTCAATTTAGGCCATAGTGACGAAATTTGGCTATATTGCCCAAATAAATCCAAAATTTCAAGGATTTGTTCATTTTGATCAAATTGTCTATTTAAATTCAATTTGCCAAACCACACAGTATGGATAGTTCTTTGAGTGAGTTGCTTCTATATTTTCTACCATGTTTGTGCCTGGCTTATCTAGGTCTAACTGCAGTCAATATTTGAACTTTTGTCCATGAGTTTCCTCTATGGGTTGTGTACGATTAGTTGTTCCCCTAAGGTCAATATTACCACAATTATTTGTTCCCCTAAGGTCAGGATTACCTGAACCTCTGATATAATTATCCCAATCCTAGTGGATTAAAACCCTTATAGTATTATTAGCTCTCCTCAGACAGGGATCACATGAACTTGTTGTCGGTTTCACTTCATTGACTAGATAAACATAGCAATGCAGGAAAACAATGAATGTAGCACAGGCCTCTGCATGTTAAAATAATGCATAATGTAGAAGTTATTTGCATATGCTTGTGTGGGAATATATGGATTCTACTGTAAATTTTAGAATATTATTGAACTTTTTCCGAACTATAAATTACAAACCAAAACTTCTATGTATCGTACCAAACTTAAATTCAAAGAAACTATTTCTATAGCGTACTGAATTAGAATTCAAACTCAAACTTGGTAACTATGATCTAGACCAACTAATAACTAATAACAAATGAATGCATGGCTTTGTTTGAAATTCAAAACCACTTCCAATTTGTCACAAACCTTGAAGTACTTGTTAGAGATGCCTCTGCCAAGAAAACCCATCTCTCCATTCAAGGTTATATATCACTTTGTTGATTGCGCACTAAGCATTATGATGTTTATATTGGAACTATGTTGGATTTACCACCCCAACAATATTAAATATGTAATCCAATGTCCAACAACGTTTAGAAATAACATACATTCATAGAGAAATAGAGATTGGAATTGTATGTTCATAGGGACATGGATTTGTTGTATTTGGCTTACTATAAACCCTTCATTATGAACAAATCTATTTAACATGTGAGTGGTTGGACACAAATTTTAACTTATGCAGATCCAAGAGTAATGGAGTATGTGTGGCCATGATTCACCACTTTAAATAAATTTATCCTCATTACTGAGATTTCTTCCTTCATCAACCTGTTGGATGAGTCAATTGATGTGCTGAGTGGGTCCACTCAACCACCAGAGAACAAAAAACAATTTATATGATCCACACACAAATTCAAGTGAAATTATATATTGTAAATTTTATTAAGAATGGTGGGTATAGTCATCTGGTTTCCCAAGGGACTCAATGGAAACATAATGCAAAATTCTAGGATATTAGAGTGGAAACTCAAATGAGGCATTGCAATGGTCAATTGTTGGTATCCATCAATCTTAGAAATCAAAGTGGAAAGGACGGTTTTCATTCCATAGTTGTTACCATTCACAATTTTCTATTGGTAATTGTTTCCTGAGTGAAATTAGCATAATTACACTATGGGGCTTTTCATTATAACAATTGTTTTCTAAGTAAGTGAAATTAGCAAAATTACACTACATGAATTTTCATTATAACCATGAATGTAACCACCATTAACAATTAACCATAAATATTCAACAATATATTACACACAACACAATGAATTATTAAACTCTCGGACAAAATTGGCATTGATATTTTACCGTGGAAACTCAAACTGGAAAACTAGCATTCAAATGTTTGATTAGTCTCTTTCGAAAATCTTTGGGTACAAATGTAACTCATGGATCTCTTGCATCATGTGCTCTTGGATAGAAAAATCCCTTTGATATTCTAATTACAAGGATATATAGGATAATTGGTGGTAAAGAGAATACAAGGGACTAACCTTTCAGTTCCCATTCTCCTCTCTCCTATTTTTCATTTTTCTATTTCATGATTTGTTTTCTCTCCTATGTATTATTCCAATTTACATTGCAATGTATTTTATATCTCTCCTAACCTTCTTTAACTACATAAATTTAAACGGAAATTCATGATTCTTACAACCATTCGTTGGTTTGGATCCATTCTTAGATCATGCCTCCCAATTGAGAGTCATTTTGGTCTCCAAAATATTAGAGGACCAATCTAGATCAATGTTCTTTTTGTCTACTTTTGTGGAACATGGTGTTGAATCTAACTCTTATCTACAACTCTGACTATAGCTATAGCTCATGGATCTAACTATTGTATCTAGTTCTAGCTATGGATCTAGCTCTAGTTCATAGCTCCCTTGTTCCTGTAGTGCAAAATTGTGATCATGATAGAATCATCTCTCAACAATATCAAAGTTGAACTCTTTAAATAGAACTCACTTCCATCTTCAAGGTGCAAGTATCTTGCCTTCTCTAGCTCTAAAGAAATTCCATCCTGACAATCAATGAATCCAAGTCAAATTTGAATCATCTTGTTATGTGAGATCCCAATGAGCATATACCATCATGAAAGGAGGTGTGGGGTTCCCTTCTCTACTAGGATCAGTTGCTTCCCAACATGGAAACAATTCTCTTCTTGCAAGTCATTTTTCAACCATTTTGTAATGAAAAATACATCAACATAGGCTTGAGATCCTTCTATGCTCTCTCCTGCTTCCACCAACCAAATTCTTACTTTGTTGATGAGGCTGACCTCCCACGTTGCTACAAATTTTCAAATACTCTCTGCTTCTTTGACTACTAAGGAAGGGATCTCTTCATCTTCTTTGGACTTCACTCTCTACACGTTTATCTTCATTGTGTGATTCATAGGGTGAATCGTTGGATGAATTCACCAAAACTTCACTTCCCAATAGCCACTCAACTTGTAATGGTGACATATGTTCGTTGTGATGGATGGGCTTCTTGAAATGCTTGTCTTGTCCATGTACCTCTAATTCCTATGTTGGTTTGGGGAATTCTTCTTGTCATTCCTACTTTGAAAGAAATCTAAATTGTGGCATATGGATTTATTCTCCCAACAAGATGCCATAGAAATCCCTTTCTTCTTGGAAAATGCACATATATCTAAATATCGAGTAATCTTTGTGGCCTTTCTTCTTCCAACAATGACAAACATGGGATGTCTTATTTGCTAGATTCCTCTTGGTCTTATTCTTCTTGTTTGTTACTTAAGCTATTGGTGTAGGTTGAGTCTTGCAACTCTTCTCTTTGTTTCCCTTCTTCAATCTACCACAACAATAATGGAGTGGGACTATGATTTATATTCTTGTATTGTTTCTCTTCCTTTTAATGAGCAAGTTCATTCTACCATGTATTTTTCCTTCATCAAAGTGATATTATTGTTCATGCTCCTTTCCTTTCTTTCATTGAAACCTACACCTCCATGATTGACCATAATTTTATCTACAACGTGGCTTATGATGCCTTGATTTCTTATGCATAGCGCTTTTCCAACAAAAATCATATTTATTAGTAGTTTGGAACCAATGCCTTTGGTGTGATTATCAAATTCACCAAAATGGTCTTAAGAAATGTCCAAGGAAGGTTATCTTACCAAAGTTGTCTCAGACATGGTGTTGGATTTGGAAATGGAAATGGAAGGTGGTCTTGCTTCTTGGTACTCTTGAACAACTTCTTATAGTTTTTTCAATGCCTTCTCTTTTTATGCCAACTCCAACATATCCTCATGCCAAGTATCTAGTTGTGTGAGTTTCTCTCCCAATTGCAAGAGGTGAAATATGTTATTTTACAATTCTTCCCTCGTGGTAATGGAGTCCTAGTGTGTGGTGAATTATTTTTCCTACTCATCTATTTTATGCCTCCAATACCAACTTCTTTCTCTTCAAGGATTTTCCCATTGTGAAGTATGCTTTCTTTTCAAGTACTAGTAGTTGCATCATAATAAATGATACAATTTCTCTAATACCTATGACAATGGGCTTATAGCCGACTCGCTTATGATCCATAATTTAATTTTGGTCTATGTTCTCTGCCTTTGACGGAGATACTAGACTTTAGAAAGGTTGCAAATCCTTTGCTCTGGACAAATTCTTAATTACAAATTGCTCTACAACACTCTTCGGTATTACGGGTATGACAACATGCACAAAACTACCAGCTAATAATCTAATAGTATTCAAACAAATTAAAACCAAGACTCTTCTCTTATATATGAATGTGATAACACAAAAAAATTAAAACTAAGAAATTTTTCTTCTTAACGGATACAACAGAATGTTCTCTATATATATGAATGTGATAACACAAAAAAATAGGAATCCATTCCTATACACATTTACACGATAACAACATTGATCCAGTTGTCTAAATCTATTTCCAAATATCAAGAAATCATAATTTGCTTAGTAACAAATTGATACCCAACATTGGTTGTGAGAAATTTCCTAATATATATATATATATATATGCCCATAGAAATGCAAAACAAATATGTGAATTACAAGGGTTCTTCTAATGACAAATACCTTTTGTTCTATGTGGTAGCCTTTAGGTAAGAACAACAGACCTATCAAATCTTTAGGACACATTTGGGTGCCATTATAGATAAAACTCATTGTACCCTTTGTTGGAATGTGTAATGTTAATATTGCAAGTGTAATGATGTCTACTGTGATGTCGTAAGATATTATGATGCCTTATATAGAAAAGGATGGCATAATTGTCTCTATTTTATGTAAAAGGAGTTAACCCACATGCATCATGGAGAAATATTCTCCTATTACCATTCATTCTATAAGGAGGTGGAATATCATTTATCCCACATGTATTATGGGATGTTATTCTTCCATACATCTAGCTATATAATAGAGGTAAAGGAGGCCCTTTTAGGTTATGTTGTTGAAACATCATAAGCACATTATTGTGTGTCATTGTGACATGAAATGAAGATGGAATGTGACGTTTGGGAGCTCAAATGTAAGATCGAATACTTTTGAAGAATAAAGAAGATCATACCTTCCTGTGGATGTTTCCCCATTTTGGGTCTTACCAAATATATCTGGTGTACTATTTAATTTACTCGTTTCTCTTACTATTTGATTATTTGGTGTTTGTATGCATAGAAGGCTAGAGTAGTAGATTCTTTCTATTGATTTACATGTTAGTAAAATTATTGGTGTATGTTTATACATATTTCTCAATAATCTAACATGGTATCAAAGTTGGTTACTATGCTCTACCTTCTTTAGTAATTTTTTGTTAAAAAAATTCAAGCACCAAGTTCTTTTTGGGGGCCTCCATATCTAGTAGATTTTCCATGAGATATAGACAACCCTTTTGGTTTATCTTTCGATTTAGGAATTTTTCTACATGTTTAAGATAAATTTTCAAACCCTAACCCTCAAAATTTATTTTCCAATTTTTTTTAGAAATTTTCCTTTTTTTTTTGTAGATCTAAGTTGAAACCTATTGTATGCTAACCTATCATCAAGGATCTATCTCTCTAGTAGAATATATGGTTTTTTTCCTATTTCTAGTTAGTGTTTTTTGTAGGT
Source organism: Larix kaempferi (assembly GCA_027924585.1). Taxonomy (NCBI): domain Eukaryota; kingdom Viridiplantae; phylum Streptophyta; class Pinopsida; order Pinales; family Pinaceae; genus Larix; species Larix kaempferi. The sequence continues at coordinate 11,237,442 of BSBM01000613.1, forward strand.
TTCCATCCAGATGACATCAGATGTTGTGGATATGCAATTACAGGTCCTTAACATACAAGTACACAAGTAGCAGACATAGAAGGTGCATACATACGTGACTTGTCTTCACAAAAGGAACATACCCCCATGACCGACCTTCGTAGAAGGTGCATACACCAAATTTTGAAGTGAAATCATCATTGTAAGTCAATTTTTTTGTTGTTTTGTTCAGAGGGTTCAGATATCTGTTAGTTAGGTACTTCAATCTTTTGTCATTGGTGAGAAATTTCTGGTTTTATTCACTATTTCTTCTTGTTCTTAGATGTGTGTCTTCTTGAATTAGGGTTTAGTTTTGTGTTCATCATTATGAGCTTTAAAGTATATTATGTTCCCAAAGCAGTTGGTTCTAGCTATCGCTCTTGGAAGAGAAAGATGATTGGCATTCTTAGGAGTAAGAATCTATAGGGCTTAGTTAAAGGTGAACAAATAAAACCAACCATTGCTAAATACTCAACTATATGGAAAGATATATGTGATCAAGCAAGAGGAATCATTGGTCTAATAGTTTCATATAGTTTACAGGCACATATTGAGGTTGAATATATCTTGGTTGAGGTATGGAAAACTTTAGCTTCTTTATTTGATAAATATAATGATGTTTCTACTTAATATCTTGAAAAGAAGATCCAAGAGTTAGATCCTAAATATTTTGATAGAATAGAGTCATTTCTTGCTAAAATAAAAACCTATAATGAAAAGTCAAATAATTGTGGCAAAGATTACAAGAAAAATGATAATGCCCTTGTTATTCTTGTAGAGCAAAATATGTGAGCAAGATAGATTAATTGGTTCTAGTCAATTAACTAATGGTAAATATCTTAATGTCACGTATTAAAAATAATCCTAATAAAGGTTTTAATAAAAACCCCGAACCACATATCGAAGGATCACCCCATCACTCTTATAATGATGCCTTTCATGATACTCCTAAAAAGAAAGTGTTTAATCCATGTAATTATTGTGGAAAAACCAACCACCCTTAGAATATTTGCTTTAAACGAATACACGAACTTGCTAAATCCAAGAAGAAATCCTCTGAGGAATAGCAGGTAGCTCTTTGTGACTATTTTGTTCACCCAAGTAAATCCTCTTCTTTTGTGGAATGGGTAATGGATAATGGTGCTTCTAGTGATATGAGTGGCACTATTTCTTTATTCTCATCTTATGACACTAATAGGAAGACAACACATAAAGTTTCAATTAGTGATGGTAAACAAATTTCAATAGTAGGAATTTGTAATGTTAAATTTCCTAATGGTACATCGGAAAAAAAAATCATGTTCAAGGCATGACCATCAATTTCTTTATAGTTATTGTGCTATTCAAAAAGGTTATAAGTTTGAAGCATGGCCAGATAATTATGTTCTTAAAGATATCAAACATAACTTCAAATTTGTTTCTTACAACCATGTTGATCATGATGTTGGTTTATATAAGTTTACTTGTTTTATTTTAAATAAAAATCAACATTTGTATTCCTATATTCACGCTGATGACCAAATTAAATTATTGCATGAAAGATTAGGTCACTTGAATTATGGTAAAATGCAAATGTTATCTAAAATAGTACTTGGTTTACCTTCAATTTCTTCCACTTCAGGTGTTTATGAAGGTTGTGTGCTTGGTAAACATCATAAAAAAATGTTTGATAAAGGTAAAGCTTGGCATGTTAAAGAGCAATTGAAATTAATTCATAGTCATATATGTGGTCCTCTTGAAAATCCTTCTCTATATCATGATGTTTATTTTCTTACTTTTATTGACGATTATAGTAGAAAATATGTTTTTTTTTAAACATAAAAGTGAAACCTTTGGTATATTTCAAGAATTTAAATCCTTGGTTGAAAATGAATCCAATAAAAGTATTAAGACATTGAAAATTGATAATGGGGGAGGATTCACTAAAAATTAATTTAATTCATATGTATTAAAGCATGGAATTCAACATCAAAAGACTGTTCCTTATACACCACAACAAACAGGGTAGCCAAAAGGAAAAATAGAACTTTGGTTGAAATGGCTACATGCTTGCTTTATTCTGAAGGATTACATAAAAGGTTGTGGGTTGAATCTACTTGTTGTGCTTACCATATTTTAAATAGCATCCCTACTAAAGCATTTTTGCAGTTTTCTCCCGAAGAAAAATGGAATGGAAGGAAACCCGATATTGGTAACTTTAATATATTTGGCAATGAATGTTGGGCTCATATTCCATATTAAAAATAGAAAAATGTAGAGCCCAAGTCTCACAAATGTATTTTTACTGGTTACAGTGAGGATTCCAAATCTCACATGTTATTTGATCCATCTACCCAAGGTTTTATCATCCGATAAAATGTTCAATTCATTGAAGTCTCTCCTCCACTTGAGTCTATTGAACCTCATGTTTCCTTGAACTTTCCGTGAATCGGAAAATGCGGCTCTGATACCAATGAGACGAACCAATATAGTTCAAATAGTAAATATCCAAAATAGATATGACAATATAAAAAAACCCATACAGTTAAATATATATACTATGAGAGAATTTGAGATGATTGAAGATAAAATGATAGTGCCCTATAAATATAAATCATAAGGCACTTATAGAAATTGTTCATGAAGGGATGTGTCCCTTAATTAACTATTATGTGTGTGTGTGTGTGTGTGTGTGTTACATTTCCTTCGCCTTAAAAATGCTTTATCCTCAAATCATGATTATTGAAAAACTTTCATTTACCTGTTATTCTAGCTCACAATATCTTCTCAAGATATTTTATACTTATAACTGCGACACTTGATGAAACAATATGATATGATTTATGAATTCCCAAGAAAAATTGTTGCATTGATCATGAATCGATCCACCCCAACTTGATATTTACTAGAACATTTTTTCAATCGGTTGTTTGGATAAAACTTCTAATTTTTGGCTTCCACACAAGTTGTTGATTTTGCCTCTCTTCTTTTTCACATTTGTACTTCGTTTGTCTGAAAGACAAATATTGTTTATATATCTTTGATCTTGTCATTGTCCATATCGATTCTTGTGATTCAGATGATGATAAGGCATCCTAATATTTTTTGAGTGTTCTTCAGAACCATATTTTCTTGATGTTTGTAGTTATATGTCAATATAACCATTCTTTCGAATTTGAATGCCAACTGACTCTTGATTGGTTCCATTTTCAAATGTCTGAATTTGAGTGTCTGATAACTTATCCATTGGGTCAGTCATCATTTCTTTCTCAACTAATTATCCTTTTGAATATAACTCTTCTTGTAAACATTTATTATCATGCTTTAGATTTTTAATGTGTCTAAGTAAGTCTTGATTATGTCGCCTTAAACATACGAGATCTTCCTTATTATCTAACTTTTCATCTTTACTTTTTTATTCTAGATTCTCCATTATGTTGGCCCTTAATATTTTAATTTTATCAATCAATCTATGATTAAGGTTCCTTAGGTGGAAGTTGTCTTCATATTTTTCAGATAATTTCTTTTCGATACCATGATTTTCCTATTCTAAATTTTTATCATCTTGAATTTTGTATTTTGACTCAAATTTTGACTATGATTTTTTAAGCGTAATATTTCTTCATCCTTCTCTATTAATTTCTTCTCAAAGTCTTGATTATCTTGTTCTAAATTTTTATTTTTATTTTTTAGGTAATAACTCTCTTTCCTCATTAACTCATAAAAATAATTGTTGGTTGTGGAGCTTGATTATCTTCTTAAGTTAGAGGATTGTTTCAGTCATGTTTGGATCCTAGAATAAAAGATAGAGATATAGGGGAGTTTGGCGAGGGGGTCTTCCACCCCCTCGACCTGAAGGTTCATGGTTCAGGGTGGGAGCCCCCAAGGAAAATTTTGTGGTCAGTTTTTGGCCAATGAAATGTGGCGGAAAAAGGGTGATTTAAAATAATGTAATTTTGTAGTCATTATAGACCATTCATTATTAGGTTACATATATAACAGTAGAGATTATGTTTGTGTATCTTTTCCCTAGAAGGAAACCCTCTTTTAAAGAGGGCATTGTGTTACGGTTGGGTAGTACTATGTGTGAGAGAGACTGTGAGAGAGTGTAGAGGAGGTTGTGGCAGATGTGATGCGAGTTGTATCCCTTAAATTTGTTGGATGCAATAAAAGAAATAACTAGTAGTTTTTTCGTGTATGTATTCTATATCAGGTGAACCACGTATATTGGTGTCTCTCTTGTATTTTGTTCTTATGTGTTTTATTTATGCATCTATTTTATTTTATTGCTCTGCGATATCATTTTTTATAACAATTTGTATCAGAGCCAAAGGTTTCTTTGGATGATAAGCTCACAGGAAAGGAGGGTTCCTGGTTCGAGTGGGAGCAATGGCGAAAGAAGGAAAATTTAGGTTGAGAAATTTAATGGTCAAAACTACTAGCTATGAAAGATGTAAATGGAAGACTATATATACCAAAAGGATCATTTCCTACCATTGGGAAAAAAAATGAATATAGTGAGTATGAAGGACGAAGAATGGGAGGTTCTTAATACAAAGGCACTAGGAACGATATGGTTTTGCTTGGTAGCTTCAGTGGATTTTAACATTTCAAAAGAAAAGACAACAGAGGATCTGATGAAGCATTGGATAAACTATATGAAAAACCTTCGACCTCCAACAAAATATTTCTATTGAAGCTGTTATTTAATATGAAGATGTTAGAATATGGGTCAGTCAATTATTTGTATGAATATTTATTTTCTTTCACATAGATTCCATGGGAAAGAATTCAACTCACTTCTCTTTCTGAAACACACTACTTAATTCTAATAGACTTTCCACATGAATCTCTCATGAAATATTCATCTAATCTACCTCTTCCTAGCCACACTCACCCTTCCAGGCTCAAGCATCCCCTTTTCTGCTAAATAGTCCCTCTAGTGATCTATATTGCCAAGGATTTCACATGTAAGAAGAGCATAAACTTACTATGTCTTTCTTCCGCACATCCTGCTAGTAGCCTCTAATCAACCAATAACTTGTGGCAATCATAGGGTTCAAGTTCCATTATAGTGGCCTTCTTATTGGGCATTCCATCTCACAATAGCCATCCATTTCCTTTACTAGGTGTATTCACGATTAACATGTGTCATAAACATAATAATACAATATCATAAGTCATATTTCGATTTATTAACCAATCTTGGAAATAGTTATCACATCAATTAAATTTCAAATAATATAAGTTCCACATAACATTTTGCTTTCAATTATGCAAGCAATAGTCTTTGTCTTCAATATGGCTTACTTCCACTACCATATCCAATACATTTTTTTATGCATTTTTTATGCAACTCTACTCTCCCAACAAAGCATTCTTGAAATCCATCAAAACATTATTACTCTTATTTTTTTTATTTCCATATGATTTTTTCATTACATCCACAAGAACTCATGAAATGATCTCAAATTTATAAATTACCAAGAATTCCATCATTTTGGCTATTAACATATTAAATGAAATGAAATATGGCATAAGCATGCATTCCAACAAACATGCCCACATATATGTGTCATAACCATAATATTTACATAATCCATTATGCACATCCACCCAATGCAAACTTGCATTGATTCAGGATTACCATATTCTCATGTCTCGAATTCCACCATGATGATTGAAAGATTTATTCAATACCTTCTTTTTCAACCCAATACAACACCAAGAATATACCATTTCTTTGCTAAAAAATACCTTAGGCATACTAGAAGGGATTTCCATTCTCTAGAAGTTGTCCCTCATGAAACCCTTCCCCTCTACTGGTGTATGTATGTTGGCAATAAGGTAACAATGTCGGACACTGACACACGTAGAAATACCATTGGAAACTTCTATAGAACTATAACCTTTCCATAGAAAAAAACACAATGGCTTCACCCATGACTATCTCACATGACATTCACTACCACAACATGATCACATATCCTAACTTGGTTTGGTTATTTTCTCATAACCAACACACTTGGAATGCTATGCATTTTAAATTTTTAAACAATCATATATATATATATGTAAGGATTTCTACCTCTAGCACATCATACAACACCATACCAAGTGGCGTATCATTGAATGCATTAAAACATCACAAGAATACCAATTTATTATATTAAATTATGGTCGAAGGGATTCTTACCCAATCCCTTTTCCAATACCTATGCAATCAAAATAGATACCTATGCTACCATCAACTTATCTAATGTTTCTCGATCAATCAATGTCTTATAGAAACACTACAACAAATTTGACATTTATGGGTGGTTCCTTTCCGCCTCCAAAAGTAACTTTTGGGGGCGGTTTTGCATTTGGAGGCAGTCTTTGGAAAATGACCCTAATAGCACCGATGCAAAAAGTTTTCACTTTTAGGGACTGTTCAGGATGAGATAAAAACTGCCCCCAAAAGTGAGTTTTGGCGGCAGTTGATACCCACCCCCAAAAGTCACTTTTGGGGGCAGCTCTAAACCCCCCCTAAAGTCATTGTTGGGGGCGGTTCACAACTGCCACCAAAAGTCACTTTAGGGGGGTTTAGAACCGCCCCCAAACGTGGCTTTTGGGGACGGTTCTACCCCCCTCACCTCCAAAAAAAGTTACTTTTGGAATGTTGGCAGCGGTTGCCTTCCGCCTCCAAAGGTTACTTTCGGGGGCGGTTTGGAGGCGGTCTTTAGAACACCGCCCCTAATAACACCGACGCTAAAAGGTTTGACTTCTAGGGCGGTTATGGAAGAGATCAAAACCGCCTCTAAAGTGACTATTGGCGGCGGTTCTAAACCCCCACAAAAGTGACTTTTATGGGTGGATATAAACCCCCTCGTAGGTACCTACAGGAGCAGTTTCGAACCTCCCTTAAAAGTCTTTATGAAAACCCTTTGGGGGCGGTTTTAAACCCCCCTCATAGGTACCTTCGGAGGTGGTTCACAACCCCTGCTAAACTGCTTTAAAAACATTTGGTGTGGTTATAAACCCCCTTCATAGGTGCCTAAGGAGGCCGTTCAACCCCCCCTAAAACTATTTACAAACATTTGGGGGCTGTTATAAACCCCCCTCATAGGTACCTACTGTTGGGCCCTGGAATTGTCCATTTTTCCATCATTTATTGACATACCTTTCATCCATTTTCTTACCGTTATTTCTCATTTATCATTCCATTTTTTATCCATTTGTTGTAGCTGCGCGTTGAACAACCTGCTACTTCCATTGGTGTTTTAAGTGGTTAATAGTGATTATTTTCCTTTATCTTTGATGAATTAAAGACTATTATGCATAATTTTACTAATGATGGTTTGTGGAGTGAGTTGTCACGTACAGGACGCTCATAGCCAGCTGTTACAGCCTTAACCAAAAACGCATGCCACATAAGAACACCTTGATTAGTGTCTTGATTTGCGGGCAGATGGAAACGAATCTCAAAAATCCGAGAGATGGTTTTTGTGCGTAACATCCTCATTTACCTTAATCGCTAGGGAATCGCCAAACAAAGCTATGGTTTGCAATATGCAAGTGGTTCTTTGAGAAGGTATTTTCTAGATTTGGTGTTGCGGCCGGTTCCAAAATTGCCAGCAGTTACGGCCGTGTTTCAGCTGTTGCAGATCACAAGTTGGGGGTTCAGTTCTTCATTTCCAGGAGATAATTTTATGTATAAATATGTAATCCATCTCATTGAGAGGGAGGATAGATTGATAGATATTAAGCATGATAAATTAGGCAGGATAGGAGATGGATGATAGGAGATGTAAGATAGGAGAGAACACAATGTTATGATGTAGGATTTGATCCAGATCTATTGTAATTCTTCCATTATGATAATACATGTTGGTAGTTTCTTAATTATGGAGTTGTAGACTTTCATTGTGGAGATCCAGATCTGCTCAGTGGAGGAAGGGCCCTCTTCTCTGAGCAGATGCTGGTAGTGTTAATTGTAAGTGTTTTATTTTATAGATCTGTTAATTGTTAACTCATGCTTTCATTCATTAGATTTATCATAGTTGTTTTATTATTCAGTTCATGTTTTATTCATTTGATTTATCATAGTGTTCTTCTATTAATTCATTTTGATAGATCGTTGGCCAACTTAGCATTGCTTTCAGGTTTATGTATTTATATCTTGTTTTATAATAATTTATTTTGTTGAAGTATGATTAGATTTACAGTGTGATTTCATGAATAGGCTTAGGTTTGATTTATTTTCAAGCAAGTGTGACCTAGTTTACAAATAGTTTCGATTGCATACCAATAGATAACAGTGTCAGGTAGAAATTGTGCTTGCATATATCTTGCACGATAACTTTGAAATAAAAGACTTCCTCGGGTTGATAATTTATGTTTAGCACTCTGCATGTTAAGTTTTAATTAACTGACATATAGTGGGCACGACACCTACGGAGGCGGGTCAGAACCCCCTCTAAAACTCGTTACAAATATTTGGGGGCGGTTATGAACCCCCCTTGTAGGTACCTACAGAGGTGGTTCAGAACCCCCCCTAAAACTCTTTACAAACCTTTGGGGGCAGTTATGAACCCCCCTCGTAGTGGCATATGAAGTCATTTTAGAACCCCCCTCGTAGCCATAATAAATCATAATAAAATATATTTTATTTAAAACATCAATATTGCAATATTATTAGGGCACTAAGGAATCGAACCTTCAACCTCCTGCTTGTAAAGCAAGCGCTCTACCTTTGAGCTGGAACCCTTTAAGAATTAGGGAAAGGGGCAATATTAACACCAAGATTGCATCATTTATAATTCTAAGAAAAGACTAATAATCCCAACATTGTTTCTGACTCGAGATACCTAAGAAAGTAGTCTGAATGGCTCTGACCTTATAAGTTGGATGAACTTGAAAGGTTTCATATGCAGCATTGATTCAATAAAGAAAACAGTAATACATAAACGTTTTGCAGGACAAATTTGGCATTCATGTTCATACACATACTCATAAAGTGAACATCTAACTAGAATTTCAAGTATTCATGGATAAAAATGAGCATCTTTTCTAATGGTTGCTTGATGGATCCATGTAAGAGTAGCCTTCTCTTAAAATTTATGTCAGTAGATCAATGGGTTCTACAATTATAACATATTTAGACCCAACTCAATTGAGTCTGGTGATATAAATAGCATTCAACTATAGGATGGATAAATACAAAGATTAAAAATTGCATAGCATGGATAAATCTATAAGATTTTCTAAAATAAACAACTCATAATAATGCATTTATAGATATAGAATACCTGCAACTGATCTACTCGTGAATGAACACCACCATCACTCAAAAGGCCAATGAGATGAAGTGTGCCATTTTCAAAGGACTCCTTAATGTATTTAAACCCTACTCCCTCGTATATTTTGGTAGAGGCAAGAGCATAATCCACTAATTTTTCTCTACACCCAAAGTCAAAATCAAAGTTAATATGTTTCCCATTCTAAAAGTTGTAGCACAAATAAATAGTAGAAATATCCTTTCAGTTACCATTTATACAATTATAAAGTACATCTTATACAAATATCATATGATATCACCCCAATTTTTAAGGTGGTCAATAAATTAACTATTACAAAACCATGGTTTCAACAAAATGTTAATGCTTACCAAATCTTAATAATGCAGGGAAAAATACACAATGTATAGGATTCTCATAAGTCACTCTGAATGCAGAAATGATCCACATGCAAGATATTCCTCCTTCACTCTAATCCTTGATAGTTATCATCAATAATTTTCCAAAAGTAAAAAAACCATAGTAAGCAAAAATAAAATGAGCTGCTTGTTTACCATACTGGAAAATAACAGATATCATGCATAGTAAGTCATAGACGATAGTAGAGTCGAATAAGGACTTTGTTCCTTCTTTGAAGGATCTGGAAAACAGAGTAAGAGTTATATTTAATCCAGTTGAGTCATTTAGATGGATAGCTTAGCTTTAGCTTAAAGAGATTGTTAGCTCACAGAAGCTTTTAGGTAGCATAGTGGAGCTTATTTAGCTTGAGGAAGGTTCGATCAAGAGGAACAAGCTTAGAGTTTTGACTCTTGGAGCTTGCAGAGAGAGAGAGAGAGGTCTCTATTTGTAATGGTCGATCCATTGTATTTAGGTTTAGATAAAGGACCATGTGAAATAAGATTGTATGCCTGTATTTTTGGCTTAATTGAGTTTATTGATTGAGTTTGGAAGCAATTTCCCATTTGAATCATATCTTGTGACCACGTTGACTAGAGAAATGTCTTGAGTATTGAAATTTACACAAAGTAATCAATGGGATTGCTAACTACATTACGTAAAATTCTTTAATAGTGGTCAGGGTAGCTTTAGGAGACCTATAGGTCATACTCCCAATGCCTAAAAGGAAACCTATAGGTGATACTCCCAAATAATGTTGAAATTGTATTGATAATAAGGATCTATACCTGTTAATCCCGGCCCGGCCGGCTACGGGTGTGTTCTTAGGGATACAGAAGGGTAATGGTCAGCTTCAAAATTGGCCATCTAGGGCATGAGACTAATAATGCAGCTGAGCTTGAAGGTCATCTGTAGGAAATCCAGCTGGCTTGCACCCATAATTGTACTCCCCTTGTTGTGGAGGGTGATTCTCGGATTATTCTCCACATGGCCAAACGCAGCTCAAAGGTGGTGACACCATGGCAGTTGGAGGGAAAGCTGGATAATTTAGCATCTCTACTATCTCTGGGGCTGGTTATTTCTTTCTCCCATGTTAAGCGTAATGGAAACAAGCTAGTGGACCTGCTCGCTAACCTTGGGGCGGTGAATCACTTGGAGCTAAGCGCCCAAACGTGGGAAAACCTGTCGAATTCAGATATTCTTTCCTGCGATATGATGAGTTACCATGCTGATGACGGAGGGCGATGTCAGGCGGAGGATCGTACTGCCACGTGATGCATTCTTCCCTTGTTCTTTCGCCCTTCTTTTAAAGTATGATCGATGAGCAGTCTTTTCGTCCCTTTCCCGTGGATTTTGTTTTCTTCTCACTAAATTCGGAAAGGTACTTCTACCATGATTATAGGAGGGAAGGATTTAAGTGAAGCACGATTTTCCATTAATGGACAGTGCGAAAGGTCACCACCTTCAGTTGCAGTACGATTTGCCATTAATGGACTGTGAGAAAGATCACCACCTTCAATTGTAGTACGATTTTCCATTAATGGACAATGGGTGGCTGAACTCTTTTTAAACCCAGGGAAGGTGGTAGACATGAACATAGAGTTTAGAGATTTAGTTGCATGCACCGCCGTTGTTTTCTTGTTAGATAGTATGGGCGATCATGGTAATTGGGATAGATGTATTGCCACTGCAGGCCATCGTCATTATCGGGTGGGAGAGACTTCTCAAGGTGAATCCGGTGGGAATTTCTCTCGTGCCCAGCAAAAGGCCCATTGGGAATCCAGTGCCTTTGTTCGGGATGTTCCCCCGAATATCCAGAAAGAGATTTTCACTATAGAATGGCAACTTTGGAACCAGCTTGATAAGGAGACTTTGGATGCCGAACATCATCAGACTTCAAATTGGGTTATGGACCCAGGAAACACTGCGGGTCATTTCATCCTGTATGAGTGCACCATTGCACTCGATTGGGTAATGAAAAATCTTATGGTTTATGCTCTCCGGGATAGGATGGAGCATTCGTTTGTAAATGAGATGCTCAACTATGAAAAAAGCATTTTGGAGGAAACCAGGGCCGTCCACCGTAAGCTAGATTTTCTCCTTCAGACTATGCGGCTTCAACTTGCTCCTGCGTAGCCGGTAGCTTCTTCGGTTCCTCCTCCTGGGCGCTATCCTGATTTCCCCTACATTCTGTTCTAGGCTGGCGTGGGGGATGTTTAGTGTCTGGTTTGTTGGGTGTCTGATTATCGCCTATTTTCTAAGCTATCGACTGCTTATGGTTTTCATTTCTATTTCGTGAGGTTTTGTTGTGTAAAGGAGTGATAATGGGAGTCAAAAAGCCTGCGTGCACATGTTTTGTTTTAGTTTTGCAGTATCTGTAGTATTCGTCTCTGTAGTATGTATGGTCATGCGAAGTCCTCTTCGGAGGTGATTTTGTTCAGTCAGGTGACTCAGTGTGATGGCTGTGTTATGATCTTTTTGGGTTCAGTTGTAAATCTTTCTCTTTTAATATAGAGTTCTCTCTTCTTATGTCCAAAAAAGAAGTAAGGATCTATACGTCAGATGATCTTGGCATCCTCTATGCTTTACACAAATATTTCACACAAATTAATTGTTACACCATCAATCTAGTATACTTATGGTTGTAATAAATATGTTGTAATTAAATTTGTTGTAATCAAATACTTTCAATATTGTTCATTACATTACCTGCCCGTTCTCAATAGCTATCCTACAATCAACTTTTTTCCTTAAACAAATGTGCAACAAAATCAATTCATAAAAAAGACAAGTACAACTGTACTTAAAATGAAGAAATCAACACATTATAATTAATAAAACGACAATAAGATATCTAATTGACAAATTCGTTATGGTGATAACTTACAAATACGCATTAGAGAACGATACAAATTGTCATTATATTGCTTTCCATTGCGAAGACTTGCATATTGTTAACGGACAATATACCAAAGATGGATCTAAGGCGTGATCTCCCTAGTTCAAGTGAATCTAGAACAAATAGAACAGAATATAAAACCCATTTCCTAGATCTAGTTACAGATTGAGTACTTAGATATCATACCTTTCAGATTGCGAATCCTTCTCCTTGTTGTTGCTCCAAGTCTCACGGTCGTCAGATCTCCAGCTGCAAGACCCGTCAAGACAATATGGAAACGATACAAGCAGTACAAGATATCTAAATAATAACTGATCTAAACTAACAGTTGAGGAATAAAGTTCTAAACATCATCAACAAGACAACATTTATGGAAAGAGATTATATTAACTGTATAAGAAAGGTGGGAATACATAGAAAGGATGAAGCTACAACCAAATCCTCAACGTCGCATCCTCCATCCAACATGTCCAAGCCAAGTCTCCAAGATGGTACAAGCTTCCCAATTACCGATATGGATTCTATCAGCATAAGGATACCATAGACCTTCCCCCCTCTCATGGAGAGAGTGGGTGTTTATATAGGGCTAAAGAGATAGGGTAGGTTGAGGATTAGGGGGAGATGGTTAAGGGATCTTCCCATAAGGATAGGAACCAAAGTGCCACCTCACCTAGAGCCTAGGGATAGGCCTCCACCTCAACAAACTTCTAGAAATACCTCCAGACTCCCTAAAATAGCCTTTAACCAACCTCGTCGCACCCTGGTAGAAGACACAGAGTGACAGAGGGGTTTCGTCGCACTCTGTAGGAAGACAAAGTGCGACAGTATCTTACCCTAGCTAACCAAAAACTGTGACATCGCACCCTAGATGAAGGAGAAGTGCGATAGCCCACTCAAAGAGGTCAACTAGGCAGGGAAATATCTCAGTTGGATGTGTTTTAGCCCAGAATGAGGTTAGGGGTCAGAGCAAAGAGTTTACACAATGGTCAAGATGACGACAGTTATCACAACAATCATGATGACGACACTTGGGCATAATGATGATACTTGCAACGATCACAGTGACGAAACTAAGTCAGGATAACGACACTTGCAACACTTGCGACACTTGCACAAGGGTGAAGACATTTTGGTGTAACAGAATGCCCCCCAAAGCATGAAGCTGACGGAATGAGATAGGTGAAATGCTTTGTAGTAAGAAAAATGGCAAGGACTTGCTGTAGAAATGACCTGAGATCCACAAGTCTCATACAACACAAAACATGGCTGCCGACCAATACATTGCAGATCCATGATAGCAAAGACCGACTGAACACAACTTGTTATCAGACAATCCACTCGAGCGGACGTGAGCATGATCTTCCTAGCTCAAAGTGAGTCTAGAACAAATAGAATGGACTACTAATGCATTTCCTAGATCTACTTAAGGATCGAGTACTAGATGTCTTACCTTTCACTTCGCAATCCTTTCTCCTGAATGTTGCTCCACGTCCCACAGTCGTCAGATCCAAGCTGCAAGACCTGTCAAGACAAGAAACAAGAGAAACCGGTAAAAAAATATATACAATAAGAGATCTAAGTAAACAGTTAAGCAGGTAAACTACTCAATATCATTACACACATGAACGATATTGGTGGAAATCATTTGTATTACTGCAAAAAGAGGAGTACATAATAGAGATATAGAACTACAACCAAGGCTTAATGCTGTAGCCCTTCTCCTACGAAGCCAATTGCCATATCCTTCCAAGGAAGTATGAGTTCTCCAATGGGTGAGTGGAGATTTTCTAAGAGTGACTTCACCAGCATGTAGATACCATAGCCTTCCTCCCTTTGGTATGGGAGTGAGCTTCATTTATATAGGACTAAGTGGATAGGGTATGGATATGATAGGTTGAGAGATGGGAGGAGAGGCTTAAGGGATCTCTCCAAAGGGTTAGGAACAGAGTGCCAGCTCTTCCAAGAGGTCAGGGATAGGGTCCCAAGTCAGCAAGATTCGATATGGACCTCGAAGAAGCTATTTTTTCCATCTAACTGGCTTTGTTGCACCCTGTAATGGGGAAAGGTGCGACATCGCATGTTGCTAGTGTGCAGCCTGCGATGACCCTTCAAAACATAGCACAATTGGCTACAAATCCTCCCAGGATGATTACTTAATCCAGGTATCTTTAGGGGTGTATACACTGAATCTTATGATGAGTGGATTTTGGGTGTAACAAAATGCCCCCCAAAGCATGAAGCTGTTGAAGATAGACAGGTGAAGTGCTTTGATAGAAGTAATGGCAATAGACTTGTCGGACGAAGGAAACTGCTACAGTACAACTGACTCTAAACTGGCAATCTCATAAAAAGTGCAACATGGCTGCCGACCAATACTGTGCAAATCCATGGTAGTAATGACCGACTGAACACAATCATGGCTACTAGACACAAGCATAGATCCATGATGAGATGATAACACAACCACGACCAATACAAATGTGGATCCGTGTGATATAACTCAATACAAACTCCATCGCAACCTAGGTAAAACATGACTCCCCAGGGTCTTCAAGCTGAACCTGCAATGATACGAATCTATCCATTTGATTACAAATGTATTGACATCGAACATGGTAGAAACCACTTGATTACCAGCCGTTGATGTAAACCGTTAACAAGTGCGAGGGAGATCACCATTGATGTCAATGATTCCCAAGGTATCATAGTACATATCATCAAGCCTGAATAAATGAGTTGAAGTCGAACGCAAGACGAAATATTTCAATCAAGAGTCAATGATGTAAACTCATGATGAAAGCGAGGTAACCTGCCATTGAGGCATGCAGGGCCAAGGTACTTGATTGGTTTCTGGATTCAATCCTTGGATGATGTATTGAAGTTGACAAGGATGAATCCGTCAAAGGAGGGCCATGATGAATCCCCCATCAGAGTAGATCGGATGGTACAGTAACATGCAAGACTGACTTAGAGTAGACCGACGTGATGGAAGGTGTACTGACTACAGATGACAAATGATGGACATATTCTTGAACATGGGCATGGCATGACTTGGAAGTATTGACACGATGAGTGCAACACAAATTCTTAAAGTGACTAATGATGGAAGATTTTCTTTGAATGACTCAAAGGAGTAACAAGACTCGGGAAATAAGTGGAACTCAAGGACAAACAGATGATCCAAGTGCTATATGCAAATGTGTATGAGATCCATGTTCAAGAATGATTACATACTGCCACTAACAAGGTATGTAACACAAACGCTTTCCTTTTTCCCCATCATGAATGATGAGTGCCTCATGTGTTTTTTATGAGCTTGATTAGGGTAACCAGATGCTCGGTATAGCTCATCTCATAGATTAGTCCAATCCCAAATGTTTTCCGAACCTAGGATAGGAGGGGTTCGTCCCATGACGGGCCCTTCAATGTGAGAATTTAACTAATCCATAGAAGGTAAACTCGGTTGTCATTTCATGTTTAGAGAGTCTGAAAAGAACTAAAGAAGACTCCAACAGTCCTTTTTTGTAAAGTTAGCCTCATCGCCTGGAAAAGGGTAAAACAACGTGGGAGAGGACTCTTCCAACCATGGTTGGTTGGAGTATTCCTTTTTCATAAATAGTGCTTCCTGGTCCGAAAAAGGGGTAAACTATCACCAGAAAGACGATCATTCAAATGCTTTTACAAGCGTGAAAGCATCAAGTTCGCTTGGCAATCTTTTCCTATTTTAGGAGTCTGAAAAGAGCTTAAAAGGACTCCATGAAAAACTTTGTCATGGTTGATGACCGAGTACGACAAAGGAAAAAGTAAACTCGGAATAATTCCTTTTCCGTAAATAGTCTAGCGAGGCTGGATAAAGTGATAAACCTATACTCGTTAGACACACCCTTTTACTCAAATTTTTAACGAGCACGGCAATGGTATCAAAAGCACTCGGAATCTTTCTCATATTTGAACCAAAGCACAAAAAAGTAAAAAGTAAGCTCAAACCACTTTTCATGTTTCAACCAGAGCACGAAAAAAAGTGAAAAGTAAGCTCAACAACATCTTACTGTTTTTAACGAGCTTGAATATAGGTTGGAAGAATGCTCATGATGTCTGCTTCATTTTTTAACGATCTTGTAACATAAAATGAACTATGCTTGGGATAATTTTCATGGTTTAATGAGCTCGAAACCTAAGAAAGGAAAGTATGCTCGAAAATGTTCCCAATGGTGGATTTCTTCCCGTCATGAAATCCAAAGGTTGGTACATGCCCCCAACATGATTGCTAGAACTAAGTGACTTAGCTCCAACGTGGTGTGGAGAGGTGATCAAGTTGACTTCAACGTAACTTCCAGAGGTTGAATACATGCCCCAAAGCTTCATTTCATCCATCTAAGGCATAGACGGGTGAAAAGAAGGTTCAAGTACTAAGTCTACGAGGAGACTTGACTCAAAGGGAAAGGATATGTTTCATTTTTTAACGAGCTTGACATAGAAAGGGAACTATGATCATAGGTTAATGCCCATTGACGGGTTCCTTCCCAACATGATGCCTAGAGGTTGGTAAATTCCCCCAGCATGATTGCTAGTGGCTTAACATGGTAGTGTTACCTCAACACAATTTTTGACTGTACGACCTGTAGCATGCCCCCCAAGCTTCATTTCATCTAAAAATGATGCTTGCTAACCCAACTACCAACCTGGTTACTAATATGAAAATGTTCACCAAGGGGGGGAAAACGAGAATCAGAGGAAATGAAGGTTCAAGTTCTAACTTTGGCGAGAGACTCGAACTGAAGGGAGGGAGATCTATTTCATTTTTACACAAGCTTGAAATAGACAATAACTATGTTTGAGGGGTCCATCTTATTTTTTAACGAGCTTGAAATGGAATAAAACTATGCTCGAGTGGATGGTTTCATTTTTATACAAGCTTGAAACCAAAGGTAAATTATGCTAGAGTGGTCGGTTTCATTTTTTAACGAGCTTGAAACGTAACATAAACCATACTCGTGCCCCCCATCCTCAGGGGGAAGAAACCACTAAAACATGTGGAACATTTAGGGAATTCTGATGACTTGGAGTCATATGATGAGTGGGTGTCACGAAGGAAAGCTGATCAATGGTCATAATATTCCCATGATGAGGAAAATACATCACTCGAAAGAGCGTGGACACTACAGCTTTCATAGCATAGACATAATCACGTCCAAGGAGTAGATTGAAATCTAAAGGACCTTGGACAACCATGACATCAATATAAATAGTTTTACCTCTCAACGTGACAGGTAACTGCGGGAGAATCCCTAAAGGTCCAGTAGGCTTTCTATTAAAAGCCAAAATCTAGTCAGTTACTGGCACAAGCTGAGGGGAACCTATAGCTTGCCAAGTAGTTGAGGATAAAATACTAACAGAAGCTCCCTCATCAACTATCGTACGAAATATTTCTTTATCAGAAACTCCTACATATATTTGAAAAGGAATACTCGAAGGTAGAAGAGATTCTGTTAGACCATTCCAATCAAAGGAAATGACCTCAGTACTTGGGGGGGTCCTGTAGGAATGGACAGGGTCTCCCCTTGCCTAGGACATTCTGAACTGACTAGGAAAACATCAGCGGTTTCTAATTCACTCTCACTTGGAAGATAAGAATGAGACGAAGATTGTGTCATAGTGACTGATTCAGTCCGGACTTTCTCCAATGAAAGAGAAGGATCGAGTGGAGATGAGATCGACTCGATCACTTCACTCTCTGAAGAAAGAGTGGGATCGATTATAGATGAAACTAAATTGATCACTTGGTCAACGAGCGGGGGGTCGAGGGGCAACTTACTATCACTTGTTGGAAGCACCTGTTGAGAACTAGTAATGTCTTCCAGCCACCGTGAAGCTTCATCCATGCTCGGACAAAGGAAATTACGGTGCATACCCTTGCATATCAAACAGGGGTATAGGACTTTACTCTTCGACCCTTCACCAACGGGTCACTGGTCGAGGGAGTGTCATCAACATGATGGTCATAGGTTGACGATATAAGCGGTTTGGGGTTTTTAGACCACAATTTTGACACACGGGAAAGACCAGGACAATTCTTGAGAAGGTGATCGCCCTTGCAAAGTTTGCAAGGAAACTTTGGCTTACGAGGTGTTCTCATAGAATGAGTGCCATCAAAGGCAGATGGTTGATGCTTGGTCTCTTTCTTATCCTTCTTCTTCTTAATCTTCCTTTTCTTCTTCTTCTTCTCACTCGCATTCTTACTAACATCATATTTTTCAGTAGGAGAAGAAGAAGAGACAGAAGCCGATTCAACTGTCGATGAAGAAGGAGAATGGTCACCATGAGATTGGTGCTCATGTGATGAAGGACCTAGGTTAGACACAATTGGTGCACTTGGTGTAACCGGATTGGAGAATAACCATACTGGTAATCCTATCATCAATCCAAGAAGACTCAACGTAGCCATAAAGGGGGGACCAACAGTTCCACAAGGGGGGATAACAAAAGGCATACCCTAGAAAGGGATCTCTTGGTTGGTAGTCCCGGAAGAATCTTCCATATCTAAACTCCCTAAGAGACTCTAAAGTACCACACAAGTCAAACACTACTCAAGTTTAAAAGCAACAAGCAAACTGTGTGAATAGGAGTGGATGAAAAGTCAAGATCCTCATAGGATTGTCAAGGCATCACAAACCGCTATATACTGCAAGGTCCAACAATATGACGCGACAAGGAGGATTGGGACCATACCCTTTTCTCCATACCTGATTACCTGGACAGTATGTGCTTGCTAATCTCCCCGAGTGATGTTCTCGGTGTATTGCTTTGCGAAGATGGCCAAATGGTTAACTCAGTTGGTTTTAGGAATCCTAAGGGTGTCTCCCAATATACGCAAGGTACGTGGGAGCTCAAATCCGTAGTGGTGTTGTCTAATGCACAACCGTTCGGCAAGAGACCTTATGATATACTACCGAGTACGTGATACACCCTTCGATATACGCCAAGCACGGATTATGGTACTTGGTGGGTATGTGAAGGAGCTCGATATACCGATAAGTACGTGGAAGACTACAATACCCCCAGAATACAGTGCTGGAAAATAACGACATCTGCCACGCTTAAAGACGCCGGAACACATCTCTAACTTACACACAGTTACTAAATGATTTTAACCTAAGCTAGCGTTAATTTCATCTTGTACGGTTAGGTGGATGCATGAGGTGAGTACATAAATGTAAACATAATGCAATCCTCAACTACATGATAATGCACATTGTCCTTTCCTTTTCAATGAAAACTACTTAAGGTAGGGAGAGATTTTTCTTTCTTTCAAACCAAAAGTACTTAAGTAGTAGCGAAAAGAAGAATTCCTTCCTAGAGTGCAATAACTCTATCTTTATGCAATAATCAACTAAAAAGCGCAAAGAAAACGAAAGATGCAACTAATCTCAACAATGTATAAGATACAATAATGAAGCACTTTCAATTTTCAAATGCATGTACCAAAAATGAAATTTGATAGCTAAACACTTTTCATATCTATATACAAAAAGTGAGAAAATATCTGCAACACTTCTAATCATTCAAAAATTCCCAAAGAAAAATGGCAATCACCCAAACAACTCAAAGGCACTCAAAAAAGGCTCAAAATCTACCAAATGCAATAATTATAACTCATTTCCTATCTTTTTACACTTGAAAAAGACACATCTAAGCTACAGAAAGAAGGATTCCATCAATGTTTCCAATCAAATGCACAACAAAGATAATCACTTAACAATCTTATCTAACTCAAATGCACACAAATCCGAAACAAGCCTTTCTTCTTCTTATGATGGTAAGACCAAGAATATCAAATGATAAAAAATAAATTAAGAAGAATATTTACATTTTCCAAGTTCATGAATATAGCAAAAGAGTGACAAAATCAAGCTTTTCTTTGAACTAAAGTGGAGACAAAGAATCAATATTTCCCAATAATCATTAGATATCTTAACATGTAAAGGAAACAAGATGCATAACCCAAGAAAAAGAGGCTCAAAAAGACATGGATATCCCACACTCTTCAAGTCTTTAAAACAAGCCAAACACGCCAAACCAAAAATGATCTCAAAACCTTGAGATGGGTCAAAACGACTAAAGGATGCACGATTCATGGCCCCAAAGAACCCATTTCACTTAAAAATGCAAGCAAAACACTAGTTTTGACTCAAAGGGCCAAACATGAATCCAAATCTCAAAAGACCCAAAAACCAATACAAATAAGCCAAACAAAACACTGCTGGACAAAAAGAGTCTCTGCCTGGAAGGTATAGTGCAGAGGAGTCTGCACACAAACCAAAACTCAAATCAAAAATGGAGAAGGGGTGCCTGTAAGGTACTTTTGGCAGATCGGCACACTATATGCTTGTGCACAGTGCGACGTCGCAGTTCACCAATGCGAGAAGTGCGATGATGTCATAGTATACCAATGGAAGGGTTGCGATTAGAAGCCAACAAACAAATAACAGAGATCAAAAAAGACACAGTGTCTCTCTGAGTACACTGACCAGGTGCGACAGGCGAGATCTAAGTTAAAAAATGAACCAATTCTCCAGATAATGAGCAATGAACTGGTTTGAAAATAATAAGTACAAACTCAGAGGAAGGTAATCAGACTCTTCAAAGTGAAGCCAACTTAGGAGGCTAATGACAAATGAAAAAGGATTGGAAAGTAATCAACTGAAAACAACATTCAAATTGACACTACAAAGCAATGTTATTCCCCATCGGAGTCGCCATATTTGTTAACGGAAAATCTACCAAAGACGGATCTAAGGCGTGATCTCCCTAGTTCAAGTGAATATAGAACAAATAGAACAAAATATAAAACTCATTTCCTAGATCTAGTTACAGATCGAGTACTTAGATATCATACCTTTCAGATCGCGGATCCTTCTCCTTGTTGTTGCTCCAAGTCTCACGGTCGTCAGATCTCCAGCTACAAGACCCGTCAAGACAATATGGAAACGATACAAGCAGTACAAGATATCTAAACAATAAACTGATCTAAACTAACAGTTGAGGAAGAAAGTTCTAAACCTCATCAATGAGACAACATTTATGGAAATAGATTATATTAACTGTATAAAAAAGGTGGGAATACATAGAAAGGATGAAGCTACAACCAAAGCCTCAACGTCGCATCCTCCATCCAACATGTCCAAGCCAAGTCTCCAAGATGGTACAAGCTTCCCAATTACCGATATAGATTCTATCAGCATAAGGAAACCATAGACCTTCCCCCCTCTCATGGAGAGATTGGGTGTTTATGTAGGGATAAAGAGATAGGGTAGGTTGAGGATTAGGGGGATATGGTTAAGGGATCCTCC
Organism: Larix kaempferi; assembly: GCA_027924585.1. Taxonomy (NCBI): domain Eukaryota; kingdom Viridiplantae; phylum Streptophyta; class Pinopsida; order Pinales; family Pinaceae; genus Larix; species Larix kaempferi. Next base: position 11,259,362 of record BSBM01000613.1, read on the forward strand.
CATAAGGTTAGGAACCAAAGTGCCACCTCACCTAGAGCCTAGGGATAGGCCTCCACCTCAACAAACTTCTAGAAAGACCTCGAGACTCCCCAAAATAACCTTTAACCAACCTTGTCGCACCCTTCTAGAAGACACAGAGCGGCAGAGGGGTGTCGTCGCACTCTGTAGGAAGACAAAGTGTGACAGTGTCTCACCCTAGCTGACCAGAAACTACGATGTCGCACCCTAGATGAAGGAGAAGTGTGAAAACCTACTCAAAGAGGTCAACTAGGCAGGGAAATCTCTCAGTTGGATGTGTTTTATCCCAGAATGAAATTAGGGGTCAGAGCAAAGAGTTTACACAATGATGATGACATTTATCACAACGGTCATGATGACGACACTTGGTCATAATGATGATACTTGCAATGGTCACAGTGATGACACTAAGTCAGGATAACGACACTTGCAACACTTGTGACACTTGCACAAGGGTGACGACATTTTGGTGTAACACATATATCATGACAAAATGGTATTTTTATATAAGCGATTGATAGATATGTAAAAAAATGCATAACATATATGAAATTCTAAAAAAACGAAATGAAAATACCTGAATGAGCTTCTCTTGGTTTCAAGAATATCTTATTCTCTACTAAACAGGGCCAACCGCATGAAGTTTGAAGCTCATATGGCCCCTCCCCCCCCCTCACATCACTCTCAATTCCCCACACCCAATCTATCTACTACAAAAATAAATGAAAGTTACATAACACAATATAACAGATAAGATCCATGCATAAATAGTATTAAAACAAAAAACATATGCTTGAAAGGTAAATCCAAGTAATAATCTAAGATGTATACCTCATTTTCAAATCTATCCAATCCCTTTTTTTGGCCATTTGAAAATAAAACAACCCAATTTCTCGAATTGGCTCCTCGAGAGTTGGCCTCTCAACTTCCTTCCAATATATGGTTACGAATATTCCTGTAGTACACCCATATGCTTTCCAAAATAGCCTTTACCAGCACATAGGAACCATATATTAAACCATACAAGCTTCCACCTTATAATAACAAAATCCAAACATCAATTACATAATATTTTGGTTTTAACTTGGAGCCGAGATAAGAATTTTGGGGAAGATACAGTCTTGATGCTGATTGGAGGATTAAGTATAAACAAATGTGCCTGCAACGCTGATTAACGCCTATAGACGGTTTAGATCAAAAGCGGGGGAGATCAACGGTCATGAGCCTCCTTCACGGAAAAAGTTGAAGGTCTTTTAAATGTTGACGAGGTGCTAGCCTGCAGGCAGGTCAAGGAAGATTGATGGTGGAAGGCTTAGATCAATAGTCAGAAAATTGTTCGCGATTTAAACATGCGCGAAAAGGGTTATGATTCAAATCCGCGAACTTTTGATAAAGTTCGGCATCTCCCAACGGTGCAGATCTAGTTAGATGAAGATCGACGACTCAGGATTAGTTCATGGATATGACTTGCGTGTGAAATCAACAGACCCAAAATTCACGAACTCGGTAAAGGGCGCATCCGGGGACGGTAAAGATCCAGGAGGAGAGCGGATTGACGGTTGAAAATGTTTTTGCAGATTAAAGGTGTTGTCGAGTTGATATGTGGAAGGTAAAGGTCAAGGAGATCTACGGATGAGAGTTGATCGTATGGATAGACGGATGACGTGACTCCGTCGCTGTCATAGTTGTAAGTGTGATATGGTATGTTTAGATTATAAAACATTCGTCTGCACGAAGATTCACATCCCAGTTGACTTGTGTGCATTGGAAAGTTAAAGGAGTGGGTCATTCAGAGCCGACCAACCAACCAGAGACCCAGAAGCTCCACCTAGTTGTCAACCGACCAGGTAGGCCATCCACCTCCACCCTAAACTATTTAAATGGCCGGAACCGTGGTATCCCCAGGCTTTGAGCCTCCAAAGATAATTGACCTATTAGAGGATAAATAGCACCATAGAAACTGCCAAAGAAAGATTGGAGGTCATAAGGACCAAACAAGTGGATGTCCATAAGATTTATCAATCCTTTTTCCATTTGTTTACAACCATCCAAACCCCTAGTTTCCCTGAATTTGTAGACTGGTGTGCCGACCATTACTCCTCAAACAAAAGAGCAATCATGGATGCCTCAAACTCTAAAATCCTGTGCTGTGTAGATGCCCCTACTATTAGGAAAGGTTTGGCCATTCCAGAAGAATTCTGCCAAAAATCCCAAAGTTACAGAATGGAAACCCTAATCCAACATTTCCATCAAGCCCCAGATGACTTCAAACAGAGATTTTATCATGCTTTCCTGCTACCAAATACCTCCTCTCAGGGCGCACCTTTTCCTGGTGAGGCTAGCCTTTTTAGGGAAGAGTCGAAGTGTGTTATCTCCATGCTGGCCCAGTTCTTAGGCTTAGACAATGACCTATACATAATCGAGACCCTGATAAGTTTGATGTTTGTTCTAAGCACTTGTCCTATCGAACCAGCAGGCCCAAATTCGCTTACCCAATGTGCATTCCTAAAGTTTGATGAAGCCTTGGCAGACAACATCCACTCCCTGTTAAATTTTGAGCATTAATTCATTATACTCTAGGATCTTTGTTGAGAGAATAACATATACAGTATATCAATGCATGACAATCACAATATGACAAGCATCACAAGAATCAAAAGCATAAGAGACAAGAGACACAGAGTTTCCGTGGGAAAAACCCTAAGGTGAAAAACCCCACAACTTCCTCAGAGATAGAGAGAGGAATGGCTCAACCAAAATACAACCAAATAACACTGAGATAGTCTCCTAGCAGATGATCCTCCTCTTCCTCACTAGTGCGGCACTTTTGAGAGTGAGAGTGAGTTACTTTTTCGAGTGAATAAAATAGAGATCTCAGATCTCTATTTATACTGACCTTTTTTCCCAGTGACCTTATGGGGCCAACCTTTCTATCTAGATACATCCACATTATATTATATATAATTCAGGGCCGACCCCACATGGTGGTCTAATAACCCATCGAAAAGTACACACACTTGCGACACTTGTCAATCCACATGACGACACTTCCTTATAGAGGAATAACACATCTCTTATAAGGGTACAATAAATATATATAAAATACACAGATGAAATACATTCCGAAGTTACATATACATCAACACTCCCTCTTAACTAGGAAGGTATTTCTCGACACAGATCTGCTAGACAAGTCTTCTTCTCTAGATCATCGTCATCGATGCATCGTCATCATCATTGTCACTGCTGCTGCTATCTCAATCAATCTCTGACTCTACTCGTCATAGGAAGTTCTACAAAGCTAGTCCTTTTTCATACTAGATGTAGGCCCACCACCTGCAGGTCTTCATCATCACTGGCCATACTGTGGAATCCTCAGGACTTATTACGTGTGTCACAAAACCTTGAAAGAGCATCCCAGGCTGTTACAAGCACGCAGCTCTACCTATAGGATCTCCCAGGGCAACGAATTACATGTGACCTCACCACAAAACCTTGCAAGAGCATCCTGTTGGGCCCTGGAATTGTCCATTTTTCCATCATTTATCGACATACCTTTCATCCATTTTCTTACCATTATTTTTCATTTATCATTCCATTTTTCATCCATTTGTTGTAGCTGCGCATTGAACAGCATGCTACTTCCATTGATCTTTTAAGTGGTTAATAGTGATTATTTTCTTTTATCTTTGATGAATTAAAAGACTATTATGCATAATTTTACTAATGATGGTTTGTGGAGTGAGTTGTCATGTACAGGACGCTCATAGCCAGCTGTTACAGCCTTAACCAAAAACGCATGCCACATAAGAACACCTTGATTCGCATCTTGATTTGCGGGCAGATGGAAATGAATCTAAAAAATCCGAGATATGGGTTTTGTGCGTAACATCCTCATTTACCTGACCCGTGAGGAAATCGTCAAAAAAAGCTATGATTTGCGATATGCAGGTGGTTCTTCGAGAGGGTATTTTCCAGATTTAGTGTTGCGGCCGGTTCCAAAGTTGCCAACAGTTACGACCGTGTTCTAGCTATTGCAGATCACAAATTGGGGGATTAGTTCTTCATTTCCATGAGATAATTTTATGTATAAATATGTAATCAATCTCATTAAGAAAAATATTGATAGAGATTAAGCATGATAGATTAGACAGGATAGAAGATGCAAGATAGGAGAGAACACAATGTTATGATGTAGGATTTGATCAAGATCTGTTGTAATTTTTCCATTATGATAATACATGCTGGCAGTTTCTTAATTCCGAAGTTGTAGATTTTCATTGTGGAGATCCAGATCTGCTTAGTGGAGGAAGGGCCCTCTTCCCTGAGCAGATGTTGGTAGTGTTGATTGTAAGTATTTTATTTTGTAGATCTGTTATTTATTACTTCATGCTTTCATTCAGTAGATTTATCATAGTTGTTTTATTATTCAGTTCATGATTTCATTAGATTTATCATAGCGTTTTTATGTTAATCCATTTTGATAGATTGTTGGACAACACAAGACTTATTTTATATTTATGCAATCAGATCTTGTTTCATAGGAATAGATCTTGTTTGAAGTGTGTTCGATTTACAGTTTGATTTATGAATGAGTTGAGGTTTGATTTACTTTCAAGAAGTTGTGACTTAGTTTACAAATAGTTTGGATTGCATACCAATAGATAACAATGTCAGGTAGAAATTGTACTCGCATATATTTTGCATGATAGCTTTGAAATAAAAGACTTCCTCGGGTTGATAATTTATGTTTAGCACTTTGCATGTTAAGTTTTAATTAACTGACATATAGTGGGCACGGCATTTTGGCGTCGTTGTCGGGGAAGTTATCAATTGTGCAATAGTACATCTGACATTGTTTTGCAGATGCATTGTTAAAATAGGGCATGTAGGTTGCATGATTACATTTCAGTTTATTGAATTTATTTTTAGTGTTAATTTTCTGTCTTTACATTCAGTTTTATTTCATTTTCAATCTTTGATTCATAAATCTTATCATTCCCCTTAGTGGTGTTGTGAGCACCACCCATTCTACTAACAAGTTGACAGGAACATTCGAAGGAGGAGCCTCAAGATAGCACACAAAGAATCTAATGAAGAGATGGCAGGTGAAAAAGATTAAGAAGTTGTTACCTTCGAATTTCCCATCAGAGATTCGAGCGGAGTGGCACCAACAAAAAGAATTCCCCCACATGTTCTACCAAATTTTCACGGTTTGGAAAACGAAGACCCTGATGTATTTTTATTTCAATTTGAAGTACTTTGTAGAGGATATGGCTATTGTGCTAATGATCAAAAGTTGAATGTATTTCCCCTTACTCTAAAAGGAACAGCCCTCCGATGGTTCATGAGCCTCGGTGGGAATTGTATACAAACTTGGGAAGACATGAAACATGTGTTCTTGAAAAGGTACCAAGATTATTGCAGGGTCAATGAAGACATCTTCGAAATGACACAAGGAGAAGAAGAGAGTCTGGAGGAATACATAGAACGATTTCAATATAACCTCCAAAGATCCAAACAGAGGAAACTGGGGAAGGAAATCTTAAAAACACTTCTACTCAAGGGAATCCAAGCTGAATGTTTAGAAATATTGAATCTGATCGGAACAGGTAATGTATTTCAGTTAGCATATGATGATATTTGTGAGTTATGTAGAAGGTATTCAAGAGGAAACTTCAAGATTGGTAAGAATTCTAAGGAACTTTTATCTTTATTTTTGAAATCTGCTGCAAAAACAAGAGTTTTACGAGCTGAAATCAGCAATTTATTTAAAATTTCTAAAGCTGATTCACAATCGGTTGTTTTGCAGGATAAGGAAAAGCAGGAGGAAATAAGAGAAGCAAGGGATTTCCCTTTGGATAGTCTTGAAAGTTGTGGTATATGTGACTTGAATCATTCCACAGATCATTGTCCCTCCTTACCAAGGATGAAAGAAACATATCATAGAGATCTGGGAGTTGCAGCCAACTCGTTGCAACAGTCATGTAAACCATGGCCTACATCTATGGTTCGAAATTCTATCCCTCCATTTTCTTACTCTCATACTCAGCCATTGAATACTCTTCCACCATGGCAGCTGTCGTAGCCTCAATTTAACTCTTACCTACGTTACCCACAAGGTTGGAATGGCCCATCTTATGATCATATGGCCACTCTCCCTCATGCTGCAACACAACTTGGTCCTTCAATATCAACCTCACAACTCAATCATCTACATCAGCCACATCTATCTTCTCATCAAACTCCTTGGTATCCAACACAATTTCCTGTCCAATCCACCCTCCACCCTAACCATAATAAAGAAGTACAGTATGCTTATAGTGTTGAACTGCAAAATGTTCCTACATTTCCCTCTTGTTCTACCTCATCTACACCATTGCAAAAAGGCTGTGCATTGTTGCAGCAAATCCATACGAGGCCTGAACATGTTTTAAATCCAAGTTTTGCAGATGGAGTTTCTTCTAGTCCTCATAAGCAAGCAGACAAGATCAACAATACACACGTAATATTTGATGGAGAACAGCCATTGGAACCAAAAGCATCATTCACATCATTAGATCCGGAAATCTTATGCATTGAGGAAGATCAGTTTAATAAGGATCTTCATGGTGTAACATCCATGAGCAATCAAGGGAACAAAGACTATATTGAAGCTTGGTTTCAATCTATTATCGGTCTGCAGCATCATTCCATGCTTCACCAATTCTTGGCACCGTCATTTCAAGGGAAGTTGATCTCTCATATCCTAGAATTCATAAAGTTATATTTTTCTATTGGGAGTATGAGCATACTTGAGTCACTTTTTCGAAAATGGCTCCAATGGAAATATGCATACACTTGAATTTTTTTTTTTATATTTCCAAATAGAATAGGGTAGGATAGAATAACAAAATAAAACCATGCTTTTGTTTGTTTAAGTTTTTTATTTTATTTTTGAATAAGTATGCTCTCTTCTTGCACCTTGTTGCGATCTGGAAGATCAGAAAGTAGAAAGATGAGGAATGGGTATGAGATGTTTTCATGAATGCTTTGGAATTGTTGACTATTTGAACAAAAATGCTCAAGTCTTTTTTGTCATCAATTTTCCAATTTCAATTTGTTTCTATTTATTACAAATAAAAATAAAAATATCATGAAAACAAAATTACAATAATTATGGAAAGTGAATGGACGATCCACAGGAAAATGAGCCCATGATTATGGAAGACTTCAAGCTTGAAATTTGACATGAATTTGTTAGCTACAACACCCAGCTGTGAGTGATTACTCTCAGCTACAACAATGAGCTGCAACACTCGCTGTGACAGGGAGCTGCAACACCCAGCTGTGACTGTGCTACAGGTAAAAATTTATGAGTTTGAGATATGTGTGTGTTGCACATCATGATGTATTTAGTTTTTATTTTCCATAAAAATTCACATGCTTTATTTCAAAATTATGTCATTTTTTAAGAGTTGCAGCTGTGGCTGGAACAAACCGTGTAAGTCAATCTAGGTGATCAATGCTTGAAATTTTTGGTATGGATGTGTGTTATATTTAAATTTACATCATTAAAATCATTCACACCTATTTCGATCACTTTTGGGGGGTTAAATTTAATTTATTGGATTTTTGTGACATTTTGGCTTGAAAATTTTACTGAAACATAGACGGGACAGTCCATTTTTGGGAGACCAAATGAACTTATTTTTAAAACCTGTTTATACCCCAATTAGCCCTTTGAATCTAGTTTCCAAAAAAATTTGAATTTTTACGATTGGGTGTCAAACGAAAATTGTATGGCCAAAATACTAACAGGGTGTCAAGCTGGCAGCTTAGGAACAGAGCTGGGACAGTCCATTTTTGGATGCCTTGTTGGACATATTTTGCAAACCTATTTTAGTGGTATATTCCCCTATGAATCTAGTTTACAATGCAATTTGAATCACTCCATTCCGATTTCGTTGTTAAATTTTCAGTATTAAATCACAATACTATAGGATCTTTGCTGAGAGAATAACATCTACAGTATATCAATGCATGACAATCATAATATGACAAGCATCACAAGCATCACAAGAATCAAAAGCATAGAGACAAGAGACACAGAGTTTCCGTGGGGAAAACCCTAAGGTGAAAAACCCCACAACTTCCTCAGAGATAGAGAGAGCAATGGCTCAACCAAAATACAACCAAATAATACAGAGATAGTCTCCTAGCAGATGATCCTCCTCCTCCTCACTAGTGCACCACTTTTCAGAGAGAGAGATAGATACTTTTCCGAGTGAGTAAAATAGAGATCTCCTATCTCTATTTATACTCACCTTTTTGCCCAGTGACCTACTGGGGCCGACTTGTCTACTTGAGTACATCCACATTATATTATATATTAAATAGGGCCGACCCCATAAGGTGGTCTAATAACCCATCGGCAAGTACACACACTTGCGACACTTGTCAATCCACATGACGACACTTCCTTATAGAGGAATAACACATCTCTTATAAGGGTACAATAAATATATATATATAATACACAGATGAAATACATTCCGAAGTTACATATACATCAACACTCCCTCTTAACTAGGAAGGTATTTCTCGACACAGATCTGCTAGACAAGTCTTCTTCTCTGGATCATCGTCATCGATGCATCGTCATCGTCATCGTCACTGCTGCTGCTATCTCATCCAATCTCTGTCTCTACTCGTCATAGGAAGTTCTACAGAGCCAGTCCTTTTTCATACTGGATGTAGGCCCACCACCTGCAGGTCTTCGTCATCACTGGCCATACTGTGGAATCCTCAGGACTTTTACGTGCGTCACAAAACCTCGAAAGAGCATTTGCCAGATGTCCCAGGGCACAGATTACATGCCATAGGAAAAACCTCGAAAGACCATCTGCAAATCTCCCAGGGCACAAATTATATGTGACCTCACCACAAAACCTCGCAAGAGCATCCCAGGACTGATTACGAGCACACAGCTCAACCTATCGGATCTCCCAGGGCACAAATTACATGTGGTCATGGCAAAACCTCGCAAGAGCATCCCAGGACTGATTACGAGCACACAGCTCAACCTATCGGATCTCCCAGGGTACAAATTACATGCCATAGGACAAAACCTCGAAAGAGCATCTGCCAGATATCCCAGGGCACAAATTACATGCCATAGGCAAAACCTCGAAAGACTATCTGCAGATCTCCCAGGGCACAAATTATATGTCCTCCCAAGCAAAACCTCGAAAGAGCATTTGCCAGATGTCCCAGGGCACAAATTACATGCCATAGGCAAAACCTCGAAAAACCATCTGCAAATCTCCCAGGGCACAAATTACATGCTTATCTGCACAACCTGATCCACGACCACAGAGTATCAAACTGATACTCACCATACATCATCCTGATGTACCCATGATCATCCTGATCATCATCACTGCAACATCCTGCTGCATGTCATCTGGAGCAACATCCTGAAGCTCGTCATCTATGATCATCCTGATCATCAATGCATCTACCTGATGCATACCAAGTATCTACCTGATACATATCATCATACATGATCCTCCTGATCATCAATGCATCTACCTGATGCATACCAAGTATCTACCTGATACAAATACAAATACATGATACATATCACCATACATGATCCATCTGATCATACAACGTATCCACCTGATACATACACAGATACATGGTCCAAGCATCCAACATGATGCATATACAAAATACATACACATGATCCAACTGATCATATCCAGCATCTACATGATGCATACATACATACAAAAATGATCCAACTGATCATATCCTGCATCCAACATGATGCGTACATACATACAAAAATGATCCAACTGATCATATCCAGCAGAAACCAGAACATCATCCTGATGCTCATCATCCAGCGCTTACATCCACAGCCATGTGAAGGATCCTCCTTCCAACATGCTTGGAATGGCTTCAGCAAATGTGTCCATCACTTCTTCCTCGAAGTGTCCTCGATCTGAAGAACGCCAAGCCTCTCTCTGAAGTACTCGAACTTCACCCTGGCTAGTGGCTTCGTCAACACATCTGCAATCTGCTCGTCCGTCGCAACATACAGGAGCTTTACAGCTCCTCTCTGCACCATATCCCTGATGTAGTGATATTTGATCTCTATGTGTTTCGACCTGTCATGAAACACTGGGTTCTCGGACAGCTTCACACAGCTCTGGTTATCACAGAAGATACCAGTAGCCTCCAACGGGAGATCAAATAACTCAGACAGTAGCTTCCGTAGCCATACTGCCTCACAACTAGCTGAACAGGCTGCAACATACTCTGCCTCAGCTGTACTCAGTGCTACGCAGGACTGAAGCAACACCCAGATGTGCTCTTCCTATCTGCAGCACTGCCAGCCCAATCTGAATCAACATAACCCAGCAGGTTAAACTTTTGATTCGCCTCGTATCTGAGCCCATAATCCACTGTACCCTTCAGGTACCTCAGAACATGCTTTACAGCAACCAGGTGAACACTCCTTGGATCCGTCAGGAACTGGCTCAATGTGTTCACAGTAAAGCAAATATCTGGTCTCGTGTTCGTCAGGTACATCAAGGACCCAATCATCTGACGATACATAGAAACATCAACTGGCTCAGATGAAGCATCACAAAGAAGCTTCAGATTCGATGCCATAGGTGTGGCCATGGCCTTGCAATCCATCATCCCAAATCTCTTCAGGATATCTACTGTGTACTTCCCTTGACCAAGGAAGATCCCACCTGCATTCTGCCACACCTCCATACCTAGGAAATAGTGCATCATTCCCAAATCTTTCATATCGAATTCAGCTGCAAGCTTCCTCTTGGTATCTGCAATCATTCTGTCATCTCCTATCACAAATAGGTCATCCACATATAGTAGTAGAATCACATGATTCCCTTCCTCAACCTTGTAGTAAAGGTTGGAATCCGCTTTACTCTTGGTAAAGCCCAAACTAGATAAGAAATTGTCCATCCTACCATACCAGGTTCTGGGAGCTTGCTTCAAGCCATACAAGGCTTTCTTCAATCTGCATACATAAAATTCCCTATCATGTATTTCAAAGCCGAGTGGCTGTTCCACATATACTTCCTCTTCTACTACACCGTTCAGGAAAGCAGTCTTGACATCCATCTGGTGTATCTTCCATTTCATTGCTGCAGCCAGGGCAAGTACTGTTCTGATGGAAGTATATCTGGCTACAGGTGCAAAGGTTTCTTCATAGTCTATTCCTTCCTTCTGAGAGAAACCACGAGCTACGAATCTTGCTTTATATTTTTCCACACTGCCATCTGCAGCATGCTTGATTTTGTAGATCCACTTGGAAGTCACAACAGACTTCCCTTTAGGTCTTGGGACAACATCCCAAACATCATTCTTCATAATTGATTGGTATTCCTCAACCATAGCATCCTTCCATTCTTTCTTTTCTGCTGCCTCTTCATAACTGGAAGGCTCTTTGTTCATGATGTCACAGAGTAAAGCAACATAACTGGTGTGTGATCTGGTTCTCTTCTTTGTTCTGTGTTCTTCTTTTGGAATGCCAAATCTTTCTGCATCATGAATGAGCTCTCTAGCCCATGCAGGTTTCCTCTTGTGAGAGTTATCCTCACGGGGTGGATCTACAGGTTCTTGTGGATCTTCAAACTCACGAGCAGTTTCTGGAACTGCTTCAGTCATGGTAGTGTCCTGAAATCTTGTTTCCTTAGGTTCTTCATAAACTTCGGTAGGTGCCTTTCTTGATTTGATGAATGCTGAATTCTCATCAAATGTTACATCCCTGCTGACATCAATCTTCTTGAACCCTGGAAAATATATTCTGTAAGCCTTCGAGCTTTCACTATAACCCACAAAGATACCCTTCTTTCCTGAAGGATCTAGTTTAGTCCTCTTCTCCTTTGGGACATGAGTGTATACTGGACAACCAAATATTCTGAGATGGCTGACTTCAGGTTTCTTACCAGAAAAGACTTCTTCTGGTGTCTTGTTGTCCAATATCTTGTGGGGTGTTCTGTTCTGCACATATACAGCTGTTCTAGCTGCTTCTGCCCATAGATGCATAGGAAGATCCTGGTCATGCAACATTGCCCTTGCTGCTTCCATGATAGTTCTGTTCTTCCTTTCTGCAACTCCATTCTGTTGAGGATTATAAGGAGCAGTCAACTCCCTCTTAATCCCTGAATCACTGCAAAGCTTCTTGAAGTCATTTGAGGTGAATTCTCCACCATTGTCAGATCTGAATGTCTTGATTTTCTTGTCAGTTTGATTCTCCATCAAGGTTTTGAATTCCTTGAATTTATCAAGCACCTCATCTTTGCCCTTCAAGAAGTATACCCAAGTCTTCCTGGAGAAGTCATCAATGAATGATACATAGTAAACATACCCACTTAGGGAACTGGATGACATGGGGCCACATACATCTGAGTGGATGATTTCCAGGATGTCTTTTGCCTTGCTTTCACTGCTTGGGAAAGCCTTCTTAATGTTCTTACCTTTTGCACATCCTTTGCAAACACCTTCATGTTTGGTCTTGATTTCAGGAAGACCTTCTACAGCCTTGCTTGCAATTGGAAGTGCTCTATAGTGCATGTGAGCAAGTCTCCTATGCCAAAGTTCACTTGGCTCCATGGATTCATGTATCATGGCATGTTCAGGTTGACCCTTTAGTTTATACAAGCCTCCCTCTTGCTCTCCAATCACTACTGCATCATCCATGGTCTTTCCCTTTGGCCACATTAGTACTTGGCCATCAACAAATGCAACTCTCATACCTTTTGCATCTAAAGCAGAGATGGAGAGTAGGTTCTTCTTGAGTCCAGGTACATAGAGGACTTCCTTCATCTTCAGAGATTTTCCAGAATCTAGGTTGTAAGAAGCTTCACCACTTCCTTTGATTGGATATTGATAATCATCCCCAAGTTTCACCTTATGGGGTGATTCATGTTCAGAAAGGTTCATAAAAGATTCCTTGAACCCAGTCATGTGTTTGGAAGCCCCACTATCAATCAACCAATCATTACAACCATGGGAGATGGCACCAGTGAGTGCAGAGATTAAAACATACTCTTCTTCACTTGATGAGTCATCATCACTACTGCTTTCTGCCTTAGCCTTCTTCTTTGGGGGTTCATCATCTTCGGCAGCATGAGCATGAAATCTTCTTTTGCTGCCCTTCTTCTTCTTACTGAAGCTGTTGTTGTCTTTCTTCTTCTTGGGACAATCTGAAGCAAAATGTCCCTTCTCATTGCAAGTGAAGCATCTGAGTTCTTTCTTATCTTTATGATAATGATGATGGTGAGAGAATCTTCTATTATGAGATGAATCCTTCTTGGATTTACTTCTTTTAGTGTGAGCTGCAAGAGCTTGATCTTCACCTCCCATCTTTTCCTCACGAGCTATAAGTCTAGCTTCTTCTTGAGAACATTCTTCCCGAAGCCTACTGAAAGAGATCAACTTCTTCCTTGCACAAATTCCTTGAATAAAGGAATCCCATGACCTAGGTAGGCCATTTAGAGTAGTCATTACCACCTCACCATTCTCCACCATTTCCTCTACTGCTTCCAATTGTTCCTTGATCTGAGAGACCCTTGAAAAATAGGATTGAATGGTTTCTCCATTCTGAAACTTTACTGCTTTCAATTGGTTCCGCAGGGTCATCTTCCGATTTATGTTCTTTCCTTCAAATAGCTTGGTCAAGGATTCAAACATCTCCTTGGGTGTCTTGAGAGAAGACACATGGGGTATGAGATGGTCTTTGATAGAATCAGCAATGATTCTCTTTGCCTTGACCAAGTTCTTCTTGTGCAATGCCTTGGCCTCTTCATCCTCTGGGATAGGGATGTCTTCTTTCACATATGAGTCCAACTCATTCTCTTCCAGGATTAGCCCAATCCTATACTTCCAGGCTCGGAAGTTATCAGCCCCTTCAAGCTTATCCTCAAGCTTGGTGTGAAGAGACATCTTTAAGAGTACTTCAAATGGAAATAGAAAAGTTTTAGAACTTACCACTTGAAGTGCTGAAAACTGGATCTGGTCCCGGATTAGGGTTTGTTAGAGAAACCCTAAAAATTCAAAAAGTGAATTTCAAAATTCTGAAAGGATAGAAAGATGCGCCTTGGAGAGCTGATCAGCCTAGTACATTCAGAATTTGAGATCAGCAAAGTCTTGCCCTTCAAAATTGCATTTTTGTCCTCCCGGGTTCACTAGGGAGAGCCCTGAATTAGGGTTTGAGTTTCCCGGAGATCTACCCAGCCAAAAATCTCGATCCAAAGCTCAAACCTTCGATTTTTGCAAGGAGCTTCCAGCTGTACCTTCAGTTTCCAGAAATTCCTATTTTTGTGGAAACCCTAATTTTTAGGGCCAAATCTGAAAATGCTCGGAACTGAATTCTGATTGGACAGATAGATGCGCCTTGATGAGTAGATCCAATCTACTATACTGAATTTCAAAAATCTGTGGAGAGAAACCCAATAAACAAGCAATACAAGCTTCCGTCACTACAAAATGTCTTCTTCTCAGTTAAGCTCTGATACCATGTTAAATTTTCAGTATTAAATCACAATACTATAGGATCTTTGCTGAGAGAATAACATCTACAGTATATCAATGCATGACAATCATAATATGACAAGCATCACAAGCATCACAAGAATCAAAAGCATAGAGACAAGAGACACAGAGTTTCCGTGGGGAAAACCCTAAGGTGAAAAACCCCACAACTTCCTCAGAGATAGAGAGAGCAATGGCTCAACCAAAATACAACCAAATAATACAGAGATAGTCTCCTAGCAGATGATCCTCCTCCTCCTCACTAGTGCGCCACTTTTCAGAGAGAGAGAGAGATACTTTTCCGAGTGAGTAAAATAGAGATCTCCTATCTCTATTTATACTCACCTTTTTGCCCAGTGACCTACTGGGGCCGACTTGTCTACTTGAGTACATCCACATTATATTATATATTAAATAGGGCCGACCCCATAAGGTGGTCTAATAACCCATCGGCAAGTACACACACTTGCGACACTTGTCAATCCACATGACGACACTTCCTTATAGAGGAATAACACATCTCTTATAAGGGTACAATAAATATATATATATATAATACACAGATGAAATACATTCCGAAGTTACATATACATCAACATTCGTATGCAAATTTTATGACCAAAATACCGACTGTCTGTCCCAAATATGCATTCCTAAAAGTATATTTTTTAGACTGTTCATTGGCTTATTTGACCCATAAATTCTTGTTGGATTCAAAACCTGTTTCTAATGGAGATACCTACATGAATCTACTTTCATCTCCAATTGGAATCACATCAATCCGTTATCAAACGAAAAAGTTAATCCTAAAACCGTGACTGTTGGTCTAGTCCAGAATTCGAAAAAACACCTTGTCATGCAGGCTGTTACTGAGTGATTTGGAAGATCATTGCATAGAATTTTAAAAACCCGTTTCTAATGGAAATAGACCTATGAATTTAATTTCATTTGGCTTTGGAATCACTCAAATTGGGCAAGGAACGAAGAAGCTATGATCAGAATACCGTTGATGAGTCTAGATGGACATTACTCTGCTGCAGGTATAAAATGGATTTTGCTTTGTTCATTTTTATTTGGATTTGTTTTATGAGTAATTGCTTGTTTTTTTTTTTCATAAGTGTTGGGTGAAAAGAGACCAATCATCTCTCTTCTTCCATCATCTCATGTTTTATTGCAGGCAAATGCTAGGTTTTGCAGGTCCTTGGAAGAAGAAGGTCAATGCATGCACGAGTGACTCTTGAAGACTTTTTATCAATTTGCAATTGGATTGAGCACATAAAAAAAATGGAGATATTGATGTGCAAACCATATAGAGTCCAATGTTTCCAAAGTCAAGTCCTATTGCTACATGACAGAAATCATTTTTAGACACCTGTCATCCCACTTGTTGCTGAAAGAAACCCCTCAAGAAGCCAATTTCCCTATGGTAGATTCATTCACCCTCCTCATTTCAAAACCCTAAAAATCCATTCATGTCGAAGTCTCATTTTCCACTGCTTATGTAGTCACCATAACCATTTTATTTCCTATCACTACTACATCATGACTTCACATATACTTTCCACTTCTGAGTTTCATGTTGGTCCTATTTTTCACTATGAGTCTTCACAATCATTTATTTTGTACTCGTATTGGATGATGTGGAATGCATTAAGGTCCACCTTCCAATGGTCTTGTCCCATCGACTCCAACACATCATCTGGGATCAAGATTAGAGTTTTTATAGTGCCATGGTATCTGCATGAATCAATGGTAGATTTCCTTGTTGTTAATCATGGGGATTCATCAATGCCTCTTAATTGACAAATCTTGCAGGTGACTCGACTCCAGCACATCCATTCGTACCTGTCAAGATGCACTAAGGTACTTTAGAGCTCATTGTCATCAAAGGTGAGTTTCTTCACATTGGTTAACGGCATACATTAATGGCTGGTAATCCAATGATTTCTTTCCATGCTCGACTTCAGCACATTCATTCGCATGGTAAGAATTGTACCTCGGGTTTGTAGCAGCTGAAGATTATGTGATCTAATGGTTTCAACAATGATTTGCAGCATCATTTGTTTAGTAGTTTTGCAATTCCTTTCCATTTTTCAGTTCAGCAGTTGATTTTCAGAATAAGAGAAAGGACTTTCTGCTTCTATGGTAGAATTTATACTCATCAATTGTCTCAGCAGCTAGTTTTACATGCAACCAGCACAACATCATGGATCAAATTTAGTCTCATCCAGTTCCAGCTCTCATATACATATGTCTCAGCATCAGATCAGCCTACATAGCTCTATCATACACCAGTCCATTCATGTCAACCAAGGCTTCTATGGAGGTAAAACTTGAGGTAAAATAGCATGAGTTTTTGATTTATTAAAGATTTGGGGAAATGTCATGAATAACCACTAAGCATTAGCCATTTCCATTTTCTAAATAACCTTTTATGTCCATTCATTCCCATCATTTCCCACTCAGTTCTAACACTTCATTATCCATGCACATCCACTTCAAATTCCAACCCAACATCTCACCAACCCAACTGACCAAGCATACAAAAAAAAAAGGATACCTTATTGTTGTCACACAAGAACCAACAATAGGAAGTTTTGCTGCTGCCACACAAGAACCAGCAGTAAGAAAAGAATCATTGCTACTGCCAAGAATGAGAAGAAATAAATCAGTTGCTTGAAGGTTGTTCTTTTCAGCTTTTGGATTTTTTTTTATGCATGTGGGAACTACAAATCCTCTATGGCTGCAAATTGAGAAAATGATGCATGAGGGCATGCTTTGAATTCAGTTTAAAAGGTAGTCCTGTAATAATTTGCAGCAAGTTTATGATCAGAATCAAGGTTTGCAGATTGTTTTCTCATTGAAGATGTTCTCTTGAAGTACAAGCAAAAATGATCGAGGAGTTTTCTGAATTCATTAATTATCTCAAGAAGCCTAGAAAACCATGAAAAATTATCTACTGCTGTCACACAAGAACCAGCTGTAGGAACACAAGGCATTGCTGTTGCTTCTCGAGAACTTACAGTGGTATAATTTTATGCTACCATATAACAGAGAATACATTCAGAGGTATGAGTTTCATTATTCAGTAATGCCCACATTGGCTTACAATTGTTATCATGGTCCTTGCATATTTGATGTTGTAGTTCATAATGGAAGAGAGATGTTGCTGTGACTATGAAAATATTCCCATAATAATGAAAGACAGATTTGGGAAAACATGCTTATATTTCCATGGCGGCAAACTAAGTTTTTTTGGGGACATGAGATTTCATGATTACAGGGTTTCTATCCACATAACAAAAGCATCAATTGTCAATGTTAAGCCATGCTCAGCCCACGGTTTCATGACCAGCCATCTATTTCTAGCTCATTTCATTGCTGCATCTTAGAAGGTGAAGGTATATCCAAGGCAAAAATGAAGGTAATAGCAGAATACATATTTCAGTAATCTGAGTTTTTGGAGCAGCAATACATAGTCATTGCTAGATCCATGCTCTGTTTTCAAAATTGGATTATTGGAAGCTACATGAATGTATGAAGTGAGATACATACATCCATAGGTTTTGTTAATTGATACATGGATTTGTTGAAAATGGTGGCTACCAGCTATTTTAAAATGGATTGGTGCTTTGAGATTCTCATTCTTAGTTGGATATGGGCTTTATGCTTGCTGCAATTGGTTCTTTTGGTGCTATATGTTTGAGAGGATCTCTTGAACTTCTTTGAAGCAGTCCTACCATACACAACATTTGAAAAATGGTCATTTTTATCAGTAATAATTTTTATAACAGTATGGAGGATTGATGTGCAAATCAAAACTTGTTTTCTGCCATGAAGAGTTTTAATAAGCATGATACATGCATAATGGAAATCCTATAGCATCCTTTTCAAGGTCCGATGTGAAGTATATCTCAGCAGCATGAAGGTAATGATTACTCTCAGCAATGGTCATTTGTCAAGTTCGACAGAATTTCTGAAATGAGTTTGATTGTTGTGGAATGTGCAAAAGAATGTTTGGCATTATTTGAAGTGTTACAAAGAACTCCATGATAAGGGCATTACCAATGAAAATTCTAGCAGCCTTCATTCAACCATGAGAATGGATGAAATCTACTGTGGTTTATTGCAATAGAATTTGCCATGAATTTGATGAGAAAATGGTTATAAAACTCTTTTATTTCCCATGAATGAAAATTCCTGTAGTGAGTTTGGCTTGTGAAGATCACTGGTATTTTTTTTTGGCACTTGTGACATATGGAGGGTCTACAAATTCTGTGATTGTCAGATGATATTTGAGCAGCTTGGGTCATCACAAAAGCAAATTTGCAAATCTGATCTCTTGCTGGTATGAAGATTTCCTGTGCATTGTCATTTTATTTTTGCAATACATTACGAGCACTTAACCACAACCATGGGGAATCAAAAATTGAGCTCACACAGTGAATTTCAAATAGCATACAGTCATTTTTCAGGCATCCTACAGTCATTTTTGTAAGTCAAAAATGTGTTTCCAGCTAGCACATATACAAAAATTGGATGTTGACAGTGATAATGCAGATACAAGAAAACAAAAGTCCCAAAGTTCACTTGATTTCATGAATGGAAGGTAAAATACTCAGTTTGGGGGAAATGGTTGTTCACAACTAAGACGAAAACTCCTCTTTTGCATGAGGACATGCAACATATTCAGTTTGGGGGAGCTGGCCATTATGCATGCATTGGCCAAATTCAGACAATACTTGGTGGGCAGCAAGTTTGTGGTGAAAACTGACCATAATAGTCTAAGACACTTTCTCACCCAAAAGGATCTAAATGAAAGGCAACAAAAGTGGGTAAGCAAGATTCAAGCTTATGATTTTGATATTGAATATGTCAAAGGAAAGAATAATATAGTTGCAGATGCTTTGTCAAGAAGGCCTTCCTTTTCTCTCATGGATATTGCCAAGGATTGGAAAAACATGCTACTAGTTGAATATGCCAAAGACAAATTTGCTTGTGATGTGTTGGATGGAATCAAAGGGGATGATAATTATAGGATTTTGAATGGGCTGATATATTATAAGGGAAGAATTTATTTAGTTCATAACTCCAAGCTCAAGTACCGAATTTTGCAAGAAGCACATGATTCCCCACTAGCGGGCCATCCGGGGATCTTCAAAACTTATAGACAGTTGAGGCAAAGATTTTTTTGGAAGGGGATGAAGGAAGATGTTCAGAAGTATGTGAATGAATGTAAATCATGTCAACAAAACAAATAAGAACTTACATGTCCAGCCGGCCTATTACAACCATTGCCCATTCCGGAGCAAAAATGGGACAGTATTTCCATGGATTTCATCACCGGATTGCCTAAATCCTTAGGTAAGGATTGCATCTATGTGGTAGTTGATAGGTTGACAAAATTTGCTCATTTCTTTGCTGTTACATCATCTTTTAGTGCTGCACAAGTGGCTGATATTTTTTTCAACGAAATCTTCAGATTGCATGGGCTCCCCAAGAGCATTGTCAGTGATAGAGATAGTAGATTCATGGGTGCTTTTTGGCAAGAACTTTTTAGATTGGTAGGCACTCAATTGACTCCAAGTACCAGCTATCATACACAAACTGATGGACAAACAGAGAGGGTAAACCAATGGTTGGAAGGATACCTAAGAAACTATGTGGGAGGGCAGCAAAAAGCATGGGCAAAATGGCTACACTTGGGTGAGTTTTGCTACAACACCACTTATCATATGTCAATAAGAATGTCTCCTTTCAAAGCATTATATGGTTATGATGCACTTACATTTGCTGATATTATATTTGGTGATAGTAGAGTCCCAAAGGATAAAGATTGGGTGGAAGAGAGCCAAGAAATTTTAAAGCTCTTGAAAGACAATTTGCAGGTTGCTCAAAATCAACAAAAACAATATGCTGATAGACATAGAGAAGAGAGAACCTTTCAAGTCAATGATTTAGTATATTTAAAGTTGCAGCCCTATAAACAAACATCTCTAAAAAAGAATGGAGCAGAAAAATTAAAACCAAGGTACTATGGGCCATACAAGGTAGTGCGGAAGGTTGGAGAAGTAGCATATGAACTAGAACTTCCGGAAGGGAGTAAAATCCACAATGTATTTCATGTTTCTTGTCTTAAGAAAGCTCTTGGTCAGAAAATCATCACTTCAGAAATACTTCCTCCTTTGGATGATGAAGGTCAGCTCACACTTGTTCCGGAAAAGATTTTGAAGACACGGGAAAGAAGGTTGAGGAGTAGAATCATCAAAGAATATTTAGTGCAATGGAAGGACTTACCAAATGAAGATGCCACATGGGAAGAGGAGAATATTTTGCAGCATCCAAATTTGAAATTGCTTGAGGACAAGCAATCTTGGGTGGGGAGGACTGTAATGTCCCCATTCAAATAAGTGCATAGTAAGACAATCCCATCAATCCTACTAGTTTCCTAGGTTGGATGGGCACATGTGGGATGGTAATAAGGAAACTAATAAATGATATTTAGACATTATAAGGGTTCAAGAATTTAATAAATATGATGAATAAATAAATTCAAGAGAAATTCTAGGTGGCAAGTGGTTTTGGAGACATATGGAGGTGATGGGACCCACACTAGCTTGATTTTTCAATGACACATGGCAGCTCTCTCTTGCCAATTCGAATTCATGGGAAGGTGAACACTCTTGGGTGAGTTGGTAAGTCATAACACATGGCATTGAGCATATTAGGTAAAAATGGGAAGGAATAGTAACCTCCATGGGAGAGGAAGAGTCAAATTGGAGACTAGTGGACACATGGGCTAGATTCCCTAGTTTTATGACAACAATAATGAAGCATCTATGACATTTTATGACAAAATTCAGACCTGACTTCTTACACCTGACCATTATGACATGTCAGCCCCAAAAATAGGCTCAAGAAGGCGCTCATGGAGTTGGAGGAATCTAAAGAGACTCAAATTCGAATTTGGGAGAAGATGGAAGGTTGGAACTAGGAGACAAGTGGCAAATGAGGAATATTTTCTAAATGAAAAATTATTGAATCTATTGAGAGGATTTCGACCCCTTGAAGGCTAATGTTGGTTATAAAATGTAGAAATCAAGTATGAGAATGTCTTTTGATGATTTGAGAAAAATTGCATTTGTGAAGAGAGAGCTAGTGGATGACTAGTTTCTTGCCTTAGCCAATTTCGAGGGTGAAAGATTCACATCCAAGTTGGTGTTTGGAGAGGCCACTCAGGTCTTTCATGGTGCTTTAATGGAGTTTGTATTTGCAGGTAGCAGCTACAGGAAGTTTCATGGTTTGGTTTAGTGCAGCACTTTCTCTCCACCGTTTTCAGTTTTGAAGGCATATTCGTGCTCCTTGAGGGAGGGCGTTTTTGGTGAGCTATTGTACTCTTTGGGGGAGCTTCTAATGCCCCATTTATTTTGTAATATGAAGTAAATACTCTGTTCTTCATCTCCAAAAAGTTTCAGGTCAAAATTCCAAGTAGAAATGTATAAATCTCATTTTTAATGGAAGAACAATGCCATTTCCCCACTACCTTGTTGTGAGCCAATGTATTGATGATGATTTCGAATGTATGGATGATTCTATGATATATTTGTGATAAATATATTGCCATGGATGTCTTCTACAAGTTTCATGTACTGTACTTGAGCATTTTTACTCAGTTTAGTTGTATTGGGAGGTGAAATAGTGCCATTTCCCCAAGGGTCGAATTGGGGGTTTTTGCTGTTGAATGTGAGAGAGTTAGAACAGTATTAAAAATCAATTAATGGTGCATATGAGACCTTAATCACATACTTAACACATTATATACCTCTGTTCATAAATTTGTGGGAGTTTGGAGGCATTTGGAAGGCCATTTGCAGTGTTACCCGAGGGGGATTTGATGCACAAATTACTAGTCAAAATTACATATATTGATCAGAATACAAATCAAGTTTGCAGCAGTATTTGGAGGGCCATAAAACATCCCTGAACCTTATATTCAAGTCTAAATACCATTCATACACTCCTACAGAAGATCTGGGAGCATTTGGGTTGATTTGGAGGTCAAAACAGTAAAACTAGTCAAAGGTCGAAATTGGAAAAAAAAGTGGAAAATTGGGCATTTTAATAAAATTTGAAAAAGGGATATTACAAGTGGTATCAGAGCATGGTCTTGGCACCTGATGGTATTAACAAGAAGCCAAACAAATAAAACACCACCCTTTGAATCAGTAGTTGAAGAAGTTTTGGTTGAAGAAGAGATAGTAGCAGAAAAAAAGTTCTTTTCTAAAACAATGGGTAGAGAGGAGGAGGAAAAATTAAGACATAAGGAGGAATTTATTGAAGCCTTAAAACCATGTTTTGAAGGACTTACCATGGTAATGCTAGATATGAATAAACAAATTATGAAAGGTTTCGAATTGTTGGGTAGCCAACTTTCAGGCAAAGGGATGATAGGAGATAATAGTGGTTCACACTCAGGGGAAAAGATGAAAGGGAATGAGCATATTTTCTCAAGTACAGGACCTCATAATAGACCTGATGAATTTCAAAGCACACAAAGGCATACTGCACCTAAATTTCTCACACCCAAAGAAGAACCCAATCTTGAATTGGATTACAAGAAACTAGTAAATGATTGGAATGATTTGAATGAAGAGTGTAAAAGAGGTGTACCACTCAGTGACTACATTGATGCTATGCAAAAGATTAAAATGAAGGGAGACAATAGGAGTCCATTCCAAAACAAAGAATTGAATAGTGCTATTGGAAAAATGTCACTTCCTACTTTTGATGGTTCTTCTCAAAATTCTGCTAACACTTGGGTGCAAAAATTGGATGTATATTTTCAGCTGAATCCTATGTTGGAAGAGGATGCATTAAAAATGGCCATTTTGCATTTGGAAGGAGATGCCAATGAATGGTGGTTTCATGGGCTGAAAACCTTGGGTCATAATCAGGTTAAAACATATGGAGAATTTGTTGACAAGGTACTAGAAAGATTTGAACAAAAAGATCCAGAATTGCCTTTCAAAGAACTAGCTCAATTGAAGCAAACTGGGTCCCCTACCGAATATATGTTGGACTTTCAAAAATTATCAGTCAAGGTGGCTGATGTATCTATGGGAATATTAGTATTGCTTTTCACTGAAGGTTTGGCTGAACCCTTAAGAGGTTTGGTCAAAGCCCACAAGCCAACTACATTAAAAGATGCAATGAGCTTGACTAGGGATCTCCAAAATGTGCTTCCTAGAACGAGATTTCCTCCTAAGCCTAGCTATAAATTTGAAAAGAAACCTTGGCAAAGGGATGGATATGATAAGAAACCTTGGCAAAGAGAGTCATTTGAGAGGAATAAAAAAGAGGGACTAAGCAGGGATGAACTTAGAAAAAAGAAACTATGCTTCACATGCTTCCAACCATGGACACCGGGGCACAAATGTACCAAAGGAAAGGCTCAATACATAGAAGTATTTTCTGATAATGAGGGGTATGATGGGGGCATGGATGAAGATGGACATATTTCAGATCAAGAAGAGGCATATGAGACAGCAGTAGAAGAGGAAAGACAAGAAGAAAATCAGCCTTCACCGGACAAAGCAAGAATGGCAGTGCTTTCAGCAGTACCTCGCTATCATACTATCCGATGCAAAGGTGTGGTACAAGGACAAAGAACTTCAGTTTTGGTAGATGGAGGAGCCACTCATAAATTCATTGATGCAGAGATGGTAGAGAAAATAAAGATACCTATTGAACCATTTGATGGCTTCACAGTTGTCATTCCCGGTCACAACACAATGCAATGCAAAACATGGGTTCCAAAGCTGCAAGTCACCGTAGGTAACTATACTTTTGTTGATAGTTTTTATGTGGTTGATGTTGCTGATACTAATGTGGTTTTGGGAGTGCAATGGTTGTATTCAATAGGAGAGCATACAGTAAATTATCAAATTCCCGAAATGAAATTCCAAGATTCAAAAGGAGTACAAAGAGTTGTGAGAGGGAAACACACTTATCCAAATCAAGTAGTGACTTGCAATAGCATAAGATCTATATTGAGGCATGGGGATATAGAATGGGCTGCTGAATGTCATATTACATCTCCCAAGCCAACTATAAATATTGTCAAACACCCAAAGGAGATAGAGAGACTTTTGCAAAAATATGAAAAGGTTTTTAGAGACCTTCCACATGGTAGGCCACCAGATAGGGGGGTTGAGCACAGTATTGTTTTGGAGGAGGGTACTTCACCCATTCAAATACCACCTTATAGACATCCTAAAAGGTTTAGAGATGAGATTGAAAAAGCTATCCAAGAACTCCTAGAGTTGGGGCTCATTAGACCAAGCTCTAGCCCTTATGCTTCTTCAGTAGTGCTAGTGAAGAAAAAAGATGGAACATTGAGAATGTGCATAGATTTCAGAGCCTTGAACAAAAAGACTATCAAGAATAGGTATCCTATTCCTAGGATTGATGAGCTCATGGATGAGCTACATGGGGCCAAATACTTCTCAAAAATTGACCTTAGATCAGGGTATCACCAAATTCGAATGAAAGATGAAGATGTGCAAAAGACCGCTTTTCGATGTCATTTTGGCCACTTTGAATTTCTTGTCATGCCTTTTGGGTTAACTAATGCTCCAGCCACCTTTCAAGCATGTATGAATAGGATATTTTGCAAGCAACTAAGAAGGTTTGTTTTGGTTTTCTTTGATGATATTCTCATTTACAGTAAAACATGGGAAGAGCATTTGCAACAGTTAGAGATTGTGTTGAAAATCTTGCAAGAAGAGTCCTTATTTGCTAAATTATCAAAATGTGAGTTTGGGATGAAAGAACTACTGTATCTTGGGCACATTATTGGGCAATAAGGAGTGAAGGTACACATGGAAAAAATCAGGGCTATCTTGGAATGGCCATCACCAAAAAATATTACCGAATTGAGAGGCTTTATTGGCATATGCACCTACTACAGAAAATTTGTGAAAGGGTTCTCCAAGTTGACTTCTCCACTCACTGATTTGACTAAGAAGGATGCTTTCAAGTGGGATGAAGAGGCTGAAAAAGAATTCCAAAAAATGAAAGAGGTAATGAGTAGTTGTCCCATACTTGCACTTCCTGATTTTACTAAACCTTTTGTTGTGGAATGTGATGCTTCAGGTGGAGGAATAGGGGTTGTCCTAAAGCAAGGCCAACACCCCATAGCCTTTGAGAGCAGAAAGTTGCAGCCTCATGAAAAAATTTACTCCATCTATGATAAAGAAATGCTGGCCATTATGCATGCATTGGCCAAATTCAGATAATACTTGGTGGGCAGCAAGTTTGTGGTGAAAACTAACCATAATAGTCTAAGACACTTTCTCACCCAAAAGGATCTAAATGAAAGGCAACAAAAGTGGGTAAGCAAGATTCAAGCTTATGATTTTGATATTGAATATGTCAAAGGAAAGAATAATATAGTTGCAGATGCTTTGTCAAGAAGGCCTTCCTTTTCTCTCATGGATATTGCCAAGGATTGGAAAAACATGCTACTAGTTGAATATGCCAAAGACAAATTTGCTTGTGATGTGTTGGATGGAATCAAAGGGGATGATAATTATAGGATTTTGAATGGGCTGATATGTTATAAGGGAAGAATTTATTTAGTTCATAACTCCAAGCTCAAGTACCGAATTTTGCAAGAAGCACATGATTCCCCACTAGCGGGCCATCCGGAGATCTTCAAAACTTATAGACAGTTGAGGCAAAGATTTTTTTGGAAGGGGATGAAGGAAGATGTTCAGAAGTATGTGAATGAATGTAAAGCATGTCAACAAATCAAATAAGAACTTACATGTCCAGCCGGCCTATTACAACCATTGCCCATTCCGGAGCAAAAATGGGACAGTATTTCCATGGATTTCATCACCGGATTGCCTAAATCCTTAGGTAAGGATTGCATCTATGTGTTAGTTGATAGGTTGAAAAAATTTGCTCATTTCTTTGCTGTTACATCATCTTTTAGTGCTGCACAAGTGGCTGATATTTTTTTCAACGAAATCTTCAGATTGCATGGGCTCCCCAAGAGCATTGTCAGTGATAGAGATAGTAGATTCATGGGTGCTTTTTGGCAAGAACTTTTTAGATTGGTAGGCACTCAATTGACTCCAAGTACCAGCTATCATCCACAAACTGATGGACAAACAGAGAGGGTAAACCAATGGTTGGAAGGATACCTAAGAAACTATGTGGGAGGGCAGCAAAAAGCATGGGCAAAATGGCTACACTTGGGTGAGTTTTGCTACAACACCACTTATCATATGTCAATAGGAATGTCTCCTTTCAAAGCATTATATGGTTATGATGCACTTACATTTGCTGATATTATATTTGGTGATAGTAGAGCCCCAAAGGCTAAAGATTGGGTGGAAGAGAGCCAAGAAATTTTAAAGCTCTTGAAAGACAATTTGCAGGTTGCTCAAAATCAACAAAAACAATATGCTGATAGACATAGAGAAGAGAGAACCTTTCAAGTCAATGATTTAGTATATTTAAAGTTGCAGCCCTATAAACAAACATCTCTAAAAAAGAATGAAGCAGAAAAATTAAAACCAAGGCACTATGGGCCATACAAGGTAGTGCGGAAGGTTGGAGAAGTAGCATATGAACTAGAACTTCCGGAAGGGAGTAAAATCCACAATGTATTTCATGTTTCTTGTCTTAAGAAAGCTCTTGGTCAGAAAATCATCACTTCAGAAATACTTCCTCCTTTGGATGATGAAGGTCATCTCACACTTGTTCCGGAAAAGATTTTGAAGACACGGGAAAGAAGGTTGAGGAGTAGAATCATCAAAGAATATTTAGTGCAATGGAAGGACTTACCAAATGAAGATGCCACATGGGAAGAGGAGAATATTTTGCAGCATCCAAATTTGAAATTGCTTGAGGACAAGCAATCTTGGGTGGGGAGGACTGTAATGTCCCCATTCAAATAAGTGCATAGTAAGACAATCCCATCAATCCTACTAGTTTCCTAGGTTGGATGGGCACATGTGGGATGGTAATAAGGAAACTAATAAATGATATTTAGACATTATAAGGGTTCAAGAATTTAATAAATATGATGAATAAATAAATTCAAGAGAAATTCTAGGTGGCAAGTGGTTTTGGAGACATATGGAGGTGATGGGACCCACACTAGCTTGATTTTTCAATGACACATGGCAGCTCTCTCTTGCCAATTCGAATTCATGGGAAGGTGAACACTCTTGGGTGAGTTGGTAAGTCATAACACATGGCATTGAGCATATTAGGTCGAAATGGGAAGGAATAGTAACTTCCATGGGAGAGGAAGAGTCAAATTGGAGACTAGTGGACACATGGGCTAGATTCCCTAGTTTTATGACAACAATAATGAAGCATCTATGACATTTTATGACAAAATTCAGACCTGACTTCTTACACCTGACCATTATGACATGTCAGCCCCAAAAATAGGCTCAAGAAGGCGCTCATGGAGTTGGAGGAATCTAAAGAGACTCAAATTCGAATTTGGGAGAAGATGGAAGGTTGGAACTAGGAGACAAGTGGCAAATGAGGAATATTTTCTAAATGAAAAATTATTGAATCTATTGAGAGGATTTCGACCCCTTGAAGGCTAATGTTGGT
Organism: Larix kaempferi; assembly: GCA_027924585.1. Classification (NCBI taxonomy): domain Eukaryota; kingdom Viridiplantae; phylum Streptophyta; class Pinopsida; order Pinales; family Pinaceae; genus Larix; species Larix kaempferi. Next base: position 11,287,580 of record BSBM01000613.1, read on the forward strand.
TATAAAATGTAGAAATCAAGTATGAGAATGGCTTTTGATGATTTGAGAAAAATTGCATTTGTGAAGAGAGAGCTAGTGGATGACTAGTTTCTTGCCTTAGCCAATTTCGAGGGTGAAAGATTCCCATCCAAGTTGGTGTTTGGAGAGGCCACTCAGGTCTTTCATGGTGCTTTAATGGAGTTTGTATTTGCAGGTAGCAGCTACAGGAAGTTTCATGGTTTGGTTTAGTGCAGCACTTTCTCTCCATCGTTTCCAGTTTTGAAGGCATATTCGTGCTCCTTGAGGGAGGGCGTTTTTGGTGAGCTATTGTACTCTTTGGGGGAGCTTCTAATGCCCCATTTATTTTGTAATATGAATTAAATACTCTGTTCTTCATCTCCAAAAAGTTTCAGGTCGAAATTCCAAGTAGAAATGTATAAATCTCATTTTTAATGGAAGAACAATGCCATTTCCCCACTACCTTGTTGTGAGCCAATGTATTGATGATGATTTCGAATGTATGGATGATTCTCTGATATATTTGTGATAAATATATTGCCATGGATGTCTTCTACAAGTTTCATGTACTGTACTTGAGCATTTGAAGCATTTTTACTCAGTTTAGTTGTATTGGGAGGTGAAATAGTGCCATTTCCCCAAGGGTCGAATTGGGGGTTTTTGCTGTTGAATGTGAGAGAGTTAGAACAGTATTAAAAATCAATTAATGGTGCATATGAGACCTTAATCACATACTTAACACATTATATACCTCTGTTCATAAATTTGTGGGAGTTTGGAGGCATTTGGAAGGCCATTTGCAGTGTTACCCGAGGGGGATTTGATGCACAAATTACTAGTCAAAATTACATATATTGATCAGAATACAAATCAAGTTTGCAGCAGTATTTGGAGGGCCATAAAACATCCCTGAACCTTATATTCAAGTCTAAATACCATTCATACACTCCTACAAAAGATCTGGGAGCATTTGGGTTGATTTGGAGTTCAAAACAGTAAAACTAGTCAAAGGTCGAAATTGGGAAAAAAAGTGGAAAATTGGGCATTTTAATAAAATTTGAAAAAGGGATATTACACTTTGCCAAATTTCTACTAAAGAGCTGTGAATCCGCCAAATTTTTTGCTAAATCCTCCGCTAAGTGACTCTGCCAATTTGTGTTAAACTCTCTATTTTTTCTAGCTGCAGTGTACAAATGGTAAAATGAAGGAACAAGTGAATGAGTTTTTCAAGTTGGATGCTACACAGATATTGAGTTGCATGAGGACATGCAACAAGTTCAGTTTGGGGGAGATGTTGGGCCCTGGAATTGTCCATTTTTCCATCATTTATCGACATACCTTTCATCCATTTTCTTACCATTATTTCTCATTTATCATTCCATTTTTCATCCATTTGTTGTAGCTGCGCATTGAACAGCATGCTACTTCCATTGATCTTTTAAGTGGTTAATAGTGATTATTTTCTTTTATCTTTGATGAATTAAAAGACTATTATGCATAATTTTACTAATGATGGTTTGTGGAGTGAGTTGTCATGTACAGGACGCTCATAGCCAGCTGTTACAGCCTTAACCAAAAACGCATGCCACATAAGAACACCTTGATTCACGTTTTTATTTGCGGGAAGATGGAAATGAATCTCAAAAATCCGATATATGGGTTTTGTGCGTAACATCCTCATTTACCTGACTCGTGAGGAAATCGTCAAAAAAAACTATGATTTGCGATATGCAGGTGGTTCTTCGAGAGGGTATTTTCCAGATTTGGTGTTGCGGTCGGTTCCAAAGTTGCCAACAGTTACGACCGTGTTCTAGCTGTTGCAGATCACAAATTGGGGGCTCAGTTCTTCATTTCCATGAGATAATTTTATGTATAAATATGTAATCAATCTCATTAAGAAAAAGATTGATAGAGATTAAGCATGATAGATTAGACAGGATAGAAGATGCAAGATAGGAGAGAACACAATGTTATGATGTAGGATTTGATCAAGATCTGTTGTAATTTTTCCATTATGATAATACATGCTGGCAGTTTCTTAATTCTGGAGTTGTAGATTTTCATTGTGGAGATCCAGATCTGCTCAGTGGAGGAAGGGCCCTCTTCCCTGAGCAGATGTTGGTAGTGTTGATTGTAAGTATTTTATTTTGTAGATCTGTTATTTATTACTTCATGCTTTCATTCAGTAGATTTATCATAGTTGTTTTATTATTCAGTTCATGATTTCATTAGATTTATCATAGTTGTTTTATTATTCAGTTCATGATTTCATTAGATTTATCATAGCGTTTTTATGTTAATCCATTTTGATAGATTGTTGGACAACACAAGACTTATTTTATATTTATGCAATCAGATCTTGTTTCATAGGAATAGATCTTGTTTGAAGTGTGTTCGATTTACAGTTTGATTTATGAATGGGTTGAGGTTTGATTTACTTTCAAGAAGTTGTGACTTAGTTTACAAATAGTTTGGATTGCATACCAATAGATAACAATGTCAGGTAGAAATTGTACTCGCATATATTTTGCATGATAGCTTTGAAATAAAAGACTTCCTCGGGTTGATAATTTATGTTTAGCACTCTGCATGTTAAGTTTTAATTAACTGACATATAGTGGGCACGACACATCCCAGGATGTTACAAGCACACAGCTCTACCTATAGGATCTCCCAGGGCAACGAATTACATGTGGTCATGGCAAAACCTCGCAAGAGCATCCCAACACTGATTACGAGCACATAGCCCAACCTATCGGATCTCCCAGGGAACCGAATTATATGCTATAGGACAAAACCTCGAAAGAGCATCTGCCAGATATCCCAAAGCACCGAATTACATGCCATAGGAAAAACCTCGAAAGACTATCTGGAGATCTCCCAGGGCACCGAATTATATGTCCTTCCAGAGCAAAACCTCGAAAGAGCATTTGTTAGATATCCCAGGGCACTGAATTACATGCAATAGGAAAAACCTCGAAAGACTATCTGCAAATCTCCCAGGGCACCGGATTACATGCTCATCTGCACAACCTGATCCATGGCCATAGAGTATCAAATTAATACTCATCATACATCATCCTGATGTACCCATGATCATCCTGATCATCATCATTGCAACATCCTGCTGCATGTCATCTGGAGCAACATCCTGAAGCTCGTCATCCATAATCATCCTGATCATACAATGCATCTACCTGATGCATACCAAGTATCTACCTGATACATATCATCATACATGATCCTCCTGATCATACAATGTATCCACCTGATACAAATACAAATACATGATACATATCACCATACATGATCCACCTGATCATACAATGTATTCGCCTGATACATATACAGATACATGGTCCAAGCATCCAACATGATGTGTACATATAAATGATCCAACTGATCATATCCAACATCCAACATGATGCGTACATACATACATAAAAATGATCCAACTGATCATATCTAGCATCCAATATGATGCATACATACATACATAAAAATGATCCAACTGATCATATCCAAGCAGAAACCAGAACATCATCCTGATGCTCATTATTCAGCGCTTACATCCACATCCATGTGAAGGATCCTCCTTCCAACATGCTTGGAATGGCTTCAACAAATGTTTCCATCACTTCTTCCTCAAAGTGTCCTCGATCTGAAGAACGCCAAGTCTCTCTCTGAAGTACTCGAACTTCACCCTGGCTAGTGGCTTCGTCAACACATCTGCAATCTGCTCATCCGTCGCAACATACAGGAGCTTCACAGCTCCTCTTTGCACCATATCCCTGATATAGTGATATTTGATCTCTATGTGTTTCGACCTGTCATGAAACACTGGGTTCTCGGACAGCTTCACACAACTCTGGTTATCACAGAGGATACCAGTAGCCTCCAACGGGATATCAAATAACTCAGACAGTAGCTTCCACAGCCATACTGCCTCACAACTAGCTGAACAGGCTGCAACATACTCAGCCTCAGCTGTACTCAGTGCTACGCAGGACTGCTTCCTGCTGAACCAAGAGATCACACCTGATCCCATACTGAAGCAGCACCCAGATGTGCTCTTCCTATTTGCAACACTGCCATCCCAATCTGAATCAACATAACCCTGCAGGTTAAACTTTTGATTCACTTCATACTTGAGCCCATAATCCACTGTACCCTTCAGGTACCTCATAACATGCTTTACAGCAACCAGGTGAACACTCCTTAGATCGATCAGGAACTGGCTCAATGTGTTCACAGCAAAGCAAATGTTTGGTCTCGTGTTCGTCGGGTACATCAAGGACCCAATCATCTGACGATACATAGAGACATCAACTGGCTCAGATGAAGCATCACATAGAAGCTTCAGATTCGATGCCATAGGTGTGGCCATGGCCTTGCAATCCATCATCCCAAATCTCTTCAGGATATCTACTGTCTACTTCCCTTGACCAAGGAAGATCCCACCTGTACTCTGCCACACCTCCATACCTAGGAAATAGTGCATCATTCCCAAATCTTTCATATCGAATTAAGCAAGAAGCTTCCTCTTAGAATCTGCAATCAGTCTTTCATCTCCTGTTACAAATAAGTCATCCACATACAGGTGTAGAATCACAGAATTCCCTTCCTCAACCTTGTAGTAAAGGTTGGAATCCGCTTTACTCTTGGTAAAGCCCAAACTAGATAGGAAACTGTCCATCCTACCATACCAGGTTCTGGGAGCTTGCTACAAGCCATACAAGGCTTTCTTCAATCTACACACATGTGACTCCCTGTTAGGTCTTGGAACTGCATCCCAAACATCTTCTTCATGATCGATGGATCATGGCATTCCATTTCTTCATCCCAGATCTTGGGAACTTCAATATCTTCAATATCTTCAATAGATATCTTTATTGCTGGAACAAATGTTGTAGTCCTTTTGTAGGTGAAGATATACGGTCTTTCCTACAAAACAAGTTAAATTGCATGATTAGAAACATCTCATAATTTTCAGAACAAATTCTTTACACATAAAGAAATATGTCATGCAATCATGCAGTTATCTTAGCCAATGCTTCAATACAACATTTATCCATGTTCCACAACTTTCTAGATGCCTTCCAGTCTCTACCAGAACATTGTTAAGAGTTTACACTACTCCCAACATGTCAGCAAAGAGGTTTCATTCTAGATAAGTAGCACTGGAATGTTGTACAGTGCCATAGGCCACTTACCCATCACATGCATATTAGTAGTATACTGTTCATTAATGCAATCATTCAAATATGCACAATACATCTCCTAAGTCTAGGAACATAAGCATAATATTATTTAAACAAACAAAATAGGCAAGAAATAATAATTGAAATACTTATCTTTGTTTGTTTGTTGGGTGAACTCCCTCTGAGTCTTTGCTTCCTGGTAGGAGATGCTGAAGTAGCTTCTTCTACACCTTTCTGTTGGGGAATGTAGGAGGATGGTCAACTCCATCTGAAAAACTGCATCCTTGCAGGAGCTGCTGGAGTGTGCTCTCTCTTGATCTTTGCTTCCTGGATCACCTATCCTTGAACTTATATTCATCCTTGCTGACATCAATCTTCTTGAACCCATGAAAGACCTCTTCTGGTGTTTTGTTGTCCAATATCTTGTGGGGTGTTCTGTTCTGCACATATACAGTTGTTCTAGCTGGTTCTGCCCATAGATGCATAGGTAGATCCTGGTCATGCAGCATTGCCCTTGCTGCTTCCATGATAGTTTTGTTCTTCCTTTCTGCAACTCCATTCTGTTGAGGATTATAAGGAGCAGTCAACTCCCTCTTAATCCCTGAATCACTACAAAGCTTCTTGAAGTCACTTGAGGAGAATTCTCCACCGTTGTCAGATCTGAATGTTTTGATCTTCTTGTCAGTTTGAATCTCCATCAAGGTTTTGAATTCCTTGAATTTATCAAACACCTCATCTTTGCTCTTCAAGAAGTATACCCAAGTCTTCCTGGAGAATTCATCAATAAATGATACATAGTAAACATACCCACTCAGAGAACTGGATGACATAGGGCCACATACATCTAAGTGGATGATTTCCAGGATGTCTTTTGCCTTGCTTTCACTGCTTGGGAAATCCTTCTTAATGTTCTTACCTTTTGCACATCCTTTGCAAACACCGTCAAGTTTGGTCTTGATTTCAGGAAGACCTTCTACTGCCTTGCTTGCAATTGGAAGTGCTCTAGAGTGCATATGAGCAAGTCTTCTATGCCAAAGTTCACTTGGCTCCATGGATTCATGCACCATGGCATGTTCAGGTTGTCCCTTCAATTTATACAATCCTCCCTCTTACTCTCCAATCACTACTGCATCATATATGTTCTTTCCCTTTGGCCACATTAGGACTTGGCCATCCACAAATGCAATCCTCATACCTTTTGCATCTAATGCAGAGATGGAGAATAAGTTCTTCTTGAGCCCAAGTACATAAAGGACTTCTTTCATCTTCAAATATTTTCCAGAATCTAGGTTGTAGGAGGCTTCATCACTTCCTTTGATTGGGTATTGATAATCATCCCCAAGTTTCACCTTATGGGGTGATTCATGTTCAGATAGGCTCAAAAAAGATTCCTTAAACCTAGTCATGTGTTTGGAAGCCCCACTATCAATCAACCAATCATTACAACCATGGGAGATAGTACCTGTGAGAGCAGAGATCAGAACATACTCTTCTTCACTTGATGAGTCATCATCACTATCACTTTCTGCCCTAGCCTTCTTCTTTGGGGGTTCATCATGTTCGGCAGCATGAACATGAAACCTTCTTTTGCTACCCTTCTTCTTCTTACTGGAGTTGTTGTTATTATCCCTTTTGTTCTTGGGACAATCTGAAGCAAAGTGACCCTTCTCATTGCATGTGAAGCATCTTAGGTCCTTCTTACTCTTTTGATAGGATCTATTGTGGTGAGAGTGCTCCTTCTTGGTTTTGCTTCTTTTGGTGTGAGCTGCAAGAGCTTGATCTTCACCTCCCATCTTTTCCTCACGAGCTATAAGTCTAGCTTCTTCTTGAGAACATTCTTCCCGCAATCTGTTGAAGGAGATTAACTTCTTCCTTGCACAAATTCCTTGAATGAAGGAATCCCATGACCTGGGTAGGCCATTTAGAGTGGTCATCACTACTTCACCATTCTCCACCATTTCATCTACTGCTTCTAGTTGTTCCTTGATCTGGGAGACCCTTGAAAAATAAGATTGAATGGTTTCTCCATTCTGGAACTTCACTCCTTTCAATTGGTTCCGCAAGGTCATCTTCCGATTTATGTTCTTTCCTTCAAATAGCTTGGTCAAAGATTCAAACATCTCCTTGGGTGTATTAAGAGAAGACACATGGGGTATGAGATGGTATTTGATAGAATCAGCAATGATTCTCTTTGCCTTGACCAAGTTCTTCTTATGTAATACCTTGGCCTCTTCATCCTCTGGAATAGGGATGTCTTCTTTCACATATGAGTCCAACTCATTCTCTTCCAGGATTAACCCAATCCTATACTTCCAGGATCGGAAGTTATCAGCTCGTTCAAGCTTATCCTCAAGCTTGGTGTGGAGAGACATCTTAAAGAGTACTTCAAATGGAAATAGAAAAGATTTAGGTCTTACCACTTGAAATGCTGAAAACTGGATCTGGTCCCGGATTAGGGTTTGTCAGAGAAACCCTAAAAATTCAAAATGTGAATTTCAAATTTCTGAAAGGATAGAAAGATGCGCTTTGATGAGCTGATAATCCTGGTGCATTCAGAATTTGAGATCAGCAAAGTCTTGCCCTTCAGAATTTCTTTTTTGTCCTCCCGGGTTCACTAGAGAGAGCCCTGAATTAGGGTTTGAGTTTCCCGGAGATCTACCCAGCCAAAAATCTCGATCCAAAGCTCTAACCTTTGATTTTTTCAAGGAGCTTCCAGCTATGACTTCAGATTCCAGAAATTCCTATTTTTGTGGAAACCCTAATTTTTAGGGCCAACTCTGAAAATGCTCGGAATTGAATTCTGATTGGACAAATAGATGCGCCTTGATGAGTAGAGTCAATTTACTATACTGATTTTCAAAAATATGTGGAGAGAAACCCAATAAACAAGGAACTCAAGCTTCTATCATTGCAAAATGTCTTCTTCTCAGGTTAGCTCTGATACCATGTTAAATTTTGAGCATTAATTCATTATACTCTAGGATCTTTGCTAAGAGAATAACATATACAGTATATCAATGCATGGAAATCACAATATGACAAGCATCACAAGAATCAAAAGCATAAGAGACAAGAGACACAGAGTTTCCGTGGGGAAAACCCTAAGGTGAAAAACCCCACAACTTTCTCAGAGATAGAGAGCAATGGCTCAACCAAAATACAACCAAATAACACTGAGATAGTCTCCTAGCAAATGATCCTCCTCTTCCTCACTAGTGCGCCACTTCTGAGAGTGAGAGTGAGTTACTTTTCCGAGTGAATAAAATAGAGATCTCTGATCTCTATTTATACTGACCGTTTTGCCGAGTGACCTTATGGGGCCGACTTGTCTATCTAGATACATCCACATTATATTATATATAATTCAAGGCCGACCCCACATGGTGGTCTAATAACCCATCGGCAAGTACACACACTTGCGACACTTGTCAATCCACATGACAACACTTTGTTATAAAGGAATAACACATCTCTTATAAGGGTACAATAAATATATATAAAATACACAGATGAAATACATTCCGAAGTTACATATACATCAACACTACCAGATCATAGAATTCCCTAAGACAAGAACTTTTAGGTTCCATTTTTACTTGTTAAAAATTTTCTTGGCAGATAATGAAGAAAACCTGCAACCTCAAAAGCTGTAGTTGACTAAGGATATGTATTTAGACTACAAAACCTTCACGAATGATCTTATGGAAAAGATATATTTCATCTTTTTCCAGAAGAGACTACCTATGGTACTGCCTGAGATGAAAGACCTACTGCAGCCATCCATGGAGAAGAGGGTTGGGGATTGGTTCCTGCTGGAGCATGGGACTATGATTAGATTTTATGGGTACTCCCATGCCCCCTATGTGCTACCTACCTTCCTAACCCCCAAAGTACTCACCTTGGAATTTATAAGACAAAAATTGAAGGTGGAGTGTGAACATTTCTTGGATGACAGGAAGTCTTCGGACATCAGATTTCCATGGACATTGGGCTCCTTCATTGTCAAAAACAAAATAGCTCTCCCAGCTATTGAGCGAATGATGGGTGATCTGGGATTCCCATCCAAAGTGGCCATAAACTATGATCCTCACCAGATTATCTCAGAAAGAAGGAAGGAAAGTAACAAGAAAGGATATGAGCACTTCGAACTGACAGGTCTAGCTAAGATGGAAAACTGGTTAGAATACATTGACAAAGGCCAGTTGGAAGTAGACCCACCAGAAGATTCTTCATCTTTAGCATTCATTTTTCAAAGTAGCACATCAGCAGTGCATGGTTCACCTGGTAAAACCCCAGCAATATCAGTAGCCATGTCCCTTACCATTCCTCCAGAAAAATATATAAAGGAAGGGGGTAGTGAGCCCATGGATGTAGACAGTGATGCTGAGAGAGCCTCAAAGAGGAAAAATGTAGAGGAGCCTGAGCAGCAATTAGTACAGGTACTAGCAAAGCAACCCAAGAAAAATCAAGTCAGATCCTCAGTGCCATCCTTCGAGGTTAAGAAACATGTGTTCAACATAACACCTACAGGAGCTGCAGCATCAAGCCTAAGCAGGGCTAAGTTACTGGAGGGATATGAGGAGAGCCTAGATGCAATCTCAGAAGAAGCTAAACTGTATGTTGATACAAGAAAAATGTCCAAGAAGGATGTAGCCTTGGTGGCAAGCAAGAACCTTGCTCATAATACCTTGAGTCTTTCATTAGCCACTAAGACTAAGGCCACAGAACTAAAAGTAAATCTGGAAGACATCCCAGTACCTGATGTGATTAATCTGCACAAGGAGACAGGTGAATTCATCTATAATAAGTTGTTGAGGGATACCATAGAGATATCAAAAGTGCAGGCTAGCAAAACCAAAGTGCAAAAGCAGTTGGGATTGGAAAAGGTGGAGAACAAGAGCTTGAAGGCACAAGTGAAAAAGTTCCAGGCTTCACTATTAGCCACTGAAACTCAAGAAGATAAAAGGGCTAGCATTAAGAAGCTATTAGATGAAAAAGATCAAAAAATTCTGTCACTAAAGAAGAAATTGAAGATTACAGCTGCCCAACTGGTGAATTCACCAGAAATTGCAGAACTAGAAGAGGAAAACAAAGAGCTGCAGGGTAAGTTGACTGATTGTAAAGCCAGGCTAGTAGAGTTTGAAGAAAGAGATAAAAAGTGGCAAGTAGATATGAAATTGATAATAGACAGTGAGGCAAATTTGAAGGCTAAAGTTGAAGGGCTTGAGAAAAAGTTGAAAGACAAAGAAAAAGAGATAGAAGCCATGGTCACACCCTCGATGGAGGATGGATATTTTTCTATTGTAGAGAAAATAACCAAGGAAAGTCTGGATGATGTAGAAGTGGCAAGATTGAAAAATCAGAAATCCAACCTCAAGACCATGCGGAATAATGCCGAAAGGGACAAAGAGGCTGCGGAGAAAGAAAAGAAAGCTTGGGAAACCAAGTACCAAGCGATGCACGGTGATTATGACAAGTTGAAGCAGCAAGTTATAGGGCAAAGTGCATTGTAGGAGGCAAAGAAGATCATCTGGGATGATGTTATTGTATAGGAAGAAGAGCTGAGGCCATATTTGGACTTCATGGTAGATAAGGAAGCTGTAATCAAACTGGCAAGGTCAGTTGTCACAGTGGAAAATGAGAAGTTAAACAAGAAGCCTAACGATTATGCACAAAATGAAATAGAGTTCTTAAATGGCTTGTCTGAAGAGCAGGCTGAAGTAGCCAATATAAAGGACAGAGTGGCCACAATCATCAGCGCTAAGAAGGTAATACTCAAGCAACAACAAGTGAGCACTGTCCAAGCAGCGATAGATGTCTTGGATAACCAAGTGAAGTTGTTCAGGAAGGAATTTGATCCATTATTTAAGAAAGGCCTTCCTATGTTTTGGGAAGAAGATGGAGCCATAAGGAAAAAGGAGGGATATCATGGCAAGCTATGGGAGTGCAGGTTAGACCAGGAGTGCTTTGCAGATATGGAGCAGCCTCTGGCAGGCAAGATGGTGGTGGAAAAACTGACGAAGGATTTTGAGTTGGTCTCTACATTTAAAGAAGCTCTTACACTCCTCGTAGGCTATTCATACAAAGAGCATACTGAAATGAGGGTGTGGCTTAAAGAGCTTTCCGCCTTGGATTTACCAGCATCCGAGCAATGGAAACTCATCTTAAAGTATGGGAAGGAAAAACTGAAGCTGAGTGCATGAATCATCAAAGATAGTGGAAGAGGTCGAATGGAGGAGCAGTTACTAGAACATTTTGTCTTTTTGCTAGAGTCTGTTATCCTGTGGTAACTAATTTTGTCAATGTAACTAATTTGATGCCCTGTTTCGAGATACGTCTCCGGGGTAAATTGCACTATAAATGTAACCTCAACAGAGGAGGAAGGGTTCGACTTTCATTTTTTAATCCTCTGTTCTTGGATTGTAGCTTTATATATTTTCTTGGAAGTGTTAATGAAAAGTGTTTTTTTTTAGTTTTTGAGATTCATCACAGTGTTCATATTTATTTTGTGTTTCCTCTTTGCGTCATTTTCATACGTGTAAATTCTGCTAATGTTTTCTAGAGAAACCATGACCTGTCTTGATCCTGTTAAGGGTTGTTGTGACATGTCTTAAGCCTACTAGGACTGTCTTGACTGGATGAAAGTGCCTTAAGGACTGTTAAGGGTCCCAATCCTGTGTATGAAGGTACCATGACCTACTGTGGGTTACTAAGGGTGTCGTGAGGTTATGTAAATGTGTTGGAAGCCTAATTGTGTACTGCTTGACTAGGTTGTGCTCTGTTAGTATGGATGGTAGTCTATGTGAGGTCTAGTACGTGGGTTGCTACCCTTTATTGGACTAGTTGTGCAACTAATGAAACCCCTGAGTTATGCCTCTCACCCATGTGCTTCCTACCAAGCTGGGAGAAAAGCTCACAGAGGTTAGAAAGAATGGAACCTACTCTTGGTTGAGGCCTGATGGAAAAATACAAGTAACCATTGAATACAAAAATGACAGTGGTGCATGGTACCTCTGTGCATTCACATAGTTCTCATCTCCACTCAACATGATGAGACAATGACCAATGAACAAGCTTTATCTAAAGGAAGTTAGAGGGTTTTATTTTTATACAAGGGGGATATGCTTTGGATAGTAAACTGTAATGACCCCCATCAGATCCTGCTAATTTTTTTGTCTTATTTGCTTATGTAATTTGGTTAAGGGATTTCATAAAAACACTTGTCAAAAATACCACTGAGCTGTGCCAAATAGTCTTAGTTGGTTTTTGTATTCAATGTACTGCTGATACGTTGATGCGGGAGCATAGGATCAAGAGGGCGAAGTCATTCATGACTTCACAAGGTCAAGGGAACTCTTAAGAGACCTAGGGTCTCGTACATTTGTAATTTGCTTTATTTTTGTAAATGCTGAATAAAATGGATAAGGAATCTAGATCCTTTTACACATGTAATAGTCAGGATTGAGTTATTTTTGAGTCATCAAGTCAGCAGAGATCAATAAGGACTGTACTCCTTTGTTATAGGATCTGGAAACAGAATCCTCTTGTATTTAAATCAATTCGAGTTATTTTCTTAGTAGCTTAGTTAGCTTACAGAGCTTGTTGGCTCGAAAAAGCTTAGGTTAGCTCACAGAGCTTAGGATAGCTCATAGAGGTTTGAGGATAGCTCAAAGAAGCTTTGATTAGCTCATAGAGGTTTGAGGATTAGCTCATAGAGCTTGAGAGGGAGGAATGAGAGGTGTGTGCATAGAAGAGTGAGCGAGAAGTGAATAGAGGAATGAGAGGTGTGTGTATTTGAATTTCCGGTGAATTGAATAAAGAACAGAGGATTAGACTCTGTGTGTGGTTTTGATGGATTAGAAGTATGAATTCATCCTGCTTTCACTCCATATAACCCTATGTATAAACTATGTGGCTTTGGATTGCCATAGTTTTCGAATTACAGAGAAGAATTAATCCTTTCAGTGATAAATTAAGTGATGCTTTGTAGCCCTAGGGTTAAACCTTAACCAGTCTCTCAAATAAAACAAGATCGTAGAGTGGGGATCGATCGTGGGGAAAAGATCGACGGTTTATAGTGATATTGCCGGGAGAAGTTGCAAGCTTTGAAAACATTTTCAGGTGCACGATATTCTATGGAATGCTCTTAATAAATTTTGGAATCCACCGTTGATTTGGTAGGGACACTGATCGAACGATCAGAAATCCATTTCGCCGCGAAATTGATAGATCAACGATCGAGATAGAGATCGAGATCGAAGACGGGGAAGAAGCATTGTGCGGAAACTCTATTCCCACCTTTCGGAAAGAAATCCGCTACAGAAGAAAGTGCAGAAAGAGTTTGTTTTGTGTATCAAGGGTTTCAGATCTTGATTTTTGTAGCGCTAACAGTGAACAGTAAATGCAATAGAGATTGCTTTGCATAAATAACAAGGAAAATAAACCCTAAATATCATATTCATATAACTTTGAGTTTACAATGACTATAACAGCAGTTCTAAGGTGGACAAACAAATCTGAAATTACTTTAACTCTAACCTGTAGCCTTCTTTGGTGTCTCGATTTTTCTTTGGTGTCTGCAGCCAGCTCCTCAAAACAACCCAAAGCGTCTTCTTCTCAGACTCCCTTATTATGCTTCAGCACCCTCCTTCACTACCCAGAAACGTTATGCACAGTCGTAACAAGAAGGAAGACTACACTGAGAGTACCCAACAATGTTGTAGGTGTCAATATGGATTGCAGCTCCCTTTTTGGATGTAACAACCCTTGATATTGTCCCAGATGAAGCGTGGGATCACTGTAGATGTGGAATTGTAAGGATATGCGCCCAACATAAAGTAAATCGTCCTCACAAGCAAGACTGTGTCCTCTCCAGACGATGTCACGACCCACGTAGTCCAAACTCAACCAACAAATCAAGAATACAGCCTCCACAAGATGAAATCAACCCCTTTGTTACTCCTTTTTTTTCAAAAACATAAAAACCAAAAAAGACGAAAAAAGGAATATGCATGAATCTATAGCATCTTATATCTAGATGGCCCTGAAAATTTCTTGTATGTATAACCACGGCATGAGCCTATAATCCTAGGTATAATATAATATTGTTACTTGTTAGGCTCATAGGAAGACCCCCTTGGGCTAAACCTTATTATAGAATATGCTATGGGGATGGCGCTAGGGAGTGCTAGTTTCTTATAATATTCTTATTTTACTTATTGCATAATCGTTTCTAGCTTTTATTCTATTGCTTGTCAAGGATATTTATAACTTACATCATAGGGAGACAGCTCTATGGGTTAAATATAAATATGTTTCTAATGTGGAGATATCCCAACCTTTAGACTAACTAATATATGTTGTATATTGTTAGTATGATAGGAGATCAAGATGTTAAAGTTGTCACCACCATTTTAACATATCAATGTATTTTTAGGAGTTAGAACTAGCTTCAATCACCTCGTTTAATGGCTTGCAAGGTATGGGAAGCTTCATTTCCTTTAGAGCTCAAGAAATCTCACTTGGGAGTGAGTAAATTACTCAAAGGTGCAGTGCAATGGCCATAACATTATTAGAGATCACTTGGTTCAATAATTTCATATGCCACCTGTCGTTGACTCTCGAATGACCTAAATAGAAATTCCCATGCAGGCATCTGTAAAAACTACTACACTTCCACCACTACAATGGTTCATTGAACAATGCAAATACATAAATGAGGTGGAGGCTGTAGATTGGCATTGCATGATATGTGGTAGATGTAAGGTAGGCATCATTGAAAATTGACTGGAGGGATATCTTAGCAAGTAATCAAATTTTCACTAGGAGATCAATAGTTTCAATGGTATAATACTGGTCTAAAAAATCTAGGTTAATGGTTCAAATTCCTTTTATCTTTATAAGAATTTCTTATGGTTGGAAGAGGTAATGATAAAAATTATTAATATTTAAAAGGATTGTATAGGTTCTTGTAGGTTTTATCCAAGTAGGACCTTAACCAATGTATTGAATTGTCAAACTTATGGAGAGCATATATAGAAAATGCAGCACCGTATATCTCTTCTCATTATTCTAATATCCCTAGTTACTTAATTGATATGTCAATTAAGAAGGTAGATTTGTAAGGCATACCACCGTAGAAATTTTAGCTCATATTATTTCCATAAGAAGAGAGATCATAATGAGTCATAATTGTTTGAATGCATATGATAGATCTCTTTGTAAGGCTACAAGAAACAATAATGAGTCATATCATGCTAGTAGTTAGAATTAATAGCATAAAGAGGAAATATCTTGTGTAGAATCATAAGAGAGTCTATGGAAATAGACTAATTTAGTACAATTATTTTATCCTTGTGGTATCCTTACTTATTGGCATGGGACCTTGAATGATATATAAGTAATTTGATCAAGTAACCGGTAAATCCACCTAGCTAGGTATAAATGCAGTAGATACCGACTAGAAATAATACTATGTTTGGATGTAACCTCAACATCTAACCTCAGATGAAAATGACATGATCCCTTATGTGGTAAGCTAAAATTGATTACTAGTCATGCACTTGAATCCATTCAAATTAACAAACTCACTGTCCCCATCCTTCTAGTACAAATAAACCTCACAATCAATGCCTTAGAAGCCATGCTTATTACATTATTTAACTTCATGTCATCCACCACAATATGCTAATATACATGGTCGATTTCATGGTACACCCTCTCAACCTCCTTATTTGTATCAAGTCATTTTCCTTGTGAAATCCATTCATCAAAGGATTGTAAGTATGAATACTTGCTTCACAACCATTTTCCTTCATATGGTGCTCCACTAGTGCAAGAATATAAATTTTAGGCCTAAAGGTCTAACAATGATGTCTCCAACCACCAAAGCTAACCTCTTGAGGGGATATTTGTCCTTATAGTCAGAATATGGGAATTGTTAAGAAGTTTCTGAGCATTAGGTATGGGTCTTGGGGTTCTAAACATGGTTAAGGAATGGAAACTGGGCCTAATTAGGACCTAAAGAAAGCTTCTAGGTATCTATAGCCAAGAATGATATGTTAAAACACCCCAATAGACCTTTCCACAGTATCTTTGGCCTATGAGTGGGTTTTTTGTGGCACAGTGAGAATTTTAAGACTAATTATAGGTTCGAACACCTTGGATATGGTTGGGGAGAAAAGAGTGGGACTTAGGTCCTAAAGGAAATTCCAGGCATCTTTGGTTAAGAACAATTCCTACAATCACCAAACATGACCTCCCAATAGCATATTATTCATATAAGTGGGGATATTAGTGCCATTATAAATTTTTGAGAACCTGGTATAGATATTGGGTTCCCTAGACATGCTTGAGGGAGAAAAATTGGGCCTTAATCCCTGAAAAACCTTTTGAGAATCCATGGCCAAGAAGAACAACGTACTTGAACAAACACACGTGGATTATTGAGAGTATCTTTAGTGTTTGAGTAGGGATGTCTATGTCATTAGATGGTTTTGATTAGTATTTAGGGGTCTTGAGGCTCTATACATATTTAAGGAAGGAAGTCGGAACTCCAAAATTCTCAGCTTCACAGAATCACGCAGCCTCCAACTTCTGCGATCCGCAATCCGCGACGCGGGAGTCAGAAGTCGGAACTTCAACGCACCACGCTTAGAAATCACGCCTTCGACTTCCGAAATCCGCAATCTGCACCGTGGGTTCGAAAAGTCAAAGTGTGATCCACTCTACCATGTATCCTCCCTTCATCTGACCCACAGAGGGAACATGAACACATAATGGGTTTCTATTTCTCCCCCAAAGTCATGCCCGGACATTCTGAACCTCCTGGGCCTCAACAAGACTTGGCCCAATTCATCAATGAACAAATTCATAAAAACACATGATATAAACCACAGAGAACAATTACCCTTTTACTGAAATATCAAAGCAACTAGCTATGGAATACAACGTTCCAACCCAACCATAGGTATCTGCCCAACCTGTATTGTTTCAATGTCACTCGGAGACTACCCCCGAGATGGGGTTATGTATCCACTAAGGATGAACTACTCAAGTCCACTCATAGCCTTAAGAACAGTGAATCAGGGTCATACAACACACAACTGGCTCTAGAAAGCAAGTGGGGAGACAGGGTAGGAGGTTTCTAAGTTAATGAACTCAACACAAAGAGCTATACGCATATCCAATTGACTTCATATCATAGTCCAGGAACCCCTATCCATCCTATTTTACCGCATCTGCAACACCGCCAAGTTGCCGTATTTCCTATTTTGAGCAGCTGCGACACCTCCAAAAGTGCCTATTTTTCCTATTCAAACAGCTGCAACACCTAAATTTTCCATTTTTCGTATTTTGAGCAGCTGCGACACTTCCAAAAGTGCCTATTTTTCCTATTTTGAGCAGCTGCGACACTTCCAAAAGTGCCTATTTTTCCTATTTTGAGCAGCTGCAACACCGCTAAAATTGCCCATTATTCCTATCTTTAGCAGCTGTGACTCCGCTAAAGTTGCCTATCCTTCCTATTTCACCGCAGCTGAGACACCGCCAAGTTGCCTATTTTTCATATTTCAAGTAGCTCCGACACGTCCAAAAGTGCCTATTTTTCCTATTTCAAGCAGCTGCAACACCTGAAGTTGTCTATTTTTCCTATTCCGTGCAGCTGCGACACTTCCAAAAGTGCCCATTTTTCCTATTTCGAGTAGCTGCAACACCGCTAAATTTCCCATTATTCCTATCTTTAGCAGCTGCGACTCTGCTAAAGTTTCCTATCCTTCCTATTTTACCGTGGCTGCAACACCGCCTAGTTTCCTATTTTTCATATTTTAAGCAACTCCGACACCTCCAAAAGTGCCTGTTTTTCCTATTTCGAGCAGCTACGACACCTCCAAAAGTGCCTATTTTTCCTATTTCATGCAGCTGCAACACCTAAATTTGTTTATTTTTCCTATTTCGAGCAACTGCTACACCTCCAAAAGTGCATATTTTTCCTATTTCGAGCAGCTGCAACACCTAAATTTGTCCATTTTTCCTATTTCGACCAGCTGCGACACCTCCAAAAGTGCCTATTTTTCCTATTTTGAGCCGCTGCAACACCACTAAAATTTCCCATTATTCCTATCTTTAGCAGCTGTGACTCCGCTAAAGTTGCCTATCCTTCCTATTTTACCGCAGCTGCAGCACCACCAAGTTGCATATTTTTCCTATTTCGAGCAGCCGTGACACCTCGAAAAGTGCCTATTTTTCCTATTTCAAGCAGCTACAACACCTAAAGTTGTCCATTCTTCCTATTTCGAGCAGCTGCGACACCTCCAAAAGTGCCTATTTTTCCTATTTCGAGCAGCTGCAACACCTAAATTTGTCCATTTTTCCTACTTTTGGAAACTGCGACTCCACTAATTCCTCCCTGAATATTGATTATTTATTTGCTCATCGATATCAGCGCTCTCCATCAGCGATGTGACTGTGGAAAGGCACGACCTTGCAACACGACGGTTTGGCATTACATTTAAAGGTACGACGTATTGATCATAAACATCATTAGGCATGACTAAATGCAGTAATCAATAATGAATATATTTTGTCGTTAGTCCATGTCAGTTATCCTTAGCCAATCCATTGAGACGGCAACTACGTCTGATTCATCCTTCACTTTTGGTTTTTTACCACCATTCGACAACCTGTCACCACTTTTTACCAAAAATATCCAAAAATATCCAAAAATACCCAAACCAACCTTTGACTATCCATCGCTCATTCTGCATGCAGTAGCTCGACGTCTGAGACTGTAACTCATCCCGTCGGTAGCAGAATTTACAGACAGCTTCGCAATATGGGTATCCCGGTATGACATGAGCCTGTAAGCATAGAGCCTCTGTGTGCAAACAGAGAGGTTTTTACTATCTTCCAGGAAGCTGGCTGGATTGACTATTTCCAGCGTTTGAATGATTTTCATGTAGAAACTGCACTTGAGTTTGCTCAAAATCTAACCAGCACTCATTCATAGGTCCGAGGTATCCGAATAGATGTTTCAGAAGCAATTATGGAGGAGGTAACAGAATTGCCCAGAACCGGGATGCAATGGTTTGGTCGGAAGTGCCATAATCCAACTGTAGCAGAATAATTTTTGGTAGCCAGAGAAGTTGTTCAGCCGAATGGCCGAGGAATAGTGTTGGAATCCTTTCCAAATCCTTGGAACCAGGTGGCCACCTTCATAAAGAAATACATTTCCTGTGAAGGTAGGTACAAATTGGTTTACATATATGAATTCTTCCTCCTTTCACATTTACGCCACCGCAGATTGTTAAATATGTTGTTTTATCTTTTACAATCTCTGCAAACTATGGCTGGGTATGTCAAGGGTGCTCGACACCCCTTATCTTCCCTCTCAAACCACGGGTTGATTAAACTCTTAATCTTAAGGGCCCTTGTGCACCCGAATTTGGCATGGGAAGAGTTTTTTGCTCGGCCAAGGGTGCCTCAAGCACCTATCATGGAAATAGGAGGTGTTGAAATGGTAAATGAGGACCGGAGTTCCTCCAATTCATTTGGGGGGAGGGATGGAGAATTGGCAGACCAAGTGGAAGAGGTAAATATGGGGGAAGCTGTGACAATAGTGAACCCTCTTGCAGAAGGGGATATGATGGAGCCAGTGGCGAATGAGGCAGTGATATTGGAAGCTACAACAGCAGCAAATCCTATAGAGGAAGAAGAAGACCCAATAGAAATTGCAGTTAGGGTGGCAGCTGAAGCAGTAGGGATGGCGTCATTAGCAACTACAATAGAGAAAGATGAAACTGGAGTAGTTTTTAAAGTTGCGACAGTGGAAGTTGTAGTTGCAGGAGTTACAATGCAAGGGGAAGAGCATCAAGCAAAGGTGGTAGAAGGAGGAAATATGGAGGTGTTGGATGTCGAATCCTCCCCTGAAAGAAGGAGAACCACCATTGAAGAAGAGGAAATGAGCCCTCTTTCTGAAAATTTAGAAACCCCCGTGTCACAGAAAAGAAGAAAAAGATCAGGGAGTAAGAGTTAGATATCTAGCTCAGCAAAGAAGAGAAGAACCAGAGCTATTACAGTAGCAGCAACAGTATGCAGTGAAGGCCATCCATCGGGAGTTGTGAATAAAAGAAGGACTCATTCTGTTGCAGCAGCCGAAACAACATGTGCAATTGGGGCAAATAGTGAAATTCCCACAGCAGAATCAGCATGTGCAACTAGGGTAGGCATAAAAATTCCCATTTTAAACCCCAAATCACTGGCTGTTACACAAGAACCTGCTGTGGAAAAACCCCAAATTGAAAACCTCCTTTTTGAAAATGAGCTGCTAAAGGAGGAGGTGCAAATGCTTCAGAATGAATTGGAGAAATGGAAGGAAGTGAGTGGAAAACAGGCAGAGAATGATTTGAATATATTAGTGGAGGCTGTAGATCTGTTAAAAAATTCATCTCCTGTTTTGGAAAATGAAGAACAAGGAGACATGGTATACCCAGAAAGTGGTGACATATTTAATTCGGCAGGGCACAGAGTCATAGTGCTGGGTTTGGTAGCACAAAAGCCTACACAGGAAGAGAAAGAAGGAGAAAAAGCACTGGCAGTGGAGTTGATGGAGGGGAATGAGCCAGAGATAGACATAATCCCTGATTTGGAATTAGGAGAATATGAGGACATGCAACCCCAGCCAGCAGGAAATACTGAACTATTCAAGGACCAGTCTCATCATCTAGAAGATATCGAGGTAATTCAAGAACAACCTCAGCAATCTGAAGAAATTGGAAAACAGGATGTTGTTACACAAGAACTAGCATCCGTGACAATATTTAGTGAAGTTTCAACCCAGATAGCAATTGTTGATATTGAGGTACAAGAGGAAGACGTTGTTACAAAAGAACCATTTTCTTTAAAAATGTTTGCTGAAATTGCAACTCAGACTGAGGTTGCTGAGATTGAATTGAAGAGAAAGGATGCTGCCACACAAGAACCAACATTCCTAAAAGTAGTTGTTGAGACTGCAACTCAGGGAGAAGCTGTTAAGTTTGGTATTCAGGAAGAGAATGCTGTCACACAAGGACCAGTGTTCTCGAAATTAATGATTGATTCAGCAACAGAAACTGAGGCTATTAAGGTACATGAAGAGGATGCTGTTACACAAGAACTAGCATCCTCAAAATTAACTGCTAAGATTGCAACACAAGCAGAGGCCATTGCAACACCGATGGAAGAGGAAGCTTCTACACTGTCACCCGAAAATGAGGAAGATGCTACACTGCCACCCAAAAATGAGGAAGCTGGAACATCTGGTGGTAGGGTAGAAATGCAATTTTCTCAAGAATTTGTTGCTTTAGACTCTAATGATGAGAAATATTTGGAGGATAGAAGGATTCAACGATTGGAGAAACAACTTTCTTTGTTACAGGTGGATTTAGCTAAATGGGAAAAGTACATTGATCAGTGTCAAGCAGGGATGGTCCCTCTCTCTGAACATAGGGAGACTATCAAAGAATTAAGCGAGAAGTGGGCATAGAAATCAACTCTTCAGAAATTTCAATTGGAAGAGGTGCAAAAATAATTGCAGGAGTTGAAGGAATTCAAATCCATGCAAAAGGAAAAAGACCAAATGTATGCCCTCTCTCGGGAGCTGTTGAGTTCAAGAGGCCCATCTCCTTCCTACCCGGTATTCCTGTATGAGCAAATGACCCTATTCAAATTGAAATCTTTACAAGAGGGTAGACCTTATCAGTTGTTGATCCCTTCCTTGTTTCTAGAGACCTTTTTGTCAAGCAATTTTCTTGAGAAACACCTGTTGCGTGAATTGTATTTGCACAATATGGCATGTTTTGGTGATTCTTTCTCTAATCCTATTCCCTATGTAAGGGATGTTCAGTTGAGAGCCTTTGCTTCTTTTGTCAATAATCATGTGTAGTGGGAAGATGCCTTTCAGAAAATCTCTAGGAATGAGGCCAGTGCCAATTTATGAATTAGGAGTGAACCCCAATCTCCTCGTCCTCTCATCATAAACCATGGAAGATGTTTCTTATCTCCTCCAAAGACTCAACATCCGAAGAAGATGCCAGAGAAAGTTATATCTACCTGTGTTGACCTGATCTCCAAACACCAGCATCTTGCCTTAGAGGGTAGCAAGCACAGGTGGTAGACTTCTTCTCCAGGTTTGAAGAAAAGGGATCCTTACTGCCTTAAGAATTTTAAACAATCTCTTCCCAGGGTAGCAGGGTATGTCAATTCCATGAGAACATGTGGGTTACATTGGCTGGGACTCAAGTTCAAATTTCCACTAATATGGTGGCCAAGAGGGTAGTACAAGGACAATTATACACTAATCAAGGCAGAAGAGAAGCAGTGCTAGGAATATTGGGTTGCTTGCAATGGGTTTTTGGAAGCAGGAAAGGAACCTGACATTTCCTTCAACTGTTCCTTTCAACATGAATGGGGACTAGATTCATACTCAGATTAGTTGGTTGTTGCATGAGGACATGCAATTGGATAGCTGGGGAGAGATGTTGGGCCCCGGAATAGCCCCTTTTTTCCTACACCTATCTACACATTTTTCCCTGTTTTGCCTCACTATTCCCTGATTTGGAATTAGGAGAAGATAATCATTCAAGACTACTTATGGTTGTAACAGTTCCATTGTAAATCGGTAGCCTAAAGATCGTATATCTTCATGGTTGCCCGATATTTTGTGAAACGAATTCATGTCATTAGGGTATAAATGTAAAGAGGCGTTCTGAGCTTGGGTTGTAGAATTTATAATTGTATAAGCTGAAACAGAGAGTTGTGACTGTGATTCATTATTTCTAACACAAGGAGCAGAGTTTCTTATATCTTGGTGTTTTAATTTGTGTTAGGACACGACATCTCTATTAGAAGGCCAGGGCTTCCCTTCTCATAGAGATCGCAGAGTTAAGTAGGTAGTTTAATTTCTTTCCTATTGTGTGGTGTGGAATTGCATTAGATGTGTTACTGCGAGTTGCAACAGTGAAATGATAATTGCATTCTTCTTTGGTTGTTTATGATTGCATCCTGAATGATTCATATCAATATCATGAACATATATCATGCTATTATGCTAATGGTTCATATCAATATCAATATCATATATGTAATTTGAATTAATGTGAAAGCAGCAATACCAATGTCAAATGTGTGTTACTTATGTGTGTTACTTGTTGAAAACTTATTAACTTAATAATAAATATATTAATATAATTATTAATTATAATTTAAACTTGAAAATTATATATATATTCCGAATGGAAAATATCCATTACCTTAAATAAATAATGTAGACTTGTCAACCAACAAAATGGGTATAACTAAACAGTAATATCAAACTGAGTAAGAATGATAATCCTCTATTTATGAACTCAAGCTAATTTATCAGCTGCAAGGGAATGTGTCCTAATTTCATGCATTTGTTCAATTATATTATTTTCTTTTCATTCCATAAATTGCATCACTTGTATTGCTGAAACTCTAGTGGAAAATTATAGGTTGATTACAGTCACATTCAGAACTCATCCAATAAGAGTTCAATACTGGTTTTTTGGTCTGTTGATCCTTATTATGCACTCAATCGGTTTGCTTAAACTGTCATATGGTTTGTTTGGACTGCCAATGGGGTTTCTTCAAATGTGATTAGACTCTTTAACCAACTTCATATGTTCTTCATTAATTAATCCTAATTATGACCAAACTTGACATCCCATGTATGAAATCTGGAATGGCATAATTACACATTTCTGAGCCTACTCATCCATGAATCAACTCTTTCAAATTAGTGAAGAAAAGTGCATTAGACAAATTAATAACATCAAGAAGAAACCCCGAAGAAGAAAAAATACCTAAAACAAAAATCAACTTTTTAAAAGCAGAGACGGTACTTACAGTTACTTAAAACAAAAAAACACTAATGACTGTGATATGGAAGAATAATCCTTTGGGAATACTAAACACTATTCCAAGAAGCCTTTATTTTTTGGAAGTAAGGAGATTTTGCATTATATTAAAAGGAGGAATTACAAAAGGAGCAATCTGGCCGAAGCTCAAAATTTTTCATCAAAACAGACCAACTTAGTTTTACCCATTGACACACACCCTCGTGGCACATCTATCTAAACAAAACTACTACCCGAACAAACAAAAAACCACAAAACCAAATACTTTCTTCCAATAGGCTCGCAGGCCAAAGAGAATAATGCTTCATAACCAGCTAGCCCCAGACCCCCCAAATAAACACCCACCTAGACATCAGCGAACTATATAAGGAGCTTCTGGAGAACTCCCAGGATGGCAAAAGCTGGAAGAAGAAGTAGCGCACGGAGAAGGCTGAAGCACCATGGAAGATAGAAGGAAATACGGATTCC
The DNA here is from genome assembly GCA_027924585.1 of Larix kaempferi. Lineage (NCBI taxonomy): Eukaryota > Viridiplantae > Streptophyta > Pinopsida > Pinales > Pinaceae > Larix > Larix kaempferi. Next base: position 11,312,157 of record BSBM01000613.1, read on the forward strand.
AGTGAATCGCACAAGAATCTTCAAAGAGAAGTTGCGCATTGTCATCTCTGAGAGGATGCCTATTGCGAATTACATAGCCAACCAGGTTTTTCATCATCCAAAACAGTGCAACAGTGTGCTCGTAAAGACTAACATGCATGGCCGTGTTTCCAGGATCCAGGATCCAATTCTCCAACTTCTTATGCTCCCCCAGTAGGGTTTCCCTACTCATACGAGCCCACCATTGTTGTTCATAGTTATTGATTTCCCTATGGATTTCCAAGGGGATGTTAAGAGCGAGGGAAGTTTCCTCCCTATGTGCCCGCTGAGAGGCACGAGACAGACCACCACCCGGCTCCCTCGGAGAATCCCCACGCCCTCTCTTCCTATTGCGACTGGAATTATCTCCAACCTCAGGATGACAGTTAGTATCTTGCAGCTCCTTCATCCTCTCACAGAGGTTTGCTCCATAACCAAAAATTGCATGCATGCAGAAAACTAGCAATGACGATCACGGTTGCCACCTTGAGCCTCCATATATTCTCGCCTACCACCGATTGTTATGATGAATCAGGTACATCTTAATAACTGAAGGAGGTACAGTTATGATTTTCTTCCATCATTTCCCCCATCGAAGAACTGCGAAGGAGGATGAAAAGACTGATCGAGAACTACGAAGGAGGATGAAAAGACAATATTTAAAGGTTGATGCAGACAATTGCAAAAGGCAAGAGTTAAAGGTCGAATATGCAGACAACTGCAAGAGTTACATGTCATGATTATCGTCAGCATGATGTCTTCTCACATGAAAAACCATCATGTCTTGGTCCTAGATAACTCTGCAGCTATCCCGAAAAACTGCTTCTGTCAAATCATACCACGTGAACAGATCATCTTGACATGGGAGAAGGAAAGCGGCCATGTGAATAGATCAGCTTGACGTGGAGAAGGAATGCGCTACGCCTAATCGCCACGACGACGCCATTTTGGAGCTTGATTTGCCACAGTGCATCTCAGCAGCCATGTGGAGAATGATCTTGGAATCACCTTCCACGATTAGACGGATCCATCTTTTTTGACATGCAAGCAGTATTCCTTGGTGAAGACCTTGATCTAATTCAGCAACATTATTAGACTCTATCCCCAAAAAACCAATTTTGAACATGGGGTCCAAGTAGCCCCGAAAGGATGCCCGGCAAAAATTGTGTGTTGAAGAAAATGTCGGCAGCACATGGGGATATTGTAGGCTATTGTTTTGTCTACTCAACCATGGTCTCAGTTTGTCCAAAGAGATCACCCTGAAGAAGAATTTATGGACCTTCCAAAACAGTGGTTTAGGGAAATTAGACCAAGCCTAGGAGAAGATAAAAAATTGTCCAAGTATGGTAAAATCTGCCTAATTGGCCTTAGGGAAATGCTCGCCACAGCTCATAGGATGATGATAAAAATATTTCGAGGGTGTGGATCTCCAAACCCCCCCCATTGGACTTTTGGGGGGTCTTTCCAACTCCCCCCCAAAAGTCCAAAAGTCCTGTTAGACTTTTGGTTTTTTTTTTTTAAAACTGCCCCCAACAGTCAAATTCTAAGGAGTTTTGAGGGGGGTTCTTAAGGACCGCCCCCAACAGTCAAATTCCAAGGACTTTTGAGGAGGGTTCTTAAGGACCACCCCCACAAGTCAAATTCTAAGGACTTCTGAGGGGGTTTTTTAATGACCGCCATCAAATACCTTTAAAAAATGTTTTGGGGGCGGTTTTAGCAAGACCGCCACAAGCCACTTTTAGGGGTCAAGACTGTTTGGGGGGTTTTTCCACAACCGCCCCAAAATGTATTGAAAATTGGACTTTCGGGGGGGCATTTTTAACCAACCACCACCAAAAGTATTAAGAATTGGACTTTGGGGGGGGGGTTACAAAACCACCCCCAAAAATCCCGACAATTGGACTTTTTAGGGGGTCTTTTTAAAAACCGCCCCAAAAGTCCAATTTTCGGGACTTTTGAGGGGGGTTTTGAAGAACCGCCCCCAAAGACCTAAAAAAAATTTGGCGGGGGTTTTAGCAAAACCGTCACCAAAAGGGTATTTTGTTGTAGTGAAACTTATGATATCCCTTTCATTCTCCTCTTAATCAATTTTTTATTGTCCTTTTCCTTTCCTTACATTGATTACTTCCATATGTAGTAGTATCATATGCATCTCCATTCATTCCTCAATCATCTATGATCATATAACCATATTAATCATCGTTATGTGCTCATTGCATATGTAGCGTCATGCCACTTTTACAAAAATCCAATATCATATGTATGCACTAAGCATTATTTCTTAATATGCTCACTAGTGCATATGCATTCTAGCTATTGCATGCTCTTGCACTTTCAAGACTCTCATGCCTTAATTATCTAGACATATAACTCAAAAATAGAATAGCAAGAGAAGAGTTAAGGAATTATCCCTTCCAATTCCCTTGCATAGCATGGAATGTAACTTCCATGTTATAGTTGATCTAGTCAATGGTCTTTCTACCAATCACACCATGGATCATTAAATATGGTTTTCCTATCAAGTTGTAATTTCACCAAATGTATAAACATTCATACTTGTCACTACTAAAACATATAGTTTTTATTCTATAAACAAAATAACTTTAAGGTGAAAATCCCCCTCTTTATCAATTATGGCTTGTTGGAATTATTCTCCATTTGTCACTATAGCAATCTTATTTTCCTTATGTAGCTTATTTTATCATCGTAATAACTTCCATTGTTTTCTTGAGTTTTCCTCAAGCCCCATTTGGATATACAACAATATTTTCCTTAATTTTTGTTTCCTCTACATTCTATTCACATTGCTCCATTTACCTTGAGAAATTCTAGCCAAGTCGAACTTGGTCATTCTTGATTTCCAATTCATAGAAGCATTACAAACTTCTTTTACTACTTTATTTCCTAGGCCCCCCACATTAGCTTTACACTAGCATAGATCCATCTTAAACCTGAATCTATCAAGCACTTAGAGGGATCCGATTTCTTGAGGTGTAATTTTTTTTAAAATTTAAACTCAAGAAATTTGAGCTCTCTCTTGGTTGATAGATCCGGGTTTAAGTTTTAATTTTTTATTTTATAAACGTACATTGATTTTTTTAATTAATTTTCATAATTTTTTATTTTATGAGCCGACTTGGATTTTTTTAATTAATTTTCATCATTTTTTATTTTATGAGCCGACATGAATTCTTTTAATTATTTTTTCTGTTATGTTACATTATGTTACGTGACAACATCTCCCTTATACTAGGTTGTAGAGTACCTCTCTCCTCTCGGTGCAATGATCTTCCTAGCACTTCATAGTGCTACAATTAATTCCATTACAACTCCATTTGGAGTCTTTTCAAGTCCATTCTCTTTTGCAAACCATGTGAATCTTTAATACACTTTCCACTTGTATTATCTCTTTATAGTTCCATTTCATAAGTCATTGTAATATCTTATGTCCTTTTTAGTGACTTGTTGTCCATCTGTATACAAAGAATGCACTCAGCATTTATTATCTTCATATTCTTCTAACAATACTTATTTATGGATAGAATCATTTTACCCTATTGTAATGTCTTCCCACAGCTTAAGAATCCATCAGAACCCATATCATTTCCTTTCTTATTTGTAATTGTCCATAGTATTCCTTCAATTATGGAACTTTTGTTTCTTTTCCATGGAAGTCTTCACCACAATTCAAAAACTCACATTAGATCCACACTCACTACAATGCCTTATTCCTCAATTAGAATCTTCTCTGTGATTGGAATTTCTTCATGTTTTCCCATTATTTACACATAAGTTGTTAGTCCATATCCTGCAAATATTCCAAGAATGCATTCACTTTCCCATAAATATTATGCACCCATCACCTATATGAGTTGTATTGTTCTTTATCTACTCATATGTTCCATTAGATATCATTGCTATTTGGTTGTTCACAATAACCAACTACAACGGTGAAAACTCCCAGTTATCTTCTCTACTTGCTGGTATATTCCATACCATTCCTAATTATCTCTTGTGGCATACAATATCCATCCCAATAATAAAGAGCTCTCATGTCTCTTCTTTGTAATTCAAATTGCACTTACTAATCACAATAAATACATGGGGTGCATTTTTATTCTAGACACAAACAACCATTATTGGTCTATTTACTTCCTTCATGATTAGACATGAGTGTCCCAGCTCATAAAAAATGTCACAATATTATCAAGCACTAATCTATCCTTGGTTTAATATTGCACCTTTCTAATTATCAAGAAACTCTAGTATGATTTTGAACAATTGGATGCACCTCTACACCAATATGCAAGAACCATTATGAAGTAGTTGCATATCATCCTACAACGTTTCTCAGTGTTTAGGATACTTTCAAGGTCATCTACATTGATGATTGTCTTTCCCAATCAAGCTTGGAGGCTCTGTTCTACTTGATTTCTGAAAAAACTAGAAACCTATTTAAAAAATTGGGACCTTCTATGATATTCTTATCTACAATATCTTCCCAACGACTTAATATGGGATTGATTTTGTCTTCTAAGCTAAAAGTTACAGTTTCTCAAAGTTAACAATTTTTTCCAATTTATGCACTCTTCCCATAGTTGCACTTAATCTCAAAGGACAAATCCTACCACCTATAGAAGAAAACCTAGGGAGAAAAAAGAAAACTTTTGAATCATGAATTGATAGCACATATGATTGCGAATACTCAACAACTTCTAGATCATTAATCTAATGCACTAGTCAATTTATACATAATTATGGAATTGTCAATTTTTACTTTTTACACTTATGGAATTGGAATTTTTGGTGAAAATTGTTATTTCACAAATGGAGTAAAACTAGGAAAACTTCAATTTAGAAAAGTTGTTTATATTTTTTAGAAGACTAAAATATGCATATATAAAATTTTCCAGTTTTGATATTCCGGGTCACTTACACCAATTTTTCCAAAATCGTCAAAAAGTCTAATCGAATAGTAGATTTTGGCCTATTTTTTCATCTCCACTCCAAACCCCTGGGAATTCGGCCAAAATATGTTGTGGGTATATGTGTTCCTATTCATAAATTGCACAGTCTAAATTTTGACAATAACAAGGCCCTTATTAAAGAATTGGGTTCAAGTCTTCAAAATTCATTCATTCCCCATTTCCATAAATTTGATGGTGAATAGGCCAACACCCCTCTCTTGCATAATTGTAGTCCTCGACATTGCAAACTTACCCTAAAAAATTTGTCAAACTATGACTTTGTATACTCCTATATAGTTAAAATGATATTTTAGATCAAGACTTACTTTTACCCATTACCAATTACTAACGTCATATGAGACATGGGGGTGGAGATGAGGTGGCATCATGCCCACTTGGACCCTACATGTAATCCTCTGATTTCACCAGGTCATATTCCCTTCAACCAAGTCCTCCATGTCACCATGGCACTTAAAACATCACAAGCCAATCTACATCGTTGATATAATCCCCTAAAACAATCTAGACCATTTGCAACATTACCATGTCTCTCCTCAAACCTTTTTGGTCAAATCCTACATTGAGATCTTACCAATTGATCTCATTCTTCAAAATGATCTCATTCATTCATGCTAAAAGTTTCATCTGCCACCTTTTACCTTTGCCATGATCTGCAAGTGCTATGGACCATCAATCTATTTGTGCACGATTAAACCTTAGTCATTCACAATGTTACCTATAGTATTAAGGAAATTTTACTTTTCCCAATGTGAATGGTCAATATTTTTCAATCTTGTGGTCCTAATTTAATCTCAGACATTTTCACAATGATCCATTAATTATCACTCAATCACTTTCCATTGCACAAATGGCCACAATATACGAATCTATATGGTATGATTTAATCCTAGTCATTCATTCAATGACCTCTTTTGTTAAGGTACAATCACTTCCCCTTGTGTGAATGGTCAGGATTTGCTAATCTCACTATCATTATTCAATCTCAGTCATTCGCATAGTGACCCCTTTTCTTAAGATACGATCACATTCCCTTGTGGTAATGGTCATGATATTTCGATCTTGGTAGTGTGATATAATCTCAGTTGTTCATGCAACGACCCTTTGTGTTAAGGTTTTATCACTTTCTCTTGCATGAATGGTCATGCTCTATCAATATCGAACACCTAATTAAATCTGGATTGTCCACAGCATAACTTTATTTCTTCCCTTTCTATGTGGATACCACTCATGCATCTGATCTTTCCATTGTCACTGATATGCCCAAATCCATGTGGCTCCTTCACATCATACCTCCTATCCATTTGGAATTTTCGGAATCAACACAAATTTCACCCAAATTTTGAAATTCCATAAATATATAAATTTTATTTTCCTAAACATGTGGCTATGAAATTTAGACTTGGCCCCTTCTCCAAGCTGTAATTTCTATATCAATTAACAAAACTAGAATTTTCTTACATTGTTTCGATTTTGCCCAATATTTATTGGAGTCAATATTGATAACTAATGAATTATCACCACCTCTCATGCCAACTCCAATGTTGGTTCTAAAAATGTCATATGGGCATTCAAAACCATAAATTCTTTAGAGGTATTTTGTCAAATAGTTAGTTTGCAAAATGTTTTTTCCCAAAATTTCATAGAGCCAACTTTGAAAATTTGAAATTTTCACTTTGGCTACACCTCCATATCTATCCCAACCATTCCAATTGCAATCCATTTGGTAAATGGATCCTTCACTTTAACCTTTGTAATCCTTCACACTAATTTCCCCAAATTGTTATCATTGCATTCCCTTAAACACTTTGTGTGAAACCTCAAATTATTCCCATAGAATCCTAGTTTTGGCCCATGTAGTCCTAGTGCTGCAACATATAGCTCTAATATCACTTTATCACTTACTCAGTAGCCTCTTTTCACTATTAATACCACATGGTACCAACTTTCACCATGAACATTTTACCTTTGATACCCAACTCAAATTTCATTGTCTAGCTCTAAAATTTAACGATGGAAGATAAACTACAATAAATAAATTAATTAAATTGACAACCTCAACAATGTATGTCATCCTATTGTGATTTCTTCGAAATGTATAGTATTTAAAACCATGCACATATATGCATAAACTATTAAATCAATAAATATATAACAGAAATATAATAATGGCATCATACACATTATCAAAGTACTTATCTTTCTAGAAAAAAACAATTTTCCAAATAGTTGCAAATGAAGGGCATTACTCCCAGCCATGGGATCTTTTCCACACTTAATATCTCTATGGTGTATGCCACTCCCGAGTTTAATCTATCATTCCACAATGGAAAAATATTTTATTTTTTTCTACTCAACCCACAACTTAGACAAATCTCTAGTGCCAAACCTCCTCTACATCTTTCCCGATCACCAACACTCTTCCCCCTTAGACTGCACAACACAAGGAATGGAATCCCCTTATCTACATGTAATCCCTTAGGCTATCCCAATTATCTTCAAATGCACCAGCATGGGCTAGCCAAGGACTCTCACTTCTAAGACTCTAGGGAATCTTAGCTATAGGCCAAGTTTTCTCTTAACATGACATAATAACTATTACCACAGATTATTCCCAAGTAATTGCATATACAACTATGAAATATTTGGTTTCCTCTATTTTCTCCTCTATCATGTACTAGCATGAAGTATCATGAAAATTATTCCAAGAATGATCATCTCAAATCAATTTCCCACTTCCTATATGCATGTTCAAAACTTATCATGTGGCACTCATGAGGAGCCAACTTCCCCACCTTTAATATCAGCTTAGGAGAAATAATAAGTAAAGGTTAATTAAGGAACTAGACTAAACATAGATTTGGAAACCTTAGGGTAAATGCATTAGCTAATAAATAATTAATGCTAAGGTATAAGGACTTAGGTTAATAACTCAATAAGGGCCATGCCCCTTAGCCCCCTTTTCACTTCCACCACTTGTGGAATCATAACTTCCATCTCTTCTTCATCCTTTTTCATTTGGAATCATCAATGTTTTTTTATTAAATAGAATTGTACATATTTACAATACATTTGGTCATCCTAGACCATATATATCTAGCTTCTATCCATTTCATCATTACATTCTGGGTTCAAAAACAAGGTAATACAGTTAATAAAGACGATGAAGATCTTGTTGCATCTCCTCAACAACAATGATGATGATGAAGACATTTCTCCTATCTCCATAGAAGACCAAGCATGAGAAGGAAGTGATAATAAATAAATTCCCCAAGCACATGAAGCACCCCATGAGAACATCTTGCTAAACAAAGCATTAAAGCATCCATTTCTTCTCCTTATGTCGATGAGGGTTTGTTAAGTTTTAGTTCTTTTCAAAAACCTAAAGTAGACGATCCATCTTGTCATGATTTTAAAGAGGAAAATTTTGAAGAGAACCCTTGTCTGATGATGGGAAAAATAGTGCATCAAGATCTCCATTTCATGGAATTTTGGATGTTATATTTCAGATTGTTAATCATAGTAGGGGCATGGATTCTATGGGAATTTTGGGGGGATACCATCTACAAAACTTGTAGTAATGCATCTAGTGAAAAAATTGTAGGTTTTGAACCTTTGTAACAATCAAATATAGAAGAGGATTTGCAACCATATGCCCCCATTTGTAATGTATCTTTTGGGCATCATATTGAGCACATTTTAGCAAACTATTTCAACAATCTCCTCTAAATTTCAAGGTTGTTTTGGGAAAAAAATTTCAGTCGTTCTTGAAGGGTTTTGATACGGAGTTTTCAAGGAAATCAAACTAGATTTCTTGGCCTAAAAATGTTAAATATTTCCAACCATATTTTCCTCCATTTATTGATGATTTAGGGTTTGTGAATTGTACGTTACAACAGGTTTATTATGACAGAAATTTCCAGCCACATATTTCTTCACATCTTTCTAATTTAAGCATATTCTTTCAAGTGGAAAGTGTTCTTTAAATGCAAAAAAATATTTGAGGCCCACAAGCTATTCATTTGGAGTTTAATTGCAGAAATTTTCAGCAAGTTAAACTGTTTCGAAGAAAAAATTCCCATGGCTTGGGGTGAACCACAACAGACAAATTGACCCAAGAAACCAACTCAATTCTCAAGTATGCTAGATAAATTTAAAATGCCAACAACAAAAGAGAAAAATCTTACCTCAATCGGATGTTCAAGGAAGACCATCATTGAGCTCGAAATCCAATGCTCCTTCCCTACAACTTGTCCTCAACAACAAATATATATGAACATACGGAATATAGATATAAAATGTTAACATAAAAAATAGCATAATCCATTAACATATTTAACAAATATACCCAAGGAAAACAACATTAACATTTGCAAAATGTACTGGACGAGAAAAGAGTGTTTCTATTAATGAGATGCATAGAAGTACATAGTGACAACCTTTTGTAGGCAGCTCATCGGAACCGAGAACTAAGTTTCTCCACCTAGGTCTACACAACTTCAATCCTCCATGCAAAGGCAAGATCACAAGTAAAAGGAGTAATTGGGTTCCTCCTTCACAAGATATGGAAGAGCTTGTGAGATGAACATCAAATATTTCAAATAACAAGGATAAAGGGATGTAGACTCAAGACAATGGAAATGGGGAAAAATTGTGAAATTCGCACAGAGATCTAGAGACAAAGATAAAATTCACACTAAGTCTAACAGATATCAAAAGAATTGAGCAGAAAAAATAGAGAGGAAAAATAGTACTAGAACACAAGACATTGGAACTCAATTGGAATAATGTACATCCATCTATTATTCAGTAAATGTGTACATAAATAATACATCTACAAAGGAGAAATTTGTGAGCCTTAGAGGCATAATGAATCCAGACATGTGGCAGGATTAGATAGGAAATATTCCCATCACTATACTAGAGAACTAGTTGTAACTCCTGATGGTAGTGTCAATTGGCCAGTTAACTGACTCTAATTGAGTCTAACTGACTCTAACTAATATTAGGTATGCCTAAGGGTGAATTAGGGAGTTAAATAAGTCTAACTAATAGTTGAAGGGTGCATTAGTGAGTTGTTTTGGTCATTGGGGCTCAATAAGTACTCAGACTCATGAAATCAAGGACTAGTGGTGATTGAAGACAATCACCTTAAATCAAGGTAACTGACTTAGATGCTCCTAAAATCATCCATAAGAATGTCTTTGTACTTCAGTGATGTAACCAAGGCGCTCTGAGTGGATAAGAGGGTTAATGATGGCAAAAGTTAAGCTCTAGGGGGAGGAATAAGGACTAGGTGCTAGGAGACTCACCTACCACTACATGGAATGCATGCAAGATGCATTCATCCATGCAAAACCAAGATTATATGCTTAGAATATTCCAACAACACCCCTTAAGCCTAACTATGTGAGGAACGATCATAAATAGGGCCCTAGTAACTGAGACCAAAGGTCACCCTTCATAGATTTATTAGTCCATTTAAGTGAGGAAAGAGGGAAAAACCTGTGGGAATAAAACCCCCCCTCAATATGGACATGAAGCACACCAAAAACTTAACTGCTCCAAACTCAAGTAGGTGTGATGCTTGATCATATGTCTAGAGGTATATTTCTCTGTTGCAAGAGAGGAATACGCTTAGCTGGATCAAGAACATGAACAGTTGCATAAAGGACAATGTAACCAAGCATAGAAACTGAAATACATTGATAGAAGAAAAAATGTAGGTGTTATTTAGACTTGAACTTCGAACTAAAATAGGTGAGATCAATTTCAATTGAGAGCATGTGTTCTCCATATTCAATGTAACTCTGAAAATGGGTGCTAGCAATCAAATAGAGCCTCATAAGAAGCAAGATACCAAGGAGGTTGAATGTGACATCTCCAAGCTTTGATCTAACCTCCAAAACATCCAGTAGATCACAATATTGCACATCAGTAAGCTCATGGGAAGTAGAGAATTCAAAACTCTCTTCAACCTCTAGAGTAGTAATTGTCATATCTTGCTCAGAATTCGAAATAGAAGACATTGGGAACATGAGTGAGGAATGGATAATATCTCCAAAAGGATCAGATCCATTAGTTGTATCACTTTCATATGCATCAACTACATGGGAAGGGGACAATTCGAAATTGCCTTCAACTTTTAGAGCAACAAAGGAAGGAATGTCTTCAACAGGAACTTTCTGTGTTGAATCTACAGCTTCTTCTTCTGGATTAGGATCATAGGAAGGAAAGAATTCAAAACATGATTTCACTTAAACTTCTAGAGCAGCAGAGAAGGATATGTATTCAACAGAAACTAGAACAGTTGGATCTGCAATTTTATGTACTTGTTTCATTCATTAATAAATATCAAACATTATTCCCTTTCCAAATAACTTTTTCCATGTATGTTTAATATTTGATTACAATTTTATGTTTTATATTCTTGATGCCAATCCTCTATTTGTAGTCAAATTGGTTTGAGGAAGTTTTTTTGGAACGGTTTTGCAGGTTGTTGCATTAGAGATCAAGAGGAGGAATCAAGGAGATACTTGGATCAAACTTCTGTTGTAAAGTACACACTCTTTCAAATCCTAAATATTTATCTTCTTTGTTGTATTTGTAGAACTCTATATGTCTATGTTCTCACCCCTCCATAGGAAACTTTCCCTAACAACAAATATGGAGACCAGCCATAGGAAACTTTCCCTAACAACAGATATGGAGACTCCATTGGGGAGAATCCTATATTCTTTGGGGTCTCCAAGGCTATTTTTCTAGTATATTTGAAGGTATCGGTTTGATTTCAAGTTAGGAATGGTCATTAAGCTTTGTTATACACTTCCTCACTCAGTTTTGGAGTTGGATTTTGCTTTTTTGGGACTTTTAGCACCCACACGCCATCCCTAGTACTTACAATAGCATGTATTCTAGATATAGGAAGGTGCAAGTCTCTTCACCTTCATGTTTCATGCTCTTTCTCCCTTTTACACCAGCGTGTCGCTCCTATAGCTGAATTTTTCACTTTTGGGGTTGTTTGGGGGGTCTTGGTTGCATTGTTTGGAGTCCTTGTTGATCCTAGGTCAGTGTAGGACCCCTTGGAAGTGGTTTCTTATATTTTGATTTCTCTCAATCTGATATTTTGGATATTTTTGAAGCAATTTGTACTTGTTTGGAAGAATTTGGGGCTTATTGACCCAAGTTGGGGACTTGTGAACTAGTTTGTTGTTTTTGACCCAATTTGAGTCTAACTATTTCTATTTGCTCCTATTTGATTTTATTTGGAACCTTTTGAAGGTATTTGATTCATGTTGTACCTATTTGAGTGAAAAATCCTCTTTTGGTAGGGTTCTTGTACTTGTTTGTGCTTTTGGTCTTTCCTTTAGAGTGGAATCTCAAGTGTCCTTTCTGTGGTTTAGGACCTTGATTGCATCAATTGTTTGCAGACCTAGATTTAACAAACCATATTTCTTAGTAGGTCATTTGCTTTGATTGGGTCTAAAATTCTTTGTTGTATGCTTTTCCCAATTTTTGGCATGCTTATATGAATAAGAAGCTTGGGGTTTATGGCTGCTTTCACTGTTTAACAAGGAGATCATAAATCTTTTTCATTTGCTTTGGTAGTGTGTTACTTTGAGTTTCAGTTTTGTTTCTCATATTGAAAAAAAGATAAAAATTTGGTTCATTTTACAAGTTAGTGTTGGTTCAATGCTTTGCAAGTGGCTTAAAGGATTCATAATTGCTCTGTATCAAAAACAAGAAATTTTCTTTTGCATAACTAGTTGTTTGGTAGTTGCATGCTTAGGTTTTAGTTTTTGTTTTTCACATTAGACTTTAAATTTTTACCTTTTGCATTCGAAAAGACCAAAAAATTGCACATGTAGAGAAACCTTGCATATGCATTCTAGATCATATCTTTAGGACTTGCATTGGAAAGAAATTGAGAGTTAGAAGTGCATATTTGTGGTGCTTGAATTAAATTCATGATATACATGTGTGAATGAACTTATATGAAAATAATATGTTACCTCTTGTATGGATTCATAATTGCAAACAATCCCAAGTTACTTATGAAACATTGATGATTTTCCCAATCAACCAATAACTTTGAATCTCCAAAAACCTGGATATTTTTTGGACTTCTTTTTTTGCCCCTTTTAGTTGAAACCAAAGAGCTTAAAATTGTACGCAACTATTTTATCTTTGGCTGGCTGCATAGTTCAATAGAATGAAATGAGAGGAATTGGAAAAAAAAAACCTTGAAGAAACCTTGGGGTCTTTCATAATCAATACGAGGCCTTAGTAAAACTTTGGAAGACATTTCTTTTTGGAAAATTTTTATGATCAACTAAATCTATTCTTATACTGTGACCTTCTTGTTCATCTGTGAAGATCAAATCCTAAAACATCATCCGATTTCTAGACCACCAAAATCCATAGTCAAACAAACCAGGAAAAGACATAAATGATGAGATTGGCTTGTATCATAATCAATCAAAGAGACAACCAACCAAGACCCTCTCTTCCCATCTAAACTTCCCTGCAATTTTTTGAAATAATCCATTCCAAACAACTTTGGAAAAAGGGAAGGTTATAAACAAGTGATCCATTTATTCTTTATAGCTTTTTACAAATAATACATCTACTCAAGCCTTTCAAATTCCTCTTTTTCCATTATCATATGTTAATATATAATTTTCTAGGGTTAACTATAAAATAATTTTTTTTTTAAAGGAGAAGATAATTTCCATGTTGATCTCCACCACCAAACTCTCTCATCGCTATAATATTATTCAATTCTTGCATTATACCCTAGATTCATTGTGTTTTCCCCATACTCTTATTTTTTGACCATTTTAGATGATCTTATTAATAATTTAATTTGATAGCATTACACTTAAGTAATTTTACATGTAACTCCCATTCCATTGCCAGAGCCCCTTGAAAATTTGAATTTTCCACAGTCTTCCACCCTTATACCAATATATTTCTATTCAATAGAGAGGATGTATCTCTTAATTAATAGATCCAAATATTATGGAGACTTCCAACAAGGCATCAGATAGCTTGTAATTTCCTTTGACCCTTATCCAAGGATCTTCTCCCATCCTTAACTTGCTTCCATTTTCAATTTGCCATGCCACCCATTTTCCTATCAAAGGGAAGGCTTTTATCAAACTTTTCTAGGATAATGAGGCTCCACATCAACATCCTTTTTAAATGTTTGGATTTTATTAGTCTCCCCCAAAGGCCACAATTGTAAACCAACCTCTAGATACTTTTGGATACAAGTGTTAAACTAAAATGATGGATGTTTATCAACCCTTGTCCCCTTGTTATTTGCAATTGCTAATATGTTCCACTAATAACTAGAGGGGATGCACTCATTTTCCCTTTCCCCAGTCCAAATAAAATTGAAACATACCTTTATGGATTTTTTTAGGATAACTTTAGGAATCTTTGCAATGGTCATCCATTATACAGGTGTATTCTCTAGGGCCACCTTTACGAGATCTAGGACCACCTTTACGAGAACTAATCCTCCTCCACTAGATAACCATCTATTCCATTGGACATAGATTTTAGCCTCTAGTTTATTATATAACCAAAATAAGTTTTGAAAAAAATATATGCTTGGTTTTAAATGGAAAGCATGAATATATTTAACCCTTTATCTAGTTCACATATTTGCATCGAGAACATAGATTCAACTTTAGTTTTTGCATCCTTAGCTAGTTCATTGGTAACAAGAGTAGACTTTTTTATATTAATCAACATACAATGGATTTTAGACATAATCATATATAAACATTTATTTAATTATAAAAATTTATTTTTATCTTTTAAAATTGATTATACTTATAATATCATTTCTACATCTATGTTTGAAAGGAATAAAATGATATCATCATTATGATTTTCCTAATTTAATATATTCAAATATCTATACCAAGAGTGGTGAGGTTCTCTACATCCTAGTATGGGTGAGATGTTGTAACATTATGTAATGTAACATTACCAAAAATAAAAATTAATTAAAAAATTCATGTCGTGTCATAAAATTAAAATTAAAATTAAAATTAATACTAGCATAGATCCATCTTAAAATCGATTCTATCAAGCAGTGAGAGGGATCAAATTTCTTTAGGTGTAAATTTTTTATTGATGTGTAAAAAAATTAAGATAAAAAACAACTTACACCCAAGAAATTGGATCCCTCTTAGTGCTTGATAGATCCGGTTTAAGATGGATCTATGTTGGTTTACTTAATCATATGTGTGTAATGATAAATATTATATGTGTGTAATGCTAAATATTATCACTAATATCATTGTAGTCTTGTCACAATTATTAGCAACATGGGTCCATCTTAACTATGGCCCTATCAAGCGCTAAGAGAGATCAAATCCCTTGAGGTGAAAACCCTCTTTGGAGTCCTAAAATTGAGGAAAGGTTTGCACCTAAAGGGATTTGATCCTTGTCGGTGCTTAATAGATCCATAATTAAGATGAATCTATGTTGGTTCCAATCATAGAGGCCACATCAAAACAATTTTGCTTAAAAACCAAAATTACCACATTGAAATCGTTGCATCCAAAATTTTAAAAACAATTACATGATCAAACTTGTGAACTGTAAAGAGGTAATAATCATGTTCAATGATAATAAATGTGAAAGAATGAAATGAAATTTAATGATGAATTACATATATATTACAAAATGATCAATATCAATATGTGTTCTACTTTTTTTAAAGTTGCTCATGCCCCCTTTTCCACATTCTCATATTGAACATATGCGAAAGAAGATTGAGTTCGAACACCATTCACCCTTAATTCAAGATATTTTTGTAAATGTGAGACCATTTCTCTCTTTATTCCCAATATTTATAGTTGCTTTGAATATCCAATGTTAATCCTTGTAACTTATGGATTGTCAAACCCCAAGAAAGTTTGAATAGAAATTTTCTTCATCTGCATCGTTGTAACATTTTCTTCTATGAAATTTAATGATGAATTACATGTATATTTAACTAGATGATATCATAAAAAATGTAATATCACTAAAATCAAAGCATCTTAGCATTACTATTAGATCATATTTCATTTCCTAATGCACCAATTTCAAATTAAAGGGATGTTAGATCATAATGCAAATCTCCATCTAAAGGCATGGATCAACATATCATAGATGTCTCTTAATGTAAGCAATGTGTCTTAACAATACTAAGAAAGAACATTCATAAAATAAAAGAAATGTAACAAAATTCAATTACTAAGTTCCCACATTAAAATATTAGATGCCAATATAAATATATAGTCAAATTAGGGTTTTGACTATTTAAGTGTGGTGATTCAATCTACTCGGCCAATTATGGTAATTGAATCAAATTAGGGTTTTGACTATTTAACTAAATGACATCATACAAAATGGCAAGAACGGATGGGTCAACCGTGGTGTTTTTGGATCCAAAAATGACTTGATGAATAGATCATAAAGTTCCATGCTACTCGGCTAATTATGATGATTTAATCTATTGAACTAAATGTGGTAATTGAAACGGATTAGAGGTTTGACTATTTAATTGAATGATATCATAAAAAATGTAAAATCATTGAAATCAAAGCATATTAATAATATTATTAAGATCATACCGCATTCCCCATTACACATATTTCAAATTAGAGGGATGTTAGATCATAACGTAAATCTCCATCTAAAGAAAGATCAATAGATCATAGATGTCCCTTCGTGTAACTAAAACATATTAGGGTTTCCACCATTTAATGGAAATGATTCTATCTACTTTGCTAACTGTGGAAACTGAATCATAGTAGGGTTTTGATTATTTAACTAAATGATATCATAGAAAATGGTGAGGATGGATGCATCAACCACATGTTTTTGGCTCCAACAATGTCCCGATTAATAAATCATAAATTTCATTCTACTCAACTAACTATGTTGATTCTATCTACTCAACTAAATGTGGTAGCTAACTAAAATTAGGGTTTCATTAACTATTTAACTGAATGATATCATACAAAATGTAATATTAGTGAAACCAATGCATATTAATAATACTATTAGATCATAATGCACATATTTCAAATTAGAGGAATGTTAGATCATAATGTAAATCTCCATTTAAAGGCATAGATCAATAGAACATAGATGTCCCTTAGTGTAATTGAATCAAATTATGGTTTCCGCCATTTAAAGGAGTGATTTTATCTACTCTACTAACTGTGGAAACTAAATCATATTTGTTGGAATGTGTAATATTAATATTACACATGTAATGTTGTCTAGTGTGATGTATTAACATGTTATGTTGTGTTATCTAGCAAAGGGAGGCACAATTATCTCTGTCTTATGCAAAAGGAGTTATCTGACATGCATCATGGAGTAATATTCTCATATTAACATTCATTATATAAGGATGTGGAAAATATTTTATCCCACAAGTATTATGGGATTCAATTCTTCCATACCTATAGCTATATAATAGAGGTGAAAGAATCCCTTTTGGGTATGTTGAGAATTATATTCTTATGTTATTGTAAAGCTATGATAAGCATATGTGGAGTAGAGCTCAAGTGTAAGATTAGAGATTTATGAAGAACAAGAATACAATACCTTCTCATTGATGTTTCCCCATTTGGGGTTTTACCACGTATATCTAGTGTATCATTTATGTTTCGCTTGTCTCTTACTTGCTACTTTGACTATATAGTGGCACCAAGGAAAAATTTAAGGATCCATAATTCTTTTAAACTCTAGAAACCTTGGTGAATCTTGCTAATTGTTAAGTTTCCTCCCATAAAATGTTTGGTGATTGTTTTGTAAAAATATTCAAAGTTATAAGATTTTTATACAGTTTTTGGACAATTTTGGTGATATTTAGAGTAAAATATTTTTGTCCCATAGAATTTGGGCAAATCAATTTAGAAAAAAATGGAAATTGGTGAAAAACAAAGGGCAGGAAACCCCCCCTAAAATTAGCCCATGGGCTAAATTTCACCCCTAAAATTTACCTTGTATGGTGCTTGTATGGATAGAAGGCTAGACTAGTATATTCTTGCTATTGATTTACTTGTTGGTAAATATATTGTTGTATTTTTATTTCATATTTCTCAATATTATAACATGCTATCAAAGCTGGTTATTATGCTCTACCTTCTTCGGTAATTTTTTGAAAAAAATTGCAAGCACCAATTTATTCAAAAAAAATGGGGCCCTCCATATCTAGTAGATTTACCATCCAATATATATAATCCTAATGGTTTTTATTTAGATCTGGACATTTTTCTACATGTTTGAGCCTTTTTTTCAAACCCTAACCCTCACAATTTAATTTTCAATTTTTTTCTTAGATTTTTTTTCAAGTTTTTCTTGATTTTTTCATTAGATATAAGATTGAAATTCATTGTATACTAACTTCCTATCAAGGATATTAATTTCTTGTAGTATATATGGTTGTATGTTCTTCTCTAGTTGTATTTTGTCATAGGTTTATGTGCAGGACAACTACTTTCGAAAATTACAGTTTAGGGCAGTTTCGGTACCCTACGCACTTTTCCTTCACTAGAAGTGCATACACACACACCCTATACACAGAGAAAGTATGTGGGCCTTGTTTCCCATGCACCTTGAACATAGAGAAAGAATTTGGGCCTTGTTTTTTCGACAAAAAATTCCCCAAACCCTAATTTGTTTTCTAGTTTCTATTGTGGGTTCACAAACCCATTAATAAGCTATTGTTAGGTTTCATTATTAGTGAGAAATTTCTAGTTTTATTCACTTTTATTCTATCTCTTACCTTTCCTCTTGTTGCATTAGGGTTGAGTTTCTTGATTCACCATTATGAGTTCTAAAGTAGCTTATGTTCTTGAATTAGCCAATACTATCTCTTTTGGAAGAAAAAGATGATTGACATTCTCAAGAGTAAGAATATATGGCACTTAGTTAAAGGTGAAAAACTGAAACCAATAGATGCTAAAGACTTATCTATATGGGAATATTGATGTGATCAAGCAAGAGGACTCATTGGACAAATTGTTTTAGATAGTTTACATGTATGTATTGAGGTTGAGGATAGCCCAATTGAGGTATGGAAAATTTTAGCTTCTTTATTTGATAAAAGTGATGATGTTTCTTCTTAATATCTTGAAAAGAATATCCATGAGTTAGACCCTAAATATTTTGATAGAAGAGTCATTTTTTTCTGAAATAAAAATATATAATGAAAAGTTAAATAATTGTGGTAGCAATTATTACAAGAAAATTGATAATGCCCTTATTATTCTTGTAGAGAAAAATTTACCTTGTTCATTTGATATGTTCATCCAAACTACGAATAGATCCATGGAAATGTATAAAGGTATTATAAAACCCACTTTTGAAGATTTTTGTAAAGGTTTGATATGTGAGCAAGATAGATCAATTGCTTCTGGTCAATAATCTAACAATAAGTCTCTAATGGCACATAATGAAAAGAATATGAATAGAGTTTTTAATAATAATAAAACTAAATCACATACTAAAGGATAAATCCCTCACTCTTCTAATGATGATGATGTTTCTAACATAGTATCTAATAAAAATAAAGTGTATAATCCTTGTAAATATTGTGGAAAAACTAGCCACCCTGAAAATATTCGGTTTAAATGGAGACGTGAACTTGCTAAAGCCAAGAAGAAATCCTTCGAAGAACAATCGGTAGCCTTGTGCTCCTATTCTGTTTAACCTAGTAATTCTTCTTCTTCTGTGGAATGGATAATGTATTATGGTGCTTCTAATCATATGAATGGTATAGCTTCTTTATTTACATCTTATGACACTAATAGGCACACATCACAAAAAAATTCAATTGGTGATGGTAAATATCTTTCAATAGTAGGATATGGTAATGCAAAATTAAAGTTCCTAATGGCACATTAGAATATCTTTTCCATGTTCAAGGCATGCCTATCATTTGCTTTCTATTTATCATGCATGCCAAAAAGGTTATAAATTTGAAGCTTGGCGAGATAAATGTGTCTTAAAATATATCAAACATAACTTAAAAATTGTTTCTTTAGGTCCCATTGATCATAATGTTGACATTTATATAAGTTTATTGGTTTTAATTAATGTAAAAATCGACCTTTTATTCCTATGTTTCTCATGATGTTCATGTCAATGAACAAAGTAGATTATGGAACGAAATATTAGGTCACTTGAATTATGGAAAAATGCAAATGCTGTCTAAAATGGTACTTGGATTACCTTCAATTTCTTCCACTAAAGGTGTTTGTGAAGGTTGTGTTCTTGGTAAACATCATAAGGAAATGTTTGATAAAGGTAAAGCTTGGCATGCCAAAGAACCATTGTAACTAATTCATAGTGATATTTTTGGTCCTCTTGAAACCCCTTCTTCGTTTCATGCAATCTATTTTCTTACTTTTATTTATGATTATAGTAAAAAATATTAGGTCTATTTTTTTAAACTTAAAAGTGAAACCTTTGCTATATTTCAAGAATTTAAAACCTTGGTTGAAAATGAATCTAGTAAAAGTATTAAGACACTGAGAATTGATAATGGGTGGGAATTCACTAAAAAGGAATTAAATGCATATTTATCTAAGCATGGGATTCAACATCAAAAGACTCTTCCTTATATACCTCAACAAAACGGGGTGGGTGAAAGGAAAAATAGGACTTTGGTTGAAATGACTAGATGTATGCTTTATTCCAAAGGATTACATAAAGTTTTTAGGTATGAAGCTATTTTTTGTGCTAACTATATTTTAAATAGAGTCCCTACCAAATTAGTTTTGTGGATTACTCCAGAAGAAAAATGGAATGGAAGAAAACTCGATATTAGTAACTTTAAGATATTTAAGATATTTGGTAGTAAATGTTGGGCACATATCCAGGATGAAAAATGGAAAAATTTAGATCCCAGGTCTCACAAATGTATTTTCATTGGTTATTGTGAGGATTCCAAAGCATACAGGTTATTTGATCCATCTACCCAAGGTGTTATCATATGGCTAGATCTTTAATTCAATGAAGTCCCTCCTCCTCCCAACTCTGTTGAACCTCATGTTTCCTTGAACTTTCCTTTATCTTCTATTGCTCCTATATATGTTACCCCTTGATCTACGTTTATGCCCACCCTTGATCCTAGTTCACCTTCTTCTTCAAGTGATCCTCTTAAATTTTTTGAAAATACTAGTGTGGTTCCTACCACTACGGTAAGATACCAAAGGATCTTAAGCACACAATTATTTATAAAACAATTACTTCACAGAATTAACTTAATATCAACTCATTACTATGAGAATTTTGTAGATCTAAAACAATAAACAAGATATAATAATAACAATCAAATTAAATAAGGATAAGACATACCTGAATTTGATGAGTGATGAAAATAATGTACCTCTATAAATCCATAAGCGATGAGGGAAAACAACGTGTTGGGGATGACTCTCCACCCAACCAACCCCTCAGTGAATTCACACTAAGATCCCCCAAGCCCACAACAAATAAACCATATCCAATGTTATCTTCTCTTCCATAACCATCACCATACCTATCTTCCTTCGAAGCTAAGAAGGATCGCTTCCCTTCCCCTCCAATCCTCCTAATTTTATAGGGTTTTCTCATTTTCTTTGGAATTTGCATCTAGTATATTTTATTTTTTAATTTGCAATTTTATTTTATTTATTTAATGTGTAGTATGATTAGTCATAGTTATCATATCCATGATGATAAGTGTTTCCATTTCTTTTATTTATTTATTTATTTTAATATTAATTTAGTTTTCTTATATTTTTAGTTTATTTAATTAATAGTATTTTTTGGTTGTTACATATTTCCCTCCTTTAGGGAACTTCATCCCAAATTAAATTTTACTTATATAGTATACACATTTATAGTAATATTGCACAGGTGAGTCACTCATGTGGCCAATACGAGTAATTCTTCATTTGTACTAATAATAATTTTAAGAATTTATATTATTACATGTTCTTGATTATTCTTATTAATTCATATTTTATGAATTAATGTTATTAGGTTTCTTTATTATATTTATATATAGTTTATTTCCGCCCTTACACACCCTCTCCCTGAGAATCATACCATCCGATCAACCACCATAAAACTACACATCAGACTCTCGATGGTCCCGTTCACCATGGAATGGGCCCTCTACTGTAGCGTGATCCCACAGTATGCATCGAAAGTCACTAGGAATTTACCGCGGCCTTAGCCACCCTCCCCTTCCAGTTTTTCGACCTTAAAGGTCTCATATGGTTTAGGCTAGGATGGCCCAACTTTCTCCCTGTCCTCCCTAATGAAATCCAACCCTAGGCATTGGTAGTCCCTCTCCATATACCTCCTACTGGCGATTATAAATCTAGCCATGGAATTCCTGAATTCCTGAAAGTTAAAAAAACTATTGGCACATGTTTATTGGTTTATCTATCCCCTACCCATAAGATGTTACAAAATATTATCATTCATGGTTATGGATCCCCACGAAATCCTTGAATTAATCGTCCCAAGGCCCATGACTGGATTTCCTGCCAATCACCACCTCGTAACATGCAACCAATACATTAGTCATATGACATCATTATGAATATATGCTACCATATTACATTAAGGGAACATGACTTTATCGTACACCACTCTATCCATAATAAACCATGAATAGTAAACAACTCCACGTTACCTCTTTCCATCATACGATGGTTATCATCAACATAAAACTGTGTAGTCCTTATGAACTATCATTATCATGAATAGGATAAATAACATGACATAATTTTCATAATAACATGGTCAACTCACCCTAAAAATTATAATATCATTTTGAATATTAAGTGATTCTACTAAGTTATCATGGAAAAGCCTATTATGATAACATGATCATCATTACAACAACATAAGTCATCATAAAAACAAAAACACTTGCAATTGTATCCATTTATCTCATCAAATCTTGATGAATTAGAGAATATCAACATACTAATCACCACATGCTATTATAAGAATCAATATACCATGCAATACCCCACATCGTCACAAAATCATGTTATCTTATCATTGTGATACACCAAATGTTCAAAAATGCCAATCATAAGTTATCTTTCCACAAAGAACCACATTCTATTACATCATGGCATCATGAAATGTCATCCTAAATAATCATAGGTAGTTAGTACATGTCATGAAATTACAAAATATTATCAAGGAATCATTGACCGTTATCACCTTGTCATTTCAAGTATATCACATCATTATAGCATCATATCAATAAGTGCAATGGAGCCATATTTATTCCTAGGATTATATGACATCCTCAATATGATAATCATGTCAACATATAGCATATGTAAAATTAATATCATTATTCATCAACAAACTCAAGATCATTAGGATGCATGAACATATAAGCAATTATTTACAAGAATCACATCTAATGCTAGAGAAAGATAATCAAACACCCATCTAGTACATGGTTTTTCTCTTGTACATGCTAGGGATTTTCATATATTCCTTATTAAAAATTTCTAGTAAGCCACATTTATCTTAAACAATAAATTTCAATAATAGTCTTATTAATGACATCAATAGTATGCCATAAATCATTAAAAATAAATCTAGATTTCCATGCTTATCATGGTATTAATAAATGCATTAATTATAGACTAATCAACTATTTTCCTTTATCACCATTACACGAGATTCTAATGCCACCTCTCATATTGGGATTAACTCAATTTAAGGACTCTTATATCTTAGGTCATTGTCATTAAGTTTCTGTCATTCCTTATCCACCTAAACTCATGAATGGTTTAGTCCTACCAATTTTCACCATTTGAATTCCTCAATCTTATTTTGTGACCCATAATTTAACCTTGTTCCCTTAATAACAAGTATATGTACCAAGATACATCTACTCATAGATGCCATGCCCCTCAACTTGGTATTGTCATTCTACTCATATTCACAGTAAGTCATTGGGTCATTTACTTCAATCAATAACAATTATGCACATACCTAGTTGAGTTCCATAAGATAGTGCTTCTAGTAATTATGTATATTTAACCTCATATTATCCAATAAGTCTCAATGTGTCATTAGGATTTCCCATTACGACATCGAGGTAGGTAACCACCTTTGTTGTACTTTTTGACACCTTTAAATGTCCCATTGAGTACATCCTTACAACATTTTAATCCATACTTTCATTCCCTATTCTTTCCTTAACCATCCAATTATCATGATCATTACCAACCTCTCTACCAAAGGCCTTACAACATTTTAATCCATACTTTCATTCCCTATTCTTTCCTTAACCATCCAATTATCATGATCATTACCAACCTCTCTACCAAAAGCCATAGCATTATACATACTTCTCATTCCTCTTACAAAACTTTCTAAGAAAGAGGTTTTTACATATTTGCAACTAATTCCAAATTTATCCAAGGAGTTTTCCTTATTTTTCTTATTTACATGAACTTATCATATCAATGTTGCAAAAACGCAAGGTGGTGGTGGTGGTGGTGGTGGTGTTACACACTAATGAATAGAGAAAGGTATCATAAACTTTACTAAGGTATTTCATGTAAATTAGATTTAAATTTTGTTATAAAAACGATGACAACATTTCCACTAAGTATGTATATGAAATTTTATATAATTGATTAAATTCTTATCCATTTTTATTTTCTAATATTTCATATATAAATTAGATTTAAAATTTCATTATAGAAGTGATTTCAATTTTTAAGTCAAATAATAGATAGCACAATATGTTGCAAACAAACACTATTAGTATACCACTATACTTAAAACTACTTTATATTTTCTAAATTAAACTCATTAAACTATAACATTATTTCGTTTACATACGCCCAACCTCACTCCTTTGCACATTTGATCACAGAGTAATGCAGTTTCAATATAATATCAGGCCTTATATCAATGACATGTGTCTAGAGGCATAATATCTATATGATATTACTATGTCCTTGGCATATCCCATTTCGCACAAATGGCAGATTTTCTGTTGAGTATGAAGATTTAATTCATTTCATTAAAATGTGAAAACGAAACTGAACCATGCCACATGAAGCTTTGCAGCAAAATCGAGGCATAATCTAGGCAGATTTGGATCTGAATATGTGCGTGATTCAAAGAAATAACACAATTATTTTCCTATATGTATAATGAAGGTAATATTAAATATTTATATACATTATTAGCACAATTACTTAACTTATAATGACATATTGTTATTCATGTTTTAAATATTTGTTATCTTTTTTAGTTAAATAAGTTGTCATTATCTATGTATGAGCTACCAGTTATCCATGCATCAGTTATTTTTTATATTTCATTTTTTTATAATTGTTTATTTAGAATTTTGAAGGACCACCATAAAATCAATTTGGACAGTACTTCAATCTAGGAAAAGCATAGCTGATAATCCACCCCAAATTCTAAGATATAAACACTTATGGATGTAATTAATTTATATTGAGCATAAAATTTAGAGTTTAAAAATATGTCTCATTTTGAAAAGATCTAATACTTAGATTGAATTGCCCTATAAGACCAATTTTTGTGGGACCAATATATCCAATTGATGGTCATGCTATTAAGTTATTTTTTTCCTCTCTGGATTTGAAAACACTTCTTTCAATTTCAAGTTGGCAGTACATCTTTGATTTGACTACTAACTCCATGAAACCCCTAGAATTTATGTCAACATCTTTAAGAGGACCATTGAGATTGTCACAACGCTTTGTGGCTTACAGATGAAGTTCTTTATGAATACTGAAAGCCCTAAAGAGAAGAATGAGGAAAAGAAATGTTGTACACGGATGGAATGAGAAAGACTACATCGTATATATTTCACATGAGTGTGTAATGCATCTCAATTCCAAGTGTAGAAAGTGATAAATATGTAACAAGAATTCATACAGCTATGTAATTTATCATTCTTCTTTTATCTCATCACAACATACTTGCATGATCAGTTCTCTCCTCACATATTTTCATCAACAAAGTTGAAACATTAATTTTGAGTTTCAAAACTAGTTTCCAGATGCATGCAACGATTGCCTATCCATTTTTGAATTTAAGGTTTAACAAATGTCAAAGCTACAAGAGTCCATACCTTGCTCCATGGATCACGCCTCCACCAAATTTCAAACACCACAGATCAACAGGAAATCAATACAATTGACTAATACAATAACTCTTTGCATGCTCATTCTGCTTGCTTCACTGGAAAATAGTGGAGCAAGAGAAATGGCATTTGACCGAAGAAAGATACTAAGATAAAACCAATTGAACAATATAATAGCCCACCTAAGGCTATACATTTGTATTCAAAGATTCAAAGACAGAAGATTATTTCCTATCGAAGATAGCTAGAGAGAAGAATATGTTATTTTTGTTACAGTAATTCAATATTTTTTTTATGAAAAGTTAATTTGGATGTTTTATTAGTAGCACAGCCACTTAACTTGTGGTTGGTGAACACCAATAAGTCACAAGTTAAGTGCAAGTTAAGTGTTATGAAGAAGTTATATGTTAATTGTTCTCCATGCTTATTTGTATTCACTTATTGTTCTTCATGCATGTTACCTTCTTTAGTTAAATGAGTTGTCTATCTATTATCTATGCATGACCTATCCATGCATTAGCTACCGGTTATTTTTTAATTTTTTTTTTATAATTGTTTATTATGATTTTTGAACGACTACCATAAAATCAATCTGTACAGTAGGCTTGTCCTATCCTCCTTCAATCAATGAGAAAAGCATAGATGGTAGTCCACCCCAAATTCTAAGATATAAACACATATCAATGTAACAAAGTTGTTCCTTGCTACTGGTAATTGCTACTTCAAAACAAACAACAAACATAAGTACTGTTTGATTGGGATGCTTCTTTGAAGCCCATGCAACTATTCCAGATCCAAGAATGTACGCATATCTCAATGTGCTCTTTCTATCGTATGTAGAACCTGCAAAATGGCTATTAGTATAGCTAATCAAATTAAAATCTGAATTTGATGTATATTGGATACCAAAATTTGTTGTTCCAACAATTTATCTTAGGATCTTCTTTCCAACTTACCAATGGGTGCTCTTAGGAAAATCCATAAATCTCGAAATTAAGCTTACTACAAACATTATCTTAGACCTTGTTGTAGTCAAATACATGAGACTTCCAACCACTCTATTATATAATTTTGGATCACCATTTGACCCTTCATCCTTCTTATTGAGTTTTGTGTCAGTTGCAATTGGAGTTAACTTACATTTCACCATCAAAATCTAATCAATATATTTTTTGCATAGGTAGATTGGCTAATAAAAATGCCATCTTCAGATTGAGTTACTTCAATACCAAGAAAATACTTCATCATTCCTAAATCAGTCATCTC
Source organism: Larix kaempferi (assembly GCA_027924585.1). NCBI lineage: Eukaryota > Viridiplantae > Streptophyta > Pinopsida > Pinales > Pinaceae > Larix > Larix kaempferi. Next base: position 11,339,610 of record BSBM01000613.1, read on the forward strand.
AAACTTTGTTTTCATGGCAATTTTTAAATCATTTATTAAGAGATCTCCACTGAAAATCAATTCATCAACATACAAGCAAACTATTAAGATTTTACTTTCTTGATTTACCTTAGTATATAGAGTTGGTTCACTTGGACTTATGTTGAATCCTTTGCTATTCAAATATCCATTGATTCTCTCTTACTATACTTTGGGTGCTTGTTTCAATCCATACAAAGCTTTCTTTAACTTATATACTTTATCTTCTTGATCCTCAATTTCATAACTTGGAGGTTGTTTCACATAAACATCTTCTTCCAAAAATCCATTTAAAAACGCAGAATTAACATCCATTTGATGCACACTCCATTTATTCTGAGCAGTAATCGCTAACACCATCCATGCTGTATCAAGTCTGGCTACAAGTGCAAGGGTTTCATTATAATCAATACCGGGTTCTTGACTGAACCCCTGAGCTACAAGCTTTTCCTTGTATTTTTCAACTTCACCATCAGCATTCAATTTAAATCCATTTGACACCAATACAATTTTTATTATCAGGAAAATCTACAAGATCCCAAGTGTTATTTCTTTCTATGGCATCAATCTCTTCATTCATAGCTTTTATCCAAACATCTTCATTAATAGCCTCATCAAAATTTACAGGATCACATGCAATCAATGCAAAGTATAAAACTTCATCTACTTCTTCATTTTGTTCATACAATTCCCTTAAACTTCTAGTCTCCTGACCTCTAACTCTATTTCTCAATGAAGCTAAAATTGGATTTGATTCATTACTTACATCTCATCATGTTGCTTGCTTCCCACCAACACTTGATGGTTCACCATGCTCTTAAGTTATGGGCATTCTATACTATGATGGAATGACTGTTGACGATTGTCTTATAGGAGTTCTTGCTATTGGTGTAGGCGTATCTAGAATCAAATGTCCACCCTATACGTGGATTGTTCATCCCCTTCATCATCTGCATAAGATATTATGGGCCCTTCTGCAATAGATTTATCTATACTTCCATCCAAGCCTCTTCTTCCTTAAACTCAATGTCTTTGCTGGCAATATGCTTCTTGGTGATGGGATTATAGAGTCTATATTCCTTAAAATCATCATTGTATCCGACAAGGATACACTTCACGCTCATATCATCAAACTTCATTTTGATCTATTCAGGTACATGTGCATAAGCCACACATCCAAAAATCCTTAAGGGCGGGTGCACAAACTTGCTCCCCAAAACCGTTGCAATGGGGACGTGCTAGTGGGAATAAAGCAACTACGCGCACGCACCTAAGGCAGTGCGCATGCGCTTCTAGTTTCGGTACCGCACCGAGGCACATGCGCATGTCTAGCACATGTGTGCTTAGGAGCACGCACGTGCTCCTGTTAAAAAAAAAAGAGTTGAATTCCCCATTCTTGTCATTGGAGCCGAGCACGAATTTCACCTCCGCGCACGCGTGACTACAGCCACCATAAGAGACCATTTGCACTCCCAAACCCACCAATTCGATCCACCAACTCATCAACACATCGATTGGATATGTAATTTTGAATTTTTTTGTCATTTTATTCATTTTTTGTGTCAATTTTTTGATTTTTTTTGTTTATTAAATTGTTAATAATTCCCAAATTTTTAAAACAATGGACCAATTCTCAATTGCAGATTGTAAACCGAGACAATGAGTGAACAAAATATTAACCCGGAGTCCAGTGGAACACAAGAAAACCCAAACCTTAGACCCAATGCCAAAGAAAACCGTTAACAAAATCCAAATGCCAAAGAAAACCAAAACCCCCAACCAAATGTTGAACAAGATGACCTTAACCATTATGTAAATGAAATGAGAGTGCACACTCGAGAAATAAGAAACACGGAGGAACTATCTCGAGTGTCTCTTGCCACGTCAATTGAGAGCCCAATTGACTCTCTCATCCATGCACATCACCAATTAACCGACATGACTGAATATAAAGATAGGATGCGGGAGTATTACTCCACGGGCATTTCCAAGGAAGCAATAAAAGATTTGAATATTACAAAGGCCCAATTATACAGTGTGTTCACCGATCCAAGAACACAACAACCACCCAACACTAGAAAGCCATGTGTCTGCATGGATTGGTGTCATTACCAACCATGGAGGGACAATTGGATGCAGAGGTGGTTCATGGTGTATGATAAACCTCCTTGCAATAATAGGGAGGTTCCACAGTACTTCCTTTGGCAACTGTGGGCAGAGTTTATGCTCGGTTTACATGTCAACTATTTTGACATAACCGAGTTCCAGGGTGTTGGGCGTGGCTCTACCCAAGATCAAACTACTACTAGGAGGAACCCACTAAGAGGGCCACCAGCTCCTAGGCACGACCCGAACCCCTCTCCCCAGCCACCTCAGTTACCCCACAATCTTGATAAGATCGAGGAGACAATGAGGAATGTTGCACGTGGACTCCTTAGACACACCTCCTTTGTAGCAGCGACTACAATGGAGAGTTCAGGTGACCGGTGGTAGCCATGCTAGGAATTCCAGTTCGACGGGGACAATGCCACATCTTTGTCCCCATTGCGGGCACACTTGCCCTGGCCCGATTGAGGGTTGTTATATGGATCAGGTTAGCAAATTTTTTAATGTGTTTTCAATCATAACTTGATAACTTGTAGAAAAATTTTAAAGTATTTTTGTTTGACTTAAACTATTATTTAAATGTACAGTTATTCAGAGCTAAGACACCAACATGGGAGAACGTAGGATCTCCCAACCTGGATGCAACAATGGTAGCTGCAACTGAAATTGCGGCACCTCACACGGAGGTATTTTCAATACCTCACACAATATTGTTATTACTTATGTCATTTATATTACTTAAGTATTTATATTTATGGCATACACGTTGATAGTTCGTATAATGTTTTTGAATATATCGATTGCCTAAATAATGACTTGTTTAACATGTTCATAACATGCATGCATTTTGGTGTCCACAGGTGTTCCCTGACTACGGTGATCAACCATCCCCGCCAGGGATTGACAAATCACCATATACATAGGTACAATGTGTAGTTAAAAGCACGCTTTTAATTTGAATTGTTACGACTTACTATGGTTTAATTTATTGTTTGTTTACTAAATTGTGATATTACAAATGTATATGTAGGTGCCACCAACAGCTGCACGTCCCCATTTTAGTCCTATGTTTCCACCCTCTCCCATGATCCCCCCCCCTCGCTTCCATCTAGATCCCTCCCTCCGTACACCCCCTCCCTTCCATCCAGCCCCCCCTCTCCAGTCATACTCCCCCCTCCATCCATCCCCCCCCACTCGTCCACACCCCCCCCCATCTATACATCCTCCCCAATTTATCCACGCCCCCCTGTCTATCCATCCCCCCCCATTTGTCCACGCACCCCCTTCCTTCCAACTTCCCCTCTTCGTCCACAACCTCCCTTTCGTCCATCCTCCTCCCTCTATGCAGGACTGTCCTCCCTTGCACCATCCCTCAACACCCCCCCTAGTCCTTTTCGTTTGATACCCTCTATCGTACAACCGACAAGGGTTCATCATCCATGACGTCTTCCCCCACCCCATACCACCATGTCTTCTCCCACCATATCATCCCCACTTCCTTCCATTATTATGGCATCTACTCTTCCAGTACCCTCATCTGTATCTCCAGTGGTTGCACTTGTAGTGACTGCCACTACATCTGCGCCCCCCCCTCATGACTGCATCGGAGTTGGTTGTCCATCCATCTACTCCACCTACTAGCCCAAAAGCCCAACCATGTCCATCATCGAAGGTGTTCATGGTAAGAATCAAACTAATTTATGAAAATATTTTGATGCATTAACAAAAATTAATTTAAGCAATTATTACTTTTCAATGAAATAATTGTTGTAAATGTTGTAGGATGGAATTGCCGAGAGGCTCCGCAGATCCAGGAGACCTGCCTCACATTTCCCACTCGCATCAGAGGTGATTTATTTAAGATTCGAATTCTACATTTGTTTTCTAAATGTGGTAAATGTTGCAAATGCTTGAAAATGACGGTATCTTATATCATTTGTTCCAGAGCCCGGATAGATGGTCTACTCCTAGATAGAGCAAGACCCGAGGCACTGGTATCTCGAAGAGTAGGAAGATCGACTTTGGAGATGCGCCTGGGAGTGGCGGGGGTGGTCACAATGCTTGACACACCATGTTATGTACATTAGCCATGATGTGACACTTTTGTGCACCAATTTCCATGTACTTTGTATCTACAGCACGAGTTGCCATGTATTTTGGATCTACGACATGATTTGTCACATTTTCTATAGGGTAGGAGTTGCCATTGTATGTACATTGGGAACCATGTTCCACTATTTGCCAGAAATTGTATATGTTTGGATGAGTTTTGTAGCCTTGATGTACATCGATTTTTAGTTATGTGATGTATATCAATGTTGTCTATATTAGTATCTTGTTGTCTAATGTTGTTGTCTCATGTTGTGTGTATCATGATGCGATGTTGTCTAAATTTGGTTTTTACTTCTATCCGTCCATGGCATGCGGTCTTAAGTTTTGGTACCAATGATGTCCATAGTTGATAATGTGAATCAACCCGAAGATTACCTAGATCTTAGAAGAGAATTTGGATATCATAGTTCAACTTGGTTTATCTTTCCACATGTAAAAGCTTGTAATGGTATCTATGTTAAGAAAAAATTATAAACATAGGCTAACTGAAACGAAATCATGTGTGAGAATTAATCTAAAAACAAACAGAATAAATGGATGGACAAATCACACCTCATGGCACATAAGATATATATTGGGAACTTGAGTACTAAGAAAAGAATACTTAAAAATAGAAAATGTCCATTGTTGTCAAAAGGTTAAAATGAGATCCAACATGATTTTTTATAGCTCTACAGAATGAGATCCAAAATGTCCATACTCTACATAATGAAATGTCGTCACTAGTATTTATATTGACCATTTTGTCTACTTAAGATCATGCAACAAATTAATAACCAATTTATGGAATCATTTCTTAATCAATTGTCACCATACAAATAGGACAACCTTGAGCACAATGTATAGCTAGCTCATTAATTCTCACTCACGGATATAGCCACCTTTGATTTGATGACCATCACATCCACTACCATTTACAATTAGGACTTCTTTAATTTATCATTATGTGATAGAGATCTAATATTATGTAGACACGTTAACTTAAACACATATAGTTGACATTACAATAAATGACTACTATGAGGTGTATTTGTGAGGCTATATCCACCTCAACACACCAACTTGTTACCCTAATACCCCAAATGCTTTCGAATTCTGTCTGGAAGGGATTGAGGGGTATTAGGACATCCTAATTCATCTACTGGACACTCAGACACTTGTTAAATACATTTAGGACTTGCATTACATCAATGGAATCACACATACACCCTCATCAAGTTGCATGCATCCATTAGTGCGGCATCAACACTAGAACATGTAAGCATTACTACATGTTAGACTAAGCTTTACTAATGTTATGTTAATATTAGGTTTTACATCCATTGAGAAGGTTGTCATAGGTGTGCATATCCACCATATAAAAATCTTCATGGTACAACCAATTTCAAACCATTAGGTTTCTAAATTAGGTATCTAGTGCTAGGTATAATGATTTTCTAGTTGATGATGGACCCTTTCTATATAGATGAGATACTATGCATATATGTGTATAGTGATTTCGATTCAAATGTATGCACATGGATATATATGTACAATGAAAATGATTTAATTTTTATATGTATTATAATTTAGGGCTAGATCGTAGGCTACATAATAGGGTTTCATTGTGATTAGAATACAAACTAGGGTTTACGCTACCAACTAGGGTTTTTAGGCTAGGCTCTCATGTTTCTAGGCTAGGATCCAAGCTCTAGGGTCACCATCTTAATGTTTAATTCCACTATCACGACATCATTCTCACCAATACCATGCCCACTACTACAATCACCATCAAGCCTCTCAATCCCACTTTGTACATTTCCAATACTTCCAAGTTAAAATTTATAGGTCTTGTTGCTAAAATATTTTCACTTATCTATTCACATAGACAAATCCACTTCCGTGAAATATTTGTTGTAGCTTGGTAAGTGCAATTTCACATGCAATAATAGTTGAGAAATCCAAAATATCCTATACCTTGGAAAAACAACCTTATTAATCGTCTTTTGACAAAGGAAGGGGAGAACATCATAGTACAGTCTCAATAGCAATGTGTTTTTTAATGAATAGCCTCTATAAAGGGCATACTATATTTATCTGATCTTTAAAGCCAAGTCATTTGGAATAGAATGTCACAATTTCAATTACACCATTAATGCAACGTGTTCAAATTGAAAGTTTTGTTTTGTTGCATTACATGTGGCCAAACATTATCTTCCACGAATTATTCTTAACAAAAAAAAATATTAAATGATTTTTTTTAAGTCTAACTTCATTGCTGAAGGGTTATTTTGTCACTAAAACTTCGTTTCAAGGGCAATGTAAAAATTCAAAACATAAAAAAAAAATAGTTTGAAGGGAGGAGATGAAATTATATTCCAATGCGAAATGCCATTTCCAATAATTGAAATCTTCACATGATCAATGCTCTGTGCATGTTGGCTTGCATGAGTATTTCATGTTGACCAACTTTTATCTACACATTGCTACAAATGCGTTCCATCATCATCATCTTCATCATCAACATCAACATCATCATCATATTCTCCATCATCATCATATTCTCCATCATCATCATCTTCTCCGTCATCCTCATCAACATCTCTATCATCATCATCTTCTCCATCATCATCATCATCATCATCTTCATCACCATCACCATCATCATCAACATCTTCATCATCATCACCATCATCATCATCATCATGAACATCTTCATCATCATTGTCATTTCTACGTTCATCATCAACATCTCCGTCATCATCATCTTCTCCATCATTATCATCATCATCATCAACATCTTCATCATCATCACCATCATCTCATCATCATGATCATCAACATCTTCATCATCATTGTCATCTATAGGTTCATCATCAACATATCCGTCATCATCATCTTCTCCATCATCATCATCATCATCATCATCATCTTCATCACCATCACCATCATCATCAACATCTTCACCATCATCACCATCATCATCATCATAAACAACATCTTCATCATCATTGTCATCTCTATGTTCCTCATCAACATCTCCGTCATCATCATCATCATCTTCATCACCATCATCATCAATGTCTTCATCATCATCACCATCATCATCATCATCATCATCAACATCTTCATCATCATTGTCATCTCTAGGTTCATCATCTTCTCCATCATCATCATCATCATATTATCCATCATCATCATCATCATCTTCATCACCATCACCATCATCATCAACATCTTCATCATCATCACCATCATAATCATCATCATCATCATCAACATCTTCATCATCATCACCATCATAATCATCATCATCATCATCAACATCTTCATCATCATTGTCATCTCTAGGTTCCTCGTCAACATCTCCATCATCGTCATCATCATCATCATCTTCATCACCGTCACCATCACCATCATCATCAACGTCTTCGTCATCATCACCATCATCACCATCATCACCATCATCACCATCATCATCAACATCTTCATCATCATTGTCATCTCTAGGTTCCTCATCAACATCTAGCCATAAGTGCCCAGTCGACGATTTTGCAATTTTGACCCCAATGTGCAAAAATTGCAGACTCCCTTACTGAGCAAAACCCTAGTTTCCAAAATGGACCTACAAGGTGACACCCGAGCCATAGGACCAGAGGAGAGGGGCACCCCTAGCACTATCATGACGTCCTGAATCCAACGGAGTCGATGGTTTGTGGATCGAAGCCACCGTCGTCATTCTATGGCTCGTTCCATCTCGCATCCAAAAGGCCTTCAGGGACACCTGCTGGATACCTGTCAGGGGCATAGAATTCCAACTGTGCAACAAAACCAGGTTCCGGGGAGTCCTGCAAGTGTGTCTAGGGAGGTTTCGGTTGGGAACGCTAGCCATAAGTGCCCGGTCGACGATTTTGCAAAGTTAACCCCCATGTGCAAAAATTGCACACTCCCTTACTGAGCAAAACCCTAGTTTCCAAAATGGACCTACAAGGTGACACCCAGGCCATGGGACTGGAGGAGAGGGGCACCCCTAGCACTATCTCGATGTACTGAATCCAACGGAGTCGATGGTTTGTAAAACGGAGCCACAGTCGTCATTCTATGGCTCGTTCTGTCTCGCATCCAAAAGGCCTTCAGCGACACCTGCTAGATACCTACTGGATACCTGCTGGGGGCATAGAACTCCAACCGTGCAACAAAACCGGGTTATGGGATTCCTACAAGTGTGTCTAGGAAGGTTCCGGCTGGGAACGCTATCCATAAGTGTTCAGTGGATGATTTTCCAAAGTTGACCCCCGTGTGCAAAAATTGCACACTCCCTTACTGAGAAAACCCTAGTTTCCAAAATGGACCTACAAGGTGACCCCCAGGCCACAGGACCAGAGGAGAGGGGCACCCCTAGCACTATCCCAACATCCTGAATCCAACGGAGTTGACGGTTTGTCGATCGGAGCCATGGTCGTCATTCTATGGCTCATTCCGTCTCGCATCCAAAAGGCCTTCAGGGACACCTGCTGGATACCTACCGGGGGCATAGAACTTCAATCGTGCAACAAAACCGGGTTCTGAGGAGTCCTACAAGTGTATCTAGGGAGGTTCCGGCTCGGAACGCTAGCCAAAAGTGCCCGGTGGACAATTTTTCAAAGTTGATCCACGTGTGCAAAAATTGCACACTCCCTTACTAAGCAAAACCCTAGTTTCCAAAATGGACCTACAAGGTGACACCCGAGCCAAGGGACCAAAGGAGAGGGGAACCCATAGCACTATTCCGATGTCTTGAATCCAACGAAGTCGACGGTTTGTCGATCGGAGCCACGATCGTCATTCTATGGCTCGTTCCGTCTCGCATCCAAAAGGCCTTCAGGGACACCTACTGGATACCTGCCAGGGGCATAGAACTCCAACCGTGGAACAAAATTGGGTTGCGGGGAGTCCTACAAGTGTGTCTAGGGAGGTTCCGGCTGGGAACGCTAGCCATAAGTGCCCGGTCGACGATTTTTCAAAGTTGACCCCCATGTGCAAAAATTGCACACTCCCTTACTGAACAAAACCCTAGTTTCCAAAATGGACCTACAAGGTGACACCCGGGCCACAGGACTGGAGGAGAGGGGCACCCCTAGCACTATCCCAATGTCCTGAATCCAATGGATTCGACGGTTTTTTGATCGGAGCCATGGTCTTCATTCTATGGCTCGTTCCGTCTCACATCCAAAAAGCCTTCAGGGACACCTGCTAGATACCTGTCGGGGGCATAGAATTCCAACCGTGCAACAAAACCGGGTTCCGGGGAGTCCTGCAAGTGTGTCTAGGGAGGTTCTAGCTGGAAACACTAGCCATAAGTTCCCACATGTGTGTATTTCCATTGTGGACCTGTCCATGGTGGCCACGCACGCCCAAGATCCTCCAGACGAGAAATGGCCCCCTTGAGCAAGATTGGAAAGGCCTTCACTGAGCAAAACCCTAGCTTCGGAGATGGAACATTGGAACCATTTTTGAGTCTTCGAGGAACGTTGTTGGGGGTCCCCTAGCTGAAACCCAGCACCCCGGATCCATCGGAATCGACGGATTCGCGATCGGAGCCACGGTTTGGGTGTTGCAGGAATTTTCGTCGGGCACCTCGGGGCCATTCAGGGACACTTTGAGGAATTGCTCCGGGAAACACGGGAACCAAACCGGTGAGCGGACTTGGATTATGTCGGCTCCAAAGGTCCACGTGGCCATTGTGGACCTATCCACGGTGGCCACGCACTCTTGGGGGCCTCCGGACGAGAAATGGCCCCCTTGAGCAATATTCGAAAGGCCTTCACATTGGGGTCAAATTTGCAAAATCATCAACCGAGCACTTATGGCTAGCGTTCCCAGCTGGAACCTCCCTAGACACACTTACAGGACTCCCCGGAACCCGGTTTTGTTGCACGGTTGGAGTTCTATGCCCCCAGCAGGTATCCAGCAGGTGTCCCTAAAGGCATTTTGGATGCGAGACGGAATGAGCCATAAAATGACGACCGTGGCTCCAATCGGCAAACCATCGACTCCGTTGGATTCAGGATGTCGGGATAGTGCTGGGGGTGACCCTCTCCTCCAGTCCCGTGGCTCGGGTGTCACCTTGTAGGTCCATTTTGGAAACTAAGGTTTTGCTCAGTAAGGGAGTGTGCAATTTTTGCACACGGGGGTCAACATTGCAAAATCATTGACCGGGAACATATGGCTAGCGTTCCCAGTTGAAACCTCCCAAGACGCACTTGCAGGACTCCCCAGAACCCGGTTTTGTTGCACGGTTGGAGTTCTATGCCCCCCACAGGTATCCAGTAGGTGTCCCTAAAGGCCTTTTGGATGCAAGACGGAACGAGCCATAGAATGACGACCATGGCTCCGATCAACAAACCGTCAACTCCGTTGGATTCAGGACGTTGGGATAGTGCTAGGGGTGCCCGTTCCCTCCGGTCCCGCGGCCCGGGTGTCACCTTGTAGGTCCATTTTGGAAACTAGGGTTTTGCTCAATAAGGGAGTGTGCAATTTTTGCACACGGGGGTCAACTTTGCGAAATTGTCCACCAGGCACTTATGGCTAGCTTTCCTAGCTGGAACCTCCCTAGACACACTTGCATGACTCCGCAAAACCCGGTTTTGTTGCACGGTTGGAGTTCTATGCCCCCGACAGGTATCCAACAAGTGTCCCTGAAGGCCTTTTGGATACAAGACGAAACGAGCCATAGAATGACGACCGTGGCTCCAATCGACAAACCGTCAACTCCATTAGATTCAGGACGTCGGGATAGTGCTAGGGGCGCCCCTCTCCTTTGGTCCTATGGCCTGGGTATCAGCTTGTAGGTCCATTTTGGAAACTAGGGTTTTTCTCAGTAAGGGAGTGTGCAATTTTTGCACATGGGGGTCAAAATTGCAAAATTGTCGATCGGGCACTTATGGTGATGATGATGATGATGGTGATGATGATGAAGACGTTGATGATGATGGTGATGGTGATGGGTATGAAGATGATGATGATGATGATGAAGAAGAAGATGATGATGATGGATATGTTGATGAGGAGCCTAGAGATGACAATGATAATGAAGATGGTGATGATGATGAAGATGGTGATGATGATGAATACGTTGATGATGATGGTGATGGTGATGAAGATGATGATGATGATGGCGAAGAAGATGATGATTATGGAGATGTTGATGAGGAACCTAGACATGACAATGATGATGAAGATGTTGATGATGCTGATGGTGATGGTGCTGATGATGAAGACGTTGATGATGATGGTGATGGTGATGAAGATGATGATGATGATGATGGAGAAGATGATGATGATGGATATGTTGATGAGGAACCTAGAGATGACAATGATGATGAAGATGTTGTTGATGATGATGATGATGATGGTGATGATGATGAAGATGTTGATGATGATGGTGATGGTGATGACAATGATGATGATGATGATGATGGAGATGTTGATGAGGAACCTAGAGATGACAATGATGATGAAGATGGTGATAATGATGAAGATGGTGATGATGATGAAGATGTTGATGATGATGTTGATGGTGATGAAGATGTTGATGATGATGATGAAGAAGATGATGATGATGGAGATGTTGATGAGGATCCTAGAGATGAAAACGATGATGAAGATGGCAATGATGATGGAGATGTTGATGAGGAACCTAGAGATGACAATGATGATGAAGATGTTGATGATGATGATGATGGTGATGGTGATGATGATGGATATGTTGATGAGGAACCTAGAGATGACAATGATGATGAAGATGTTGATGATGATGATGATGGTGATGGTGATGATGATGAAGATGTTGATGATGATGGTGATGGTGATGAAGATGATGATGAAGATGATGGAGATGTTGATGAGGAACCTAGAGATGACAATGATGATGAAGATGTTGATGATGATGATGATGTCGCTGATGATGATGAAGACATTGATGATAATGGTGATGGTGATGAAGATGATGATGACGAGGACATGTGCCGGGTGGGAGTTGGACCTCCAAAAACTCAAGCATTGACATGGGTGAGGTAGGTCTAAAGCCTCCCTCAAGGACATTTCCAACCATTAGGTGACAATGATGAACATGTTAGTGCTACTCAATTAGATGATGAAGTAGCTCAAGAAAATATGGAATTTGTTGCATCACATGAACCACATACATATTCTCTAGAGCCGATTCAAAATGACACTATTGAATTGAATATGATTGAAGGTTGTTAAGTGGCGAGAAGCCTCAATGAACAAATGACATTGCAAAGCCAAAAAACCTAGCATGAATGGTTATCATAAGCCATCATGAATATGAATATGAATATTGTTACTAATGCTAATGAAAAAATCCTTAACATGCCCTCGTTGCCAACATATTTGAACAACAATGAAATTATCCATTATTATGTGGATGAAGGCAATGAAGAACCAACTCAAGAATCCAATGAAGAATAATCATAGCTCCCAAATGATCCTCATATTCATCCAAGTACTAGACCAATATTGAAACAATTCCTAAAGCTCCAAATGGAGTGAGTGGTAGAGAAAATAGGGGCAATATCCAGATTAGGTTTATAGGATTCTAGATTAGTTTCCGAGGGTTGGATTAGTGTTTCTAGGGCTAGTTTAGGTTTCTAGGACTAGATTAGGTTTATAGTATTCTAGCTTAGTTTTCTAGTGTTAAATTAGTGTTCTAGGGTTAGTTTAGCTTTCTAGGATTTCTAAGGCTATATTATGTTTGTAGGGTCATATTAGTGCTTCTAGGGTTAATCATGCATGAATAAACAATCACATGGCTATAAATCATAACTTAAACATAACTCATACATCAAATAAATGATATAAGATATAAGATATCAAATTCCTATCTAACATGAATAACATTAATCATGCATGAATAAACAATCACATGGCTATAAATCATAACTCAAACATCAAATAAACGATATAAGATAACAATATCAAATAAACTATCTAACATTAATAACATTAATCGTGCATGAATAAACAATCACATGGCTACACTATGTACCTCAATCAATTAGGCCTTCTGGATCTTCTCGGTTTTTTATTGTCTTGAACAACCTCTCATGCTTTGCATGAGGTAGTAAGTAGTGTACCTTGTTTGATGTCTTTGTTGAAATTGTTTGCAGTTGGATGTTTGTACCAACGATGAGGTGCGTAAAGTGATACACCCGTGAACCTAGTCTATAATCCATGTATGTGTAGCCATTTCTCTTTGGTCCCTTTCCATCTACTGTAATATATTCCCCCTGAACAACCATCGAGCCAGTCAGAAAGGTCGGTTAATGATGCAAGGAGGGTTTGCTTCCCTAGGATGCATCGTGCCAACCAATAATTTGTCCCAATTGCACTATTTTTTGGGGCGACAATTGCGTAGATGTGTCCTGCAAAAATGCATTTTAAGGTCATATTCCAACAAGTAGTGGTTTGATAACTTGGATAATTACAAAAACAAGGAGGGAACCAAGACGCCCCCCCCCCCATCCACTTCTGATGAGGAAGCCTTCAGCAGGCTCATCCACGGCAGAGGCAAGAGATCCTCCCTTCCGGAGGTCCCAAAATTTATAAAGAAACTTGAAGACATCCCTGAAATCGCCCTGCCTGAAGAAAAACCAATGAAGATAGCTCTAGCTTTGGCAAAGTGAGGTCTCGTGGGGCAATTTATGGGCCTTTGGCCATCCACCAAAACAACTGATGACTGGATACAGAGGAATTGGAGGCCCAATCTCAACAATGGAGTGACTTGTTACCCTGTAGGGAGAGGGTTCTTTATCTTTGAATTCATCTCCGAAGATGATCGAGACTTAATCTTTAGAAACGGCCCCTACTTCATGGGGACGCAGGGCTTATACCTAAATAAATGGACCCCAGATTTTGATCCCTCGATTGATCTCCCCAAGGAAGTGCCGGTGTGGGTCAGGCTCCCAAATCTCTCGGTGCACTGCTGGGACTTCGAATCACTGAAGAGAATAGGGAACGGAATCGGGCGGTTCATTAACAAAGCTGATAACAAAGGCCAATATACCTGCGCCAGAATCTGTGTTGAAGTCGATCTGGAAGCTGGACTCCCAGAGGCAATAAAACTAAAAGTCGGTTCATGGACACATTATCAGAAGCTGGATTACGAGCACCTGCCCTTCAAGTGCAGAAACTGCCAGGAACACGGCCATTTCCAAAGATACTGTCCCAAACTAGTTACTGAGAAAGAAGACGCTGAAGGATGGCAGAAAGTAAAAAAGGGGAAACCCACGAACAGGGCTAGAAGCAAGGAAAGAATGGCCCAAGGTCCTCCAAAGGAAGGCAGCTCAAAGCCTTCTACTCAGGAAGATCCTATGGTATCCCAAAACCCTGGGAATACATCTGAAGCTGAGGAAGCCCGAGTACCACAAGACCCTACCGATCCAACTAATCAAGCTGGTATCGGCAATCCATCCAAAGATCACATCAGTCTAGCCTCGGATACAGGAGCTGACTCATCCGAGGAAGGTGACACCGAAGTAAGTAGTCAATCAGGCTTCCCGGAGCAACCAAAACGCGGGCGGAAGCCTGAAAAGAAGAGAAGGGAAGAGCAGTCCTACAAGGACGTGGTCCAAGGCTCTCAACACACCATACCTGAAATGATGAACACCATATCCGGAATGAGGCTGGGAAAGACCCCGAAAGGGGGTCATCACCCTCCCCTAGGTAAATAATGCAATACGTCTCCTGGAATTGCAGAGGACTAGGCAGCCCACTAAAAGAAGAAGCTATAAGGGATTTAGTAAGAGAAATGAAGCCTGAAGTCCTACTAATCCAGGAGACGAAACTGGAGGAAAATGCTCTCCTCCGTGCAAGCAATTCGTTTTGGAAGAAGGGCCCGGTTAGGGCTGTAAGTGCAAGAGGAGCCTCGGGAGGCTTAGCAACCTTTTGGGACTCTGCAAAGCTCGAACTTGTTGAAGAAGAAGGAACCATTCACTGGCTATTCACCAATCTGCTCCATAAAGACTCCGGACATCATGTAAGTCTCTTTAATATATATGCTCCTGTTTCTTATTCTGAAAAAAAAGACTGTTGGGACACCCTAAATCTGTTCCTGACGCTCCACAAGCCTGAAAATTTAGTGTTGGCTGGATATTTAAATGTCACGCTAACTCTGGCTGAAAAAAAAGGGGGATCTATTGTGCGGGACCCTGCAAGAGAGTGGGTTGAAGACCTGATGCTGGATTGGGATCTTGAAGACATCACCCCTACAAAAGGAAAGTATACCTGGTCAAATAAAAGATTGGGACCTGGTCACATTGCTGCCCGCCTTGACCGGTTCCTCCTTCACTCCTCCTTCCTAACCCTTGGGCTGATGGCCTCCTCTAAGATTCACCCGCATTATACCTCTGACCATAAGCCGATCTCACTTTCTCTTCATCCTGCTGAAAGGTTAGGTCCCATTCCCTTCCGTTTCAGCCCTAATTGGATAACCCAGGAAGGTTTCATCGACCTTGTCTCCAACTCTTGGAAAGAACCGGTTCATGGCTCCCCGTTCTTTGTCTGGGAAGAAAAACTTAGAAGGCTCAAAGTGGCCCTGAAAGAATGGGCCAAAGGGCTGGGCTCCCCATTGGTTGGAAGGAAGAGAACCCAGAAGGCCTTGGAATGGCACCAGTTAACATTGGAAGAGTCCCCTGTCACTCCTTCTTTGCTACTCCGGGAAGCTGAGCTTCAAAGGGAGTATCATAAAGCCTGCAGGGAAGAGGAAACCTACTGGAGAGTCAAATCCAGAACGCTTTGGCTCCAAGCTGGAGACAAAAATACCTCTTTCTTTCACAAGCAAGCCCAAGCCAGACAGATTTATAATTCCATCACTGAAATTCAGACCCAAGGCCATGTGATAAAAGACTTCGGAGGCATTAAGGAGGCAGCCCATTCCTTTTTTAAAAACCTTTACTCCGCCCCTGACCTGGACCCGGTGGAACCTAATTCCTATCCTTTATCAGAGATTCCAAGATTGGTTAATGAAGAGGACAACCAGCAGCTGATTAGACCTATCAGTACTCATGAAGTTAAGAAAGCCCTTGATAATATGAACCCTGACAAAGCACCTGGGCCGGACGGGTTCACCGCCCGGTTCTATATCTCTTGCTGGGATATAATAGAGAAGGATCTATGCAGAATGGTGAAGAAGGCTCAGAACTGTAACAAATTGGGGGGAAGCACTAATTCCTCCTTCTTGGCGCTCATCCCGAAAGAAAAAGGTGCTAAAAACTTCAGCAGATTCAGGCCTATATCCCTGTGTAACACGGGTTACAAAATCATAACCAAAATTATGGCTAATAGACTTAAAAGAATCCTTCCAAAGCTGATTCCGGAAAACCAAGGGGGGTTCGTGAGAGGAAGACAGATCCTGGACAACATCATCTTAGTGCAAGAAGCCATCCAGTCTAGCTACAAGAGAAAAGAGAAGGGGATGGTGGTAAAGTTGGATTTGGCCAATGCCTTTGACAGAGTCAGGCATGATTTCCTTTTTGCAGCCATGAGGAACTTCGGATTCAATCAGAACTTCATTAGGTGGGTCAAAGATTGCATTTCAGCTCCATGGATTGCCCCGCTGGTCAATGGGCGGCCTGCTGACTTCTTCAAGGCCTCTAGAGGATTAAGGCAAGGCTGCCCCCTCTCCCCAGTGTTGTTTGTTATCCAAGCCGCTGTCCTAAGCTATCAGCTGAACAGAAATCTCCAAAACAGATCTCTCTCAGGCATCAGAATTGTCCCTAAGGTCAAGGATGTAAACCACGCCCAGTTTGCCGATGACACACTTCTACTGGGAGTTGCCAATCTCATCACAGCCAGGAACTTTAAATCCGAGTTGGACTGTTACAGGAATACATCTGGAAGTGAAATAAATTTCCTCAAAAGCAAGATATATGGCTGGAACTGTTCTCCCCGTATTATGCTGGATATAGCTAGGATCCTCGAAATGGAAGCCATTACCATTTGGGACACCTTTACCTATCTGGGCATCCCTATCTTCAAAGATAACGCTAGAGTTGCCCATTGGCTGCCAATGCTGGACAAACTAAAAAAAAAAATTCAGGTGTGGGGGGCAAATTGGCTCAACAAAGTAGGCAAAGTGATTTTGATGAACTCTGTCCTCACCAGTCTTCCAATATATCAATGCTCAGTGCTGCTAGCTCCAAAAACCATTACCAATAGAATCAATGATCTGCTCCGTCGTTTTCTGTGGGAGGGTGGCCGTAATTGTGAGAAAAAACCCCATCTAGTAAGCTGGGACAAGATCACTAGGCCAAAAATGGAAGGGGGCCTTCAAATTCGAGACGTGGCCACCCAAAATCTTGCCATGGGAGGCAAAATTCTCTGGAAAATGATAACTGGCAAAAAGACCTGGAGCAAACAAATCCTCAAAAAGAAATACTTCAAAGGAGACAGACAGAGATGTCTTGAAAGGGCCACAAAACTGCAGAAAGGCTCCCCGATTTTCACTCTATGTAAAAGAGCCATCCCATTCTTCACCTCCAAGCTTACGTGGTCTCCTAGAAATGGAGAAAAAATAAGAATTTGGGAGGACTCGATCCTGGGGGATCAGCCTCTCATCAATTTCAGCGATTTGGGCAATTTAAAAGACTGGCTCCACAGTAACAACTTCAGAACGCTGAGGGACATATCGGTCTGGAACAGAGATGAGGATGAATCCTGGGCAAATTGGAACCTGGGTGATTATCCTCACGAATTAGATGATGATGTTGCCACCCTGCTGGATCTTTTGCAAGGGAAGTCCCCCATCAGCGCCAGAGATAAAGATACACGCAGTTGGGGAGCTCGTTCGGGCAGGTACACTGCAGCTAAAGGCTATGCTGCGATCCTGGAGGTGCCATGGGTCCCTCCCAACCCTGGGCCGTGGGAAAACTCTCTGGAATTTCGCCTCTTTACCCAAAATCGATATTTTTATTTGGACCGTCCTCCACAACAGCATCTTGACTGGAGAAAAACTGAAGATCAAAGGCTGGGCAGGGCCATCACGTTGCCCTCTGTGCTACCATGCTGAAGAAACCATTGATCACCTGTTCATCTCCTGCGATTTCACCAAAGAAGTTTGGAGTCTCATGATAGGATCAAACGCTGTTAATTTTCCCACCTCGATCAAGGCATTGATCAGCAACTGGACTGCTCTAGCCCCCTTCGATTTTAAAAAAAAAAAAGACAGACTCAAGCTTGTATGGATGTGGACCCCGAAATTCCTCTGCTGGAAAGTATGGTTGGAAAGAAACAACAGGATATTTAAGGAGGAGTGCAGACTTCCAATTCAAGTGGCCGTGAAGGCTAGGTCCATGCTTTCTGAAGCTTTAAGCACCAAGTCAGCAATCAGAAACAAAGCTTCTCTCTTGCCTGAAGAAGAGCGCTGGCTCAAGGAGATCGACGGTGAACCAGCAAAGCAATCAAGCTACCATTCCTCCTCAAAAGGCCCACTGGGAAATAAGGATGGAAGAGCAGGAATTCATCAAGTGGAGATCTGTCTTGAATGATTGGTGCCTTTTTTTTTACGGGGGCCTCGAAAGGGAACCCTGGTCAAGCTGGAGCAGGAGGCATTATTATCGATCCCTACGGTACCACCGTCTTGACCTATGCCTGGGGCCTAGGACATGCATCCAACAATCATGCTGAATATCTTGCGCTGTGGCAAGGACTGTTTCAAGCAAGAAAGATGAACATTCAGAAGCTTACTATCGTGGGTGATTCCAGGCTGATAATCAAGGATCTCCATACCAAGAAGAAGACTGCCGGTATAAGTCTGTCCCATATCCACAAGAAGGTCCTGCTCATGCTGAAGCACTTCAGAAATTATAAGGCTTACCATGTTCTAAGGAGCCTCAACATCTAGCAGACGCTGAAGCTAATCGTGGAGCGAGCTTAAGCAAGAGTCAACTTATCGTTAATGGAGAAATCTCAAAGCACCCTCTCCCCTAAGTTTAAGAGATATGGTCTTACGGTTCCTCTGGGCATTCCCCAGCACCCAACAGCATTATACTATCTGGTTTCTCAAGCTGGAAATGAAGTTCCGCACAGCAGATAGGGATATGAATTGTAAAGGCCCTGGCAGCCCATTTGCCAGACAATTATAAAATTTAACCGTTTCCGTAAAAAAAAAAAAAAACTAGATTGTTTCAACAACTGCACAAGGGTCCACTGCAAGTGATACATGATCCCATTCATCAACCCAATCCATTGATTCGCACTCATCCCACTCACAACTGCTGCAAGACCCACAAAAGAAAGCAATTTTTCACGTCCATATTTCAAATAAGGGGTTGTTTGAGCTTCGAACCGAATGAAATCCACGAGTGCCTTGCATAGTCATACAACTATAAGAACGCGATTGATCTATATCAACTAGATTCCATAAATTCTGACAACATTTCCTCTACCTGTTGGTATGTGTTGCTCCGTGGTTCGATCTGACATTTTTGCTTTGCACCATCGAACTATGGATTTGGCATTCCGAATATGAGGGTCTCTCATGGACCTCATCTCCTCCCTTCATAGGGCAGTTTTGAGACATGCTCTAGCCCCATCGTGCTCTCCCTTTCCATGCCCGGTCCTCAAAATAGTTCCATACATGCAGCACATCATAAGCCTTGTGCAAAATACTCAACCGTTGGAAAACACGTGCATTTTTGAATTTCCCTGCACAACCATATGACCATATCTAATGTTGATCCATCTGTATACCTCTCTCCTTCAGCTGATCATAGAAAATTTTGAAGCAATGCTGCACATAATGCAGGTTGTGGCACCTGTCGTCACTGATGTAGAAGTTGGTCTCTTTCAATATTATCCTCATGTCGTTTCTGCTCTCTGGTGCGTGCCTATATGTGATATGGACCATTATGCTAACTTGGTTTGAATGGTAGTATTGACTTTGAATCTCATTCTGTGGCTGTAGGGTGTAGTTTTTCAGCAAAGTCCACAACCGACAATATTGTGCCATTGGGAAAGGTGTCCCTACACTGTCTGTATTGTTCATCCTGCCATTGTGCTACATGGACATGATGTACATACTGCTCGGTATTTTGGTAGAATTCCTTCATGAAATTGCAAATTTGTACCTGGTGCCACAAAACCCAGGGCATTAATACAACGTGACATTTTCAATCTAAATATATATGTACAAATTCAACATGTACATTATGAAAGTATGTAAACTTAGATTACTTATGACTTCACCAATGCAATTTTTTTGCTTTCCTTCGAACTATCTACTTGATATGTTATGTACTGGATGTTATGCATTTCTACTAACATCCTCCCAAATTCGTGCTCCGCGGTTGCGTGGATGCAGCGGCTCAATAATGAAAATCCACTGCAACTGGAACATGTCCCATATAAACATGATCTTTTATAATATTTTTGTCCTTCAGGTCTTGGACACATTATGCTATGTATAAATTCTGTGGATGCATTCGGTGGTTGTAACAATGGGAAATCCTGCACAATGTTAGTATGCAAACCACAAAATATATGTCTATATGTATCATAATAGTACTCAAATTCTACATGGTATCTACAACAACATGTATTTCAATCAATGCAAATTCTAACATACCAGGGTTTGCATTTTTCAAAGGACCTTTGGCCCAAGTTCAATTGTGTGTGCTCATTCTTGAACCTCTCATAGAGTTATGTTTGTGTCGTGTCAAGGAAGTGCTTGACATGGGGTTCACCCCCCCCTAACACCTTTTCTCAACTTAAAACATCTCTTTGATTCAATGACGGTCTAGTGTTATCATGCCAAAACGTTTGCACTAGTTCTTTAACAGCATCAATGAGCTTCATGTCTTAACGAGGTAACCTACCAACAAAGGCCCAACAATATTTTTGGCCCCGGGTCTCAAGTTTTTCTCTAATGGCAGAATACTTTTGAAGAGTATTTATATCCACTTTAAATATTTTTACATGTGTGTGATAGTAGGCGACGTTTCCTTGTGGATTTGTCTACAATCGATTCCGACAGTACACAACGGCTTGCATTAAAATATTTTGTACGAGAAGTTTTTTCAATCAATTTAAATGAAGATTGTAGATTTCTAACAACATGATTGTTGGCCTCTGAACTTCTAACTACCTTTATGCCCAAAATTCTCCTAACATTAGCTATACAATGTGATTTTAACAAAGCAAGAAACAATTGACATTTTGCTGCATCGGTTTTGGATTCAAAAAAATCTTTGATTATCTTGCTACAATGGAAATCAATAGTGCGTTTGGGCATATTACCTTCAAGTATTGAAAATGAACTTTCATCCACATGAATACGTCTGGGAGTTCTTCATCGTCCGGTTGATAGTTGAGGCAAGGAAGTCGGCAAGGAAGTACGAGTCTCGTCAATGATTTGTAGTGGCCCTTCGTTCACAAATTGGTCCTGCAAGGGAGTGTGTTTGCCATGTGTGTGCTCTTCTTGGAGAGGTTTCCAATTAAGAACTTGTTCAACATCCATCCCTTCATACTCGACATCAGGCAATATTTGATTAACTTCAACCACTTCATCATTGCTTGTTGATGGATCTAAGGCACTAACATTTTGATTTCTACGGTTTTGCATGTACAACCTGGCATTTTCTCTTATCTCATGGGCCTTTTTAGGGGGTAGCTACTTCGTTTCTAGACTTTTTTTATTACTACATTTGTTGCCTATATTCAATGCATTTTTTAGAAAAACAAAAATATCACCCCTGCAAGAATGAACAACAAAAAAGATATTAAAACTCGATGTGCATTATTATTAAATCTCGATGTAGCAATTGATTATGTACAACAACATCTAGTGAGAATGTTTTCATATAATCTTAAAAGCTATTGGGAATGCCCTACATATAACTACAACAACACCTCTAGGAACTCAGTAGGATGGTATTGGATGGTGGTATGGGATGTTAGTACGAACAAATTCCCTACAAGGGAGAATCTCCTACTCACTTTATTTTCATGGTATGGATAAGGGAAAATAGCCCCAAAAGACTAAGAGTTTTCAATTCTTTAGGTGTGTGTGTGAACTATTGTAGTGAAACCATGAGGAATTCAACAAATGTTTGTCTATTAGATGGAGGAATGTGATTATGAAATGTTGTTGGTGGTGATGCAAGTAATTTTTTTTAATTATCTTCATGAAAGGTTGAAAGCATTGCTTGGTGCATGTTGTAGTTTTTTTTTTTAAAGATGTTTTTATTGTCTATGTTGAAGATTATGAAGACTAAAATAGATCTATCATACAATTCATGAGGAAAAACCAAAATAGATGCCATTCAAAGAAGTGAATGAAGACTAAAATACATTTAACAAGATAAAATTGTCACCATACCTCAAGGATTATGATTGCTCTTTGCTTCAAATGTAAAATGCTCTTTTGATGTGTCCACTATATGTATGAAGAGTTCATGTGAGTCCAAGTAGCATGAGAACTCAATCCAAGGAGCCAAATAGAGTCCAATTGTTGTGTATTCACTCAAATGATCCAAATAGAGCCCAAGAGGTGTGTATTCAATCCAAATAGCCAAATAGAGCCCCAAATGTTCTGTATTCTATCCAAATGGTCAAGGAAGCACCAAATGGTGTATGAATTCAATCTAGAATGTAAATTCTTGTCGGGATGTGCGTGAAAACAATGAACAAAACACGATGAAGCAGGGAGAAAATGCGGAGAAGAGCGTGGGTGTTTTTCTAAATTTCATGTTCAACAGGATGCGCACGCGTCAGGGAGCGCGTGCGTGCTACTAGCACGTGCGCTTCCTTGTTGAATGTTGTATAGTTCGGTGGGTAACATTCACTACATTTTTACCCAACAAATCTAAATGTGTCAGTTTAATTCCTAGAGCCCCTCCCCCATAAAATCCTTTAGTCCCTATTCTAACCCATAATTCCTAAGTGCATTTAAGTGCTTCTAGGTGTTTAGGGGTTTTTTGGGTTAAGGTTATAAGGATTGTAGATTAAGAGTTAAAGGTTATAGGGATTATAGGCAAGTTATGGGGTTAAATGTCATCATCAATCTTCATCTTCATCAGCATTATCTAAATAGTTTTCATCATCATATGGAGCTTGTCTAATTTTGGATATAAGGAGGATATAAGATGATGATGATGATGATGATGGAGATGTTGATGATGATGATGATGATGATGATGATGATGATGATGGAGATGTTGATGATGATGAAGATGTTGATGATCATGGTGATGGTGATGGTGATGGTGATGAAGATGATGATGATGATGATGGAGAAGATGATGATGATGGAGATGTGGATGAGGAAGGGGGGGATGACAATGATGATGGAGATGTTGATGATGATGATGGTGATGGTGATGATGGTGATGATGATGAGGAGGTCTTCATCTTCAATACCATCATCATTATCATCTCCCCTTCCTCATCAACATCTCCATCATCATCATCATCATCATCTTCATCATCATCACCATCCTCATCATCATCATCATCATCATCATCATCATCATTATACTCTTCATCATCATTGTCGTCTCCATGATGATGATCATGATCATGGAGATGTTGATCAGGAAGGGGGAGATGAGGACGATGATGATGATGATGCAAGGAAAGTTTGATGATGATGGGGGGAGAGGAGGACGAGGATGATGATGAGGATAATGGTGATGACGATGAAGATGATGATGATCATCATCATCATCGTGATCATCATCTTCATCTCCATCATCATCATCATCCTCATCACCATCATCATCATCATCATCAGCATCATGAGGATGATGATGATGGTGGTGACGATGATGGTGATGGTGGTGACGTGATGATGATGGTGGTGGTGAGGATGATGATGATGGTGGTGATGATGAAGAGGAGGACGAGGATGATGATGACGAGGATGATGGTGATGAGGATGATGATGATGATGGTGATGGTGATGACATGATGATGATGATGATGATGATGATGATGATGATGGTGATGAGGATGGTGGTGATGATGGTGATGATGATGACGATGGTGATGATGGTGATGATGATGAAGATTCTAATGATGATGACGATGGTGATGCAGATGATGATGATGATGAAGATGATGATGATGATGATGGAGATGATGATGATGATGGTGAAGATGATGGTGATGATGGAGATGTTGATGAGGAAGGGGGGCAATGACAATGAAGATGAGGTGGATGATGTAGATGGTGATGATGATGGTGAATATGAAGATGATGATGATGGTGAATATGATGATGATGATGATGATGATGATGATGTTGAATATGTTGATGATGATGACGATGGTGATGAGGACATGATGATGATGATGATGATGTTAGTGATGATGAGGAAGGGGGATGATGACGATGATGATGAAGATGAGAACGATGATGATGATGATGAGGTTGATGATGATGAAGGTTGTGGTTGATGATGATGATGGTGTTGATGAAGTGGAGGAGATGGTGATGATGATGAGGATGATGGTGATGAGGTGATGATGGTGATGGTGATGATGATGATGATGATGAATATGTTGATGATGATGATCATG
This sequence comes from Larix kaempferi, assembly GCA_027924585.1. Classification (NCBI taxonomy): domain Eukaryota; kingdom Viridiplantae; phylum Streptophyta; class Pinopsida; order Pinales; family Pinaceae; genus Larix; species Larix kaempferi. The sequence continues at coordinate 11,364,402 of BSBM01000613.1, forward strand.
ATCATCATGATCATCATTATGTTCATATTCATCACCATCATCACCATCATCCTCATCTCCATCATCATCATCTTGTACATCATCATCATCATCATCATCATCATCATCATCATCATAATCATCATCATCGTCATGATCGTGATCATCATCATCACCATCTTCATCACCAACATCTCATCATCCTCATCACCATCATCCACATCACCATCACCATCATCAACCTCATCACCACATCCTCAACATCATCATCATTAGTCAACCTATCATCATCACCACCATCATCATCATCATCTCATCATCATCACCATCATCTTCATCACCACCACCATCATCATCACATTGTCCTCATCACCATCATAATCATCTTGTTTCATCATCATCATCATCATCATCATCAACATCATCATCATAACCATCGTGATCATCATCATCATCACACCATCATCATCACCATCATCATCATCATACTCATCACCATCATCCTCATCTCCATCATCATCATAGTCATCTCCCTCTTCATCATCAACATCTCCATCATCATCATCATCTTCCTCATCAACATCTCCATCATCATCATCATCATCATCATCATCATCGTCGTCCTCCTCCTCCTCCTCTTCATCATCTCATCATCATCATCATCACCATCATCATCATCATCCTCATCACCATCATCATCAACACCGTCATCATCATCATCATCACCATCATCATCATCATCCTCACCATCATCATCCTCATCCTCATCACCATCATCCTCATCATCATCATCATCGTCCTCCTCTTCATCATCATTGTCATCCTGGCCTTCCCCATCAACATCTCCATCATCACCATCATCACCATCATCATCATCATCATCATCATCACCATCATCATCATCATCCTCATCACCATCATCATCATCATCACCATCACCATCATCATCATCATTCTCACCATCATCATCCTCATCACCATCATCCTCACCATCATCATCATCATTAATTCATCATCATGGAAGATGTTGATGATGATGACGATGGTGATGAGGATGATGTTGATGATGATGGATATGTTGATGAGGAAGGGGGATATGACAATGATGATGAAGAGGAGGACAATGATGATGATGAGGAGGGAGGAGGATGATGATGATGGAGATGTTGATGAGGAAGGGGGAGATGGACAATGATGATGAAGATGTTGATGATGATGGTGATGATGATGATTATGATGATGATGATGATGATGATGGTGATGATGATGATGATGAAGATGTTGAGGATGATGACAATGGTGATGATGATGAATATGATGATGATGATGGAGATGTTGATGAGGAAGGGGGATATGACAATGATGATGAAGAGGAGGACAATGATGATGATGAGGATGATGATGAGGATGATGGTGATAATGATGAAGATCATCATCATCATCGTGGTCATCATCTTCATCCTCATCAACATCATCACATCATCATCATCATCATCATCTTCATCATCATCATCATCATCACCATCATCTCCATCACTATCATCATCCTCAACCTCATCACCATCATCCTCATCATCATCACCACCACCAACACCATCACCATCACCATCACCATCACCATCACCATCACCATCACCATCACCATCACCATCACCATCACGATGGTGATGCAGATGATGATGATATGATGATGATGGAGACTGTTGATGAGGAGGGGGGAGATGAAAAATATGATGAAGAGGAGAATGATGATGAGGATGATGAGGCTGATGAGGATGATGTGAGGATGATGATGATGATGATGGTGATGATGAAGAGGAAGACGATGATGATGAGGATGAGGATGATGGTGATGAGGTAATGATGATGATGTGATGATGATTACATGATATGTATGATGATGACGATGGTGATTGATTGATGGATGATGGTGATGATGATGAAATTATGATCATCATCATCATCATCGTGATCATCATATCATCATCATCATCTTCGTTACCATCGTCATCATCACAACAACATCTCATCACCATCACCATCACCTCACACACCACTTCCTCTACAATACACCAACCACACCATCATCAACATCCATCCACACACCATCATCCTCACATCATCAACACACCCCTCACCATCACCCCATCATCATCATCATCCTCACCAACACCACATCACCCCACATCAACATCATCATCATCGTCTCACTCACCAATCATTCATCTTCCCCTCCTCATCAACATCTCCAACATCACATCATCCACCATCCAACACCACATCAATCAACCACCGTCATCATCAACATCATCACCCATCATCATCATCATCCTCACCATCATCATCCTCATCACCATCATCCTCATCATCATCATCACATCATCATCGTCTCCTCTTCATCATCATTGTCATCCCCCCCTTCCCCATCATCATCATCATCATCATCATCATCACCATCATCATCATCACCATCATAATCATCATCCTCATCACCATCATCATCATCACCATCATCATCATCATCACCATCATCATCATCATCATCATCATCCTCACCATCATCATCCTCATCACCATCATCCTCATCCTCATCATCATCATCGTCATCATCATCTTCATCATCATCGTTCTCCTCTTCATCATCACCAACATCCTCATCATCATCATCATGATGTTGATGAAGAGGAGAACGATGATGATGAGGAGGAGGAGGAGGAGGATGATGGTGAGGATGATGATGATGATGGTGATGATGAAGAGGAAGACGATGATGATTAGGATGAGGATGATGGTGATGATGATGACATCATGATGAAGAGGAGAACAATGATGATGATGATGAATAGGAGAACGATGATGATGATGATGATGGTGAGGATCATGATGATGATGGTGATGATGAAGAGGAAGACGATGAGGATGAGGATGAGGATGATAATGATGAGGATGATGATTATGATGGTGATGATGATGACATAATGATGATGATGGTGATAACGATGATGATGATGATGATGATCATCCTCATCATCATCATTTTCATCACCATCGTCATCATCATCAACATCTTCATCACCATCATCATCATCATCATCATCATCATCATCATCACCATCATCATCCTCATTGTCGTCATCCTCATCATCATCATCATCATCATCCTCTTCATCATCACCATCATCATCATCATCCTCACCATCACCATCATCATCATCCTCATCATCATCATCATCGTTCTCATCTTCATCATCATCATCTTCATCACCATCGTCATCATCATCACCATCACCATCATCATCATCATCACCATCATCATCATCACCATCATCATCATCATCACCATCATCATCCTCATCCTCATCCTCATCCTCCTCCTCATCCTCATCATCATCATCATCCTCCTCATCATCATCATCGTCGTCCTCCTCTCATCATCATTTTCATCTCCCCCTTCCTCATCAACATCTCCATCATCATCATCGAACTGAACTGAGGAGATTCGAAACTGCGACCTATGTCTAGTCACAAGGCTACCACCTTCAAGCTTGAAATGCAGCAGACAATGGGCAACACAAGTGTAGTTTATTACCACCCTATTATTTTTTCGTTGCAAATTATATGTATTCTTTAATTTCACTTGTCAACTTTATGTATCCCTCTGTATGTTTTCTTTAATTTACTTTGTCAACTTTATGTATCCCCTTGACACATGAAATTAAACAATGTGGTGCGCGCTCTCTGACATGCATGTGTGCCTCCACGTGTGCACGCTCCTAGAGACGCGTGTGCACATCTGCGCGTGCGCGTATTTGCGTGCACGCGTGACTAGATTAAAAAAAAAATTGGCGCCCTTGCAGGTTTGGTATTAGCTTCGGATTGCCAAACCTTGAGGCTCGGTCTGATTTGTGGCAAAAACACAACAATTTCTATAACTTCATGTTTTTTCACGCCTAGTTCCGCATATGCTCCACTTGTGCACTCATGTCAAATTATATATTTTTTGAATAGATCTGTTATTTTTTTCTATTTTTAATTCATTTTTAAACTGCACTCATGTCAAATTTGTAAAAAACATAGGTCGTTTATTTGGCCTATAACTTTTGATTGGCTTACCTATTTCAAGAACGGAAAAGAACCTGCATAAGAGTACAAGAATACCTACAAGCTAAAAAAAAAGTTTTTTGATTGTGTTCAGACCATGATATGGTGGCCCAACACTTGACCATGTCGTCTTAGGGCTTCATTGACTTTTGTAATTTAAAAAAAATATAAAATTAACTTTCAAAATTTTGGAAAAATAACGCCACACAAGATTTGTCTGTTTCCTACGCCTCTACATATTTTTTTTCCTCATAAATTGACAATATACATAACAAACAGGTGGCTCAATTAAAACATGTGCATTATGTTTTAGAGAAAAAATAACATACCAATCTTAAAATAATGACATTTTACGGTGGTTATACCAGGTTTCCATAAATAAAAGTTATATATTCTGGAAGGTCATCCGTCATTCTACATTTCATCTTCTTACACCTAATTCGAAAAAGTTTTGTAGGTACCTCTAATAATTCATTTTAATGATAATATTTTTGTTTTTCCATCATGTCATTGCAACTAACGTGTCATAATTGGGTATCATTACCTTGCACCAGGCCTTAAATGAATACGTTGCAACTCTTACCACTCCATGTTTCCTGGGGAACTCGGTCCTTCACATTCTTACTAGGAATTTTGTTCAGAATAACTGCATCTCCCCAATATTCATTTGGAAGATTCTTATCCTTCAACATACTTCGAGCCATGTTCATAATGGTTCGATTCTTTCTTTCCACCACTCCATTTTTCTATGGAGTGTAGTGAGTAATAAATTGTCTTTTGATTCCATGATATTGACAAAATTCCAAAAAATCACTTAACATATACTCACCTCCTCTATTTGATCTCAAGACTTTAATGCATCTTCCACTCTCATTTTCAACCATGGCTTTAAACCCCTTGAATACTTCAAAATCTTGATACTTTTGTTTCAGCAAATACACCCAAGTTTTTCGACTAAAATCATCAATGAAATTCCTAAAATAAACATTGCCAGACAAATTTGTTTGCATTGGCCCACACAGATCCATGTGTACCATCTCCAAAGTGTCTATTTTATCTATACGAGACTCCAAAAACAAATTTCTCTCTATGATGCTTTGCTAATATTCATCTCTCATGCAAGCTTGTTGGATATTGTATATCGAACAACCCTTTCACCATTTTCTTTTTCTGTATCAAATCTAGACCTCCAAAATGTAAATGCCTATACCTCAAATACCACAACCATGATTGATCTGAACTCTTAGTTTTATAAGCATTCAAAGAGCTAGTCAAATCAATTTTCATGATAAGTAGAAACATTATATTCTTTTTCATCTCTACTCTAGCAATCAACTGCTTGTTTGGATACTTGTCATACATAGTACATACCTTGTTCTTGAAGAACACTCTGTACTTTTTCTCTAACAGTTGTCCAATTCTCAATAAGTTACAAATTAAACCATGTACATAATAAACATCGTGTATTTTTCTTCTTTCACCATTCTTGGCGCATACAACAATCACACATTTACCATTAACTCTCACCTTACTATCATTACTGAGCTTTACCTTAGACTAAATACTTATATCTAGACTTGAAAACAACTCTTTATTTCTAGTCATGTGGTTGTTGCATACGTTGTCCAAGAACCATACATCATTTGAGCTTTCCTAGGTCACATTACAAGACTTCATAAACATAGGTTTCTCCTCATCTTCAGGATCCTCCATAATGTGTGTAGTCACCTTACTAGCATCTTCTTGCTTCTTCCAACACTTGTTAGCAAAAAGACCAATTTTTTTTGCAATAGTGACATTGAACTTTGGATCTATCATACCTTTGGTTTCCTTGCTTCCAATTTCTACTGCTACTCCCCCTTAAACTAGGAGGATTCTGCTAGGACTTCTCTTCAAATTTTGAATCATTTTTGTTGTCACTATGATCAGCAGTTAGACCTCCTCTTCCTCTGCAACTAGACCTTCCTATGCCTCTGCCTCTAGTAACATGTAGCTGATATTTGAAAGCATTCTATAATGGATTATCATCATACCTATTCATCCTGGATTCATGAGAAATCTTGAAGAACCGGTCAAATCATCAATATGCATTTGACTAAGATATTTAAACTATTCTATAGGAATGACCACAGCTTCAAACTTCTTTGTAAATCATCTAAGCAATTTCTCAATCACTCTCTGGTCTGAGAGGTCTTCACCATACTATATTAGCTGGTTCACAGTGTTCATGAGTTGAGTCATAAAAATAGCAATGGTTTCATTGTCCATCATCTTCATATTCTCAAAGTCCCTTCTCAAGTTCTGCAACTTGACATTCTTGACCTTGGTTACAACTTGATATCAAGTTTCAAGGATGTCCCAAGCCATCTTTGAAGACTCGACACTAGAGATCTTCAAAAAAATAGATTCACTTAGACCTTGCTGATAAGGCCAAGTGCTTTGTTGTATTTCTTCATGTTTTCCTTTAACAGGGTACGCTCAACATTTGACAGATCCAATTCTATTGCTTGATCAGCAGGCTCTTAATATCCAACCGTAACAAACTCCCAAAGATATTAAGAACGCAAAATTGTTCTCATTCTAATAAACCATATATCATAATTTCTCTCAGTCAAAGTAGGAATATGTGGCTGAACTAAACTACTACTAGAATCCATATCCAATCAAATACAAGTAACTGTAAACTAAAAATGGAGAGGAAGAGATCTTACTGGATTTTATACCACTGTAGAAAGGCAGGGGAGTGCTACACCTAGTACCAGCTACAATTACAAGTCACTAAAATACAAAATCGTCACCTACAGGACAAGTTTCACCAAAGTAACAAGCAAGTCTGCACAAGTAACAACAAACAACCTATAGGAATTAAGTAACAACAAATACTTCAACACTATTATGATCACCCCTGCGCTCATAAATCCAGATTGATACTATGTTCCAACAATTAAACTAATTTAGCACATCTACAGTCAATCATACAAACTCGAAAAATTTATCATGCTACAACAAAACTCACAACTAAATACTTAACAATGAGTTTACAAATTCTCAAAAACAGAGCATCAAAATTCAAAGCAAAAGCTTTGTTTTCAATTTCAACTCACAATTCGTATTACCGACTCTATTACAAAATCAAGATTACATGGATATTTATACATAATGAAAACAGTCGATCATTAAATTTAAATTGACCCTTCATTGCATCTAAAGCAAAATTTAACTCTTTAGAAATCATAAAGATATTATACCCCTTTGAAATTTGACAGGATGAAATAGAGCTAGTGAATATCCCTTCAGAATTTGATGTAATACACTGCCCCTTTTAATTTTGATAAGCTTAATCAGAACTAATAAGTTTCTATTCAAAATTTGATGGTTAAGGCAGTGAGGCAGTGATGTCTCTTTCAAATTTCGACAGCCAAAATTTAAGCGGTGAAATAATTAATTTCCAACAACCTCCAACATCACCAAAAATGATATGCAATGGAACAACAATAAGACCCAACATATCTTTAAACTGATGCAGAATTGAGACCCATTGTCTATTTGTATATTTCCACGCATTTGCGGAAATATCTCCAAGAACTACCTATCATATCTAGCTTTAGCTTCTCAACTGACTTCCAAATAACTTGGTCTAAAGATGAGATTCAAGAAAATTGCTTCAAAACCCAACAACAAATATGCAACCATCATTACCATCATATCTATCAGTGTCAGACTGTAATCAAAATGGCATGGAAGAATCTCACAGATGGAAATTGACATCATTTATTCATAAATTAGGAGAGGTATGATTGCTCAAAAAATTCCCTTTGTAGAAGTTGACAAAGGGAAACATCCAAGGGTTTAAATATTAACACCAAACTACAAGAAAAAAACCACAACACCAATAGTAAAAGTCTATGTTTTAAGAAAAATCTTAGAGAGCCTACTAGCCTCTCTAATGAAGACTGCTCCAATATTGGCAATGGCCTTTCCAACAATCAAAGAGGAAATAATGAGGAAGAGAATTAGATCTGTCCACAAAATATTATGTGTTTTTATTTGCAGCAATAACAACTTGCACTAGACAAATTTACTAGAAACTATGCAAATCCATCTTTAAATATAGATCTATTCATGTATTAGATATACAAAATGGATTCCATGGTTGCACTTAGATTTTAGGATGTAGATCTTCTCTATATTACTATATTTACATATGTATGTTGCAGAATTCCAAATCTAATCCAACTTACGAAAATAATATATGATTGCGAAATGTTATTGGAAGAGCTTGCAGCAACAATTTCACACTGGAAATTTCATATCGTTTTTACTAAATCTATAATTAGATGCACCCATTTTCCAATTCTTTATATATGCAAACTTCCTTGCAAATTCGGGATGGCATCGATAACTTGCGTTGTGACGATCGATGTGTAATTGTGCTCAGAGGCCAATGGGTTGGAGGTGGAGCCTAATGAAACCCAAACCTAATGGAGGTCACTTTCTTAAAAACAATTATTAAAGATCACTGGTTAAATATGGAATCTCTATTCATGGATTGGTAGATCTACCATTCAAAGACAAGATTCATTACTATATTTTTCTTCCTAATTTATTAAGGATGTATCTATACCATTTCAAGGCATAACCATCAATTGCATATCTATATATCTCTAAAATATTTATTAAAAAAATCAATAGTAGACAGGTTTCTAGATCTATTGCAAAAACAATTGTAGCGATTATTCTATAAAGGCAACATCTCTTCTTGGGGATAAATGGGCATACAGATCTATAACTGAAACTACTAATACAAATCTATTGAGCCTATATTTCCAATGTTTCAAAGAAAAATCGAGTGAGAGCATATCTCTTTGTCTCATGTTGTGATGAGAACTAAAACTACGAAGCGATTGTCCTCAAATTTTATCCAACCTCCATCACAATCATGGCATATCTTATATGGGAATAACATAAAAATCTTACACCGGTTAACAACAAGAATTGAAATAATGCATACCATCTCATTGATGTCCTCTCTATCACCTTGTTGGACATAGATCCCCAATTTTATTAGTGTAGATAGCATCACCTTCCTCACCATTAGCTTCCCATATTGAAATTCTCATGACATCAAAAATCCCATGGAAAACCCCATGGGAGAGACATCACTCCCTTTGGTCTGAATGCACTTTAATATGTTCAATATTCTCATATCATGGTAGATCTAAAATAAATCTATCTCTCAAATTGGAAAGGGTCCATAGTTCCTAGTGTTAGAAACCTACGCTTTGACACCAAATGTAAGACCCCAAAGGATCTTAAGCACACAATTATTTAGAAAACAATACTTCACATAATTAACTTAATATCAACTCGTTACTATGAGAATTTTGCAGATCTAAAACAATAACCATGATATCATAATAATAATCAAATGAAATAAGGATAAGACATACCCGAATTTGATGAGTGATGAAAAAAATGTACCTCTAGAACTCCATAAGCAATGAGGGAAAACAACATGTTGGGGACGACTCTCCACCCATCCATCCCCTCGGTGAATTCACACTAAGATCCCTTGAGCCCCCAACCAATAAACCGTAGCCAATATTCTCTTTCCTTCCATAACCATTATCATACCTATCTTCCTTTGAAGCTAAGAAGAATGAATCCCCTTCCCCTCCAATCCTACTCTTTTTTATAGGTTTTTCTCATTTTCTTTGGAATTTGCATCTTGTATATTTTATTATTTAAATAGCAATTTCCTTTTGTTTATTTATTTATGTATTATTTAATATGATTAGTCATAGTTATCCTATTCATGATGATAAGTTTTTCCTTTAATTTTTTTATTCTAATATTAATTTAGGTTTCCTATATTTTTATTTTTATTTAATTAATAATATTATTGGGTTGTTACAACTACTGAGTTTATTTCTTCTTGTGAAGCTAAGTATAATGCATCTAAAGAAGCCACTAAAAAAGCAATGTGAATCCCACATGTTCTTATAAAGCTTGGACTAGTTCAAAAGTATCCTACTAAATTAAGATGTGACAATCAAAGTGCAATTTAGCTTGCATACAATTCAGTGTATCACTCCAAGACCAAACACATTGACCTTAGTATTCACTACATTCGAGATCTTGTAGTGGATGGTATTATTTGTTTGGAGTATTATCCCATGGAAAAACAAGCAACCTATATCTTCATCAAATCCATGACAAAAGCGAAGTTTGTGTATCTTCAAAGTTTGTTGGGAATGCAAAAATTCATCAAGGGAGGAATCTAATATAATGTCATCTTCCACCATATACGTGTGTTATTCTCCCTAGTCATCATTAAGAGGGAGTGTCGGAATGTGTAATATTAATATTACACATGTATAATGGTGTCTAGTGTGATGTCACAAGATGTTATGATGTCTTATCTTGCAAATAAATGCATAATTGTCTGTCTTATGTAAAATGAGTTATTCTGCATGCATTATGGAGTAATATTCTCCTATTGCTATTCATTATATAAGAAGGTGGAAAATTATTTATCCCACATGTGTTATGGGATGTAATTCTTCCATACCTCTAGTTATATAATAGAGGTGAAGGAGACCCTTTCGGTTATGTTGAGAATTATATTCTTATGTTATTGTAAAGTTGTTATAAGCATATGTGGAGTGGAGCTCAATTCTAAGATTGGAGGTTTCTAAAGAATAAGAAGACAATACCTTCTCGTGGATGTTTCCCCATTTGGGTTTTTACCATGTATATATGAGGTATCAATCCATTTTCTCTTGTCTCTTACTTACTAGTTTGATTATATGGTGGTTGTATGGATAGAAGGATAGACTAGTAGATTCTTGCTATTGATTTACTTTTTGGTAAATATATTGTTGTATGTTTAGTGCATATTTCTCAATATTCTAACAATATTAGGGTTTCAACTATTTAACTAAATGATATCATACAAAATGGCAAGAATGGATGGATTAACCATGATTTTCTTGGCTCCAACAATGGCATGATGAGTAGATCATAGCTACCATTCTACTCATCTAACTATGGTGATTCTATCTACTCAACTAAATATGGTAACTGAATCATAACAGGGTTTTTACTACTTAATTGATATCATACACATTGTAGTATCACTAAAATCAATGCATATTAATAATACTATTAGATCATATTTATTTCCCAGTGCACAAATTTTAAATTAGAGGGATGTTATAGATCAAACGTAAATCTCCATCTCAAGACATAAATCTATATATCATAGTTGTCACTTAGTGTAAATAAATTAGATTAAGGTTTCCACCATTTAACAATAATGATTCTATCTAATTATCCTAACTATGGAAACTAAATCATTTTAGGGTTTCGACTATTTAAATGAATGGTGGCATACAAAATGGTCAACCATAGGGTTTTTGGATCCAGCAATGACCTCATAAATAAATCATAGATGTCATTCTTCTAAGCTAACTATGGTGTTTATGTCTACTCAACTAAATGTGGTAACTGAATCAAATTAGGGTTTCGACTATTTAACTAAATGATATCATGCAAAATGTAATATCACTGAAATCAATGCATATTAATAATACTATTAGATCATATTGCATTTCTCAATGCATAGATTTCAAATTAGAGGGATGTTAGATCACAATGTAAATCCCATCTAAAGACATAGGTTGACAAATCACAGATGTCCCTTAGTGTAACGAAATCATATTAGTATTTCCACCATTTATAGTGATGATTCTATCTACATGGCTAATTGTGGAAACTTAATCATATTAGGGATTCGACTATTTAATTAATTGACATCATACAAAATTACCAAAATGAATGATATCATACAAAATGGTTAGAATGAATGGATGGAAATATTTTTACAGAATGAATGGATCAACCATGGGGTTTTTGGATCCAACAATGACTTTCAATGATACGTTGAACTCCTATATTTTGGATGTCGACTTTCATTTCTATTAATTAGATTAGGGTTTTAACTATAGTGATTCTATCTATAGTTATAGGTAGTTCTTTAGATTCTTTTTGAATTTGTACAATATGTTGTACTCTTAGATGTTGAGTGTTGAGTGTCATTTCTACTAATAAGATTAGGGTTTCAACTATTTAACTATGGCGATTCTATCTACCTGGCTAAATATGGTAACTAAATTAGATTAGGGTGGTGATTCTATCAACTCTTCTAAATGTGGTAACTCAATCATGTTAGGGTTTCAACTATTTTAGTGTGGTGATTCTACCTACTTTTATAGCAACTTGGAGGAAGTGATTTCCTACAAGTATCTTGGAATTGATATCCATCACAAGCTTAATTGGAACTACAACATCGAGAAAATGATCAATGGAGGGCGTAAAGCTTATTTTGATCTTGAAACAATTGTAAGTCGAAAAACCTTGTGATGTGGGATAAAAAAAAATTCCTCTTTAAAACTCTTGTCACTCTCATTCTCTTGTATTAGTGTGAAGTTTGGGGCTACAACCTCTCAAGAGAATCTTGGAGAAGGATTGAGCAAATCTAGAAGCGGTTTATAACTTACAATCTTAAAATTAAAATCAATACATCATATCCTATTCTCCTAATTGAAGTGGGCCTTCCCCCATTGAGAGCATAACTATGACTAGGTACCTAATGTACAATAAATAAATAAATAATTTGGGATACCAAAGAATTCCAAAAATTGCTTTAAATTCTAATCAAAACCACCTAAGGGTCAAGCAACGTTGGCATAAAGATGCCATGCCTTGGTTAAAGATATTAAAAATATTATTACTTTGAAGTTCAAAGAGAAGTTGTGGTGTGATGAAAATTTAGAGGATAACAAATAAAAAATTAGAACCAAATGAAAATAAATAAAATTAAACCAACATCGATCCATCTTAACCCTGGATTTACCAAGCACCAAAGGGATCAAAATTGTTGAGATGTAATTTTTTCTTAAATTGGATCCCTCTTGGTGCTTGGTAGATCTAGGTTTTAAATGGATCTACGCTGATTTAGGAACTCTCCCCTCCAAACTTTTTGAGTACTTAAATAAAAGTCTAAAACAAACCAAGTAGTTCCTTTTCTTTCTTAAAATCCCATAAACCAAAATTGGTCAAAATAGAGTTATCATCATCATCATGAAAATGAAAATGGTATCCTTTACTCATATCTCGTAATTGTAAGTAGTTGTGATAAACAATATCTCATAAGTGCAAGTAGTTTGATAAACAATGGCCTATTTTTAGCTTAAACCTATTAATTATATAATGTTGAATGGACCCTTAACCAATATGTCAACACACAACCTTTGAAGTGAGTGTAAGTAATGTTTCAACTACTAGTGAATGCCACGCCGTATTATTACATTATAGATTGGTTTTTTTTTACCAATATTCACTTCCCTTCATTTGAGGATGGTACCCAAGGTAAACCACCCGGCTTAACTCAGTGGGAACATCAAGTGAGGCCCTGGCATAGCCACCGGTGGATTTGACTCGGAGACCTTATACTTGCGATTACAACACTCAACCACTTAAGCTAACCCATCTCTAAGGTTAGTTTAAACTGACCAAGGAGTTTCTTCGGCGCATATATAAAGCCTCAATGCACAATGCATATTCCAGTAACCTAGATCGGCATACAGATAGTCCAGATTGAGTTGTGTCCTGGAATAGGAACAATGCCTACCAGTTGCGACGGTTGGGGACTCAGCAGCATGCTGAAAGCTTGTTGGACGCCCCCTCAATCTTCAAGCAGACATAGAAGCAAAAAACAACAAAAAATTACTGAAGAGATGGAAGGAAACGATGAGAAATCGTACATATCTTCATTACCAGACGAGCTGTTTGCAGATTGCTTAGCCCGGTTGCCGCGTTCATCGTTGCAGGCCTCCATGAGTGTGTCTCGTGGATGGTACAAAGTTCTTACATCGAATGAATATTATGACCTTCGCAAGAAGAAAGGGAGATTGGAGAATATGCTCCACGTATTTTGCAGGGCAAGATCTGGTCTCAAATGGGCTGCTTATAATAAGAACAGTAATGTATGGACGAGAGGCTCACTGTCTCCTCGGACGGTGACGAATGTGTGTGACAATGAATGGTTGTTGGATTATTTTAGCGATGAAAAACCAGTTTTATATGCCCAGCCTGCAGTTTTGAATCACAAGATCTTCATTCTAGGTTATCATTCTCACAGAAGTACCAACCGTAGTTGTACCATGATTTTTGATACATGGACAAACTCTTTTATTCGCAGGGCGCCCATGATGAACCCTAGAAGAAACTTTGCCTGCTGTGTTATTTCTGGTAGGATTTATGTTGCGGGAGGGTCTATGAAAAGGAGTCATGCTAGCAGGGAGGCCATCGTGTACATTCCCGAATCTGATTTGTGGAAACCTATTCCAAAAATGCCAACAAAGAGATCCGGCTGCTTGGGTGCTGCTGTGAATGGAATCTTTTATGTAATTGGAGGGCGTAACCTTCGTGCAAAGAGCAGCTGTTTCTCATCAGCAGAAGGGTCGTATTTATATATGAGCTCTATGGATTCATATGACCCCCAGACAAATACATGGCGCGAGACCAGGGGCAGCCTGCCATTTGTGGATCGCGTGATTGCTTGCACCGTGATGGGATCACATATTTATGTACTGTGCAGCGATCCAGCTCAAGTGTCTTTCTTTAAATATGATACTATTAACGACTCATGGAGCAGGGTTAACATTCCCTTTATTCCTACCTTTAACCTGAATTACTCTTGTGTTACAATGGGTGCTTGTGTTTACATTGTACAGGTTCAAGGGTGTATCGGTGATCTGCTCGGGAGAAGTGGAAATACCAGGTTAGTGTTGATTTATGACACTGAATTGCAGGTTTGGTCCAGAGGACCCGATTTGCCTTTGCCGGGGAATGTTGCCATCTGTGCCGCTGTGGAGTGTTAGTTTATTTACTCGATTAAGCAGGGTGTATCAACAATGTCACCCAAGACAAGAATTTCTGGATAGAATGCAGAAGAATTTCTGGATAGAAGACTTCCTGGAAAGAAACTGTGGAAATTTTGAAACTTTCCAATGTTTCTAGTAGACACTACACCTACACCCTACACCTGGAAATTTTGAAACTTTCCAATGTTTCTAGTAGACACTACACCTACACCCTACACCCAGAATTTCATTTTGTTGGAAAAAATCTCAAGTTTCATTTTGCAGCAACCTTTTGAAAGAGACTTACTAGCGGATAAATGTAAGATGAGGCCTAGTAGCTGTTATTTGTATCGTAATGTTCTCTTCTTATTTTGATCGGTTATTTAGGAGAATCTCAGTTACGCATTTACTGACATTGGGGTACCCCTTTGCATTTCTAAAAGGATTGATGTTGGTTGTTCAGTTGTTCTTGCATTTCTATAAGGATTGATTTTTGGTTGTTCTTGCATTTCTAAAAGGATTGATGTTGGCTGTTCAGCTGTTCTTGCATTTCTATAAGGATTGTTGTTGGTTGTTCAGTTGTTCTCAGTATTACAATGTGTGGCCTGCTGAGATACGCATTTTTCTCTGACAAGGAAATCAGGCCATTTAGGCAATCATCGTAAGCCATCAATTAGAACTTTTCAAATTAGGTTTATCTAAAAACAATCCAAGATCTTTGATATAAGCAAACATTTATAAAAGCAAAGGAAAGCAGATGCAATTTTCCCTTATAGAGTCATATTTTCAGAAGCAAAAGAAGCTCTTAATTAATATTGAGGAAAACAGAAAAAATAATTGCATGTTATTTCTGCAATAATATGATTTCATTGTAAAGGAACAATTTTATTTTTTAAAGCAGATATTCTTCAGAAATATGATGCTTTAGGCAGATATCTGTCATTCAATCCCTTTGAAATGATAGGAAGTAAAAATAAGGCATGAACAAAACAAATATATGACAATATTATAGAAACGAAAGGGATTTGTTGACTTTTAAAACTAGCATTTCAGGGGTATTTGGTTGTTTGCAAATATTGCATATTTTGAATTTCTAGCCTGGAAATGTTCTGAATCTTATGGTTAGAGGATGTTCCTTTATTCTATTGTAGGATCATTCAATGTTAAGTTTAGGGGGGGGATTTTAGTCAAAGGAACTGATAGGAATGTGTTGAATATTATGGTTAGAGGATGTTTTTTTCATTTTATTGATTCTATTGGGGATCATTCAATGTTTATGGAAACCTTTAAGAATTGAAATTACATGCTTTTAAGGATATGTTCACTAATAGAAGAAGATTTAAGAATGAGTTTAACAGTTTTAAAGATGAAAAAAACAGTTTTAAAACAATGTTTGCAAACTTTACTTTGAAGAGCTTTTCTCTCAAAACTTTTTAGAGTAAAACAAAACACTTTAGAAAAAGTTTAATGAAAATTCATATTTTTTATCCATCATAACAAAGTTTAAATATATTTTTAGAGAATAAACCATTTATTAATGAAAATATATATTGTATACATTTTCATAACAAATTTAAATAAATTTTCATTTTACTTAAATTTAAATTTAGTAAATAAACTAAAAGTTAAACAAAAAAACTAATATAGTTCATCCAAAACTACCCTTCAAGACCATGACCAACCCCATTCAAGTGAATCATATATCAATTTTCCAAGGGTTAACATTGCATGCATATACATTTAATTTTGTATGTACATAGAGAAAAGACAAAGTGGAGAAGGATGATTATATGTAACTACTTAATGTAAGAACAAATCTCAAACTGGAAAAGGATGATCTATATGTAATTATTTAAAAGGATGATCGATATGTAATTACTTAATGTAAGAACAAATTTCACAAGTTCTATGGAGTTTCCATCAACCTTGTGATTTTGTGATTTGCATAGGTGTTATAGGGTCTTTTATTTTGAATGCTCTACACAATATCATCTTTGAATGATACATAAAAATCTCGCCACATGTACTCATTTTTTTAAGTCTTTAATTGTTTAATTAATAAAAGGTGGAATAGAAGGTAGGTCAAGAAGCATATTGTTTTAATATAGTGTTTTTTCTAATCTACAATACTAAAAAGAACCAAAGTATTTCATCATTTATTCAAGTGCAAAAAAATTATTAAATTATGACTTCATAGGGTTTAATACATTATGAGTAACTCTAAGAGAATCGTGAATTTACCTATCATCTTGGAAGACAAATTACTCATTTTATAATGTAATTAAGAGAAAATGAATGATTTTGACTATTATGAGTTTTGTTATGATCTCGTAATTTTTTACATAAGGATATGGACTTGAAATCCTCTAAAGATGAGGGAAGGTCTTATTGGATATCAAATAAATATAGAGTAATTGAAAGCTACTATAATTTTGTTAGTTTTTCTCAATTATTCAATGAATGCAGGGTTCACTAAGTAAGCAATATTATAGCATATGGAAGCAATATATTTCCTAGTATAGAAGGGTCAAGAGATATTTTTATGCAAGGGTCAAGAGGTATTTTTAATATGTTAAAAACATGTAAATATCACGAAGGTTTATAATTATGTATCTAGGTGGTGAATATATAGGTTATTGGGGGGTTTGAATAGGTACTCTATGTCTAATTTTGTGTAGGTTTGATTGTGTCTGAAGTTAGATTAGTGTTTGAATAAATATGATATGTGTGAAGGTGGTGTGAATCCAATTGTGTTTGGAGTTAGAGTGGTCTTTGAGTAGGTATGATTTGTGATTGAATGTGATGTGAAGTTGATTAGAATGATTGTGAATGAAGTTGACTTGGTGTTTAGGGGGTTGTTCCACATCTTGAAATATTTTCTTTCACTAAGATTTCATATTTGACCTTGAGGTTTCTAGATGTTATAAGATTTGTGTCATGTCAACATAATGAGGGTAAAAATAAAAAAGGGATATTAAAAATGTCATGGGAAAAGTGGATACCTAGGATATCTAGTGAAAATAGAGGTTTTTTAAATTATAAAGGTGTGTTGGGAGGGGGATTCAACAACAAAAAAGTTGGAGTAAATCCTTAATATGTAGTGAAATTAGGGGTATTATTTAATGTCCTATGAATGCACAAGCTATGTTGTATGTTCACAAAGTGAACCCCTTGAGATTAAATGACTCTTAGGAGATCCTCCTCAATCTAAAATCTTATATAAAACTCTATGCGATAGCAATCTAGTTTTGGAATTTTATAATTATGGAAAGAAAGCACTACGAGTTTGAATTCCACTTTAGTTCCTCTTTACTCAACTAAACACTAAAATATCCAATTTGATCCATAATTACATATTTATCTAATATTTTCCATTTATGTGAGTATACCCCTTTGAAATATTAAATTCCTTCCTTAGATATATCCTTATAAGATGAAATCATTTATCTTGAATATTTACTAATTTCTCAAATAGTATTTTGATTTTTCCTTATTTTATAGTAGTTTTCCAAAAAAACAATCTCATCACCCTAATAAACAAGATATCTAGATACCTAGCACTTTTTCCTCCACTTATCTTCTTCCAATGAAATTTGTTTTTCTCAACTTTCCAAACCTTAACAATTTCCATATATACTTTTGTCACGTCCCCGATCCCCTCGGTGTCCCTTAGAGGTGATGAGAGACAACCTGATATATATATTTTTTAAAATTACCCTCATTATGCAAAACCATCATCAATCTGCAATCCGCAATGCGGGTTTGGAAAGTCGGCACTACAAATTCACTACTTCGATCAATCACGCCTCCAACTTCCGCAATCCACGATGCGGGAGTCGGAAGTCGGAACCCCAAATTCTCCATCCCGGGAAAATTACTCCTCCGTCTTCCACAATCCACAATTTGCCTTACGGGATTCAAAATTCAGAACTCTGAATTTCACAATTTCACCGATTCATGCCTCCGACTTCCACAATACGTAGTCCGTAATGCAGAAGTCGAAAAGTTGGAAGCCCCAAATGCACAACATCAAAGAACACCTCCCCGACTTCCGCAATCCACAATCTTCCTTGTGGAAGTTGGAACCACCATTTCACAACTCCGCCAATTTTTCTCTTCCAAGTTCCGCAATCCACGTTGCGGGAGTTGGAATTCAGAACCACCACACATAACTCCATAGAATCACCCTTTTGAATTCTGTAATCTTCAATCCCCATTGTAGGTTCGGAAAGTCGGAAGTCCAACTACATAACTTCTCTGGCTCATAACTTTCTCATCCCAAGTCCATTTTGGGTAAACTCGATAACGTGGGAAAGCTCCCGGCGAGGTCTAAACAACGGTGTGGTCCTTTTCCACACCTGAGAACTCTGACCTTGCCAATTTTCCAAGCAAAAATATTCCTTGAACTCCATCAATGTCTCTTTACCCCACTATCAAGAGCCCTAGGATCACCCTGTCAAGGCCCCTCCCTTAATCTGACCAAAGAGGGGGCATGAGCACATCAGGGGCTGTCTAATTCATCCCCCAAGCTCATATAATGAAGTGCAAACCTTCTAATGATGTGTGTAATGCATAGTAAACATACATAGCGGGACTAAGTCTAATGAATGCATCTGCAACATACAAGGTTAACAACATACTTCACATAAGCAAATGAGGAAACAAACAACAAATGAACCATCCTCATGGTTAGGCTCATACACAGACTTCCTACTGATTACTTCCCTATGATCATTTCATTCAATTTGACTTGAAATAACAATTAAAACAACATAAGAAGTAACATCATTCATAACCACATGAAGCACTTATCTTATAAGATGAACTATCCAAGCAACTGGCTATGGGAGAGCAACGTTCCACCCAACCATAGGTCTTTGTCCATCCTATATTCTTTCAGCTGAGAGACCACGCCCTAGTTGGGATGTGTATCCACTAAGGAGGAACTAAACATGCTCACTCACAGCCATGGATTCACACAACATACATGCTAATCCAACACACAGTTGGGTTTATCAAGCATTTAAGGAATAATGGAGGAGGATGCTAAGCGATTGAGCTCAACCTAATATCTACATGCATCTCAATTCTCACTCAGATAGTCTTGGAACCCATAATACCTACCACACCCAACACAATGAACGTCCCCTTCTCTACTGCACAGTCCCTCAGGTGCCCCTTCCCTCCAGTGCTCTTTAGGGTGGGCATAGAAAGGTTCAAGATGTTGATTCCTTGAGACTCTGGCATTCATTGGGTTTATCAAGCAACCCTACCTTCTTCCCTATTTATCTTTGTCATTCCACTTGGGTTTTCTCAATTTCTTTGACCAAGCAACTCTATCCCACAACTGGGTTCTCCGCTATCAACACAGGGTTATCTCACGGGTTTCTGAGCATCTCACACGCTACAAAATTTCCATAGTTTTTAGGCCGCTAGATCCCCTGTTGGATTAAATTCCCCACACGAATTTATGGGTGTGTTCGGCACTCCAAATTGGGGTTTTTCCATAATCACCATTTTCTTCTTCTCTTCATTGCTCTGCTCTCCGTTATGCTTGCCAAACTCCAATTTCTAGTCCATAATGGAATGGGGATGAGCAAACAATTTCTTAGGAGGTAGAGTGTCTTGTGAGACAAGGAAAACAAAGCCCCCATACCCTACCATCCAAAATTCAGGGTTTCCCACACTCCATCGACTTCATGAACAATTTCTTCAACCACTTCCTACGGCTGAATTAAATGTCAACAATGAAGGTCAAAGGGGTTCTAAAGATGGAATTTGGTAGTCTATGATTCAATCCCACAACCCCCTCACCTCTCCCTAGTGGATACACATGGCCCATTCTTATTAGTTGCATCCATATCCACTTTTCTTGGTATTTTTATTGAAATGTTAATATTTACATCGTTTACAATGTCCCATGGATTAATAGCACATGGATAACATAATGTCTACTACTTTCCTTCTACATAAAACTAAACATCTACTAGCGGGGCCTTGGCCTTGAGCTCCACGCTAGGAAAACATACATCACATGTATACAATATTTACATTGGAATCCAATACATCCTAAGGGTCAAAATGGGGACATTACATTTTCCTCCCCCTTAGAACAACACCATCCTCAGTGTTCACAAAACTGAACAAAAATGGGAATGCCTCTCTCATGACATCATCCAGCTCCCATGTAACCTCATCGAGACTAAGGTGTTTCCATTGCACCTTTACCTGTCCGATGGCTCGATTCCGAAGCAATGTGACCTTCTTGTTGAGGATGTGCATAGAATCCACTTGGAACTCTCCCTCAGGTTCCACCTATATCACGTGCAATCAATTATGTGATTAGGTTCATATACATATTTCTTAAGCAAAGAAACATGGAAAACATTATGGGCTCTCATGCTAGTAGGAAATGCAATTCTATATGCAATTGGTCCTATCTTATCCATGAATTCAAATGGCCCACAATATCTTGGTGCTAGCTTGGCACAACTCCCCAACTTTAGGGAACTTTTTCATGGTTTCACTCTCAAATAAACATGATCCCCAATCTTAAATCCCTTATGTACTATTTTCAAATATGCATAACTCTTTTTCATGTCCTAAGCTTCCTTTAAACTCTACCTGATCTTAACAATTTCTTGTTCCATTTCCTTGATCATCTCTAGTCCAAGCACTACTATGTTCACCGGACTATCCCGATTCACTGGAATCCTGCATCCTTTTCCATACAATAACTCAAATGGACTCATTCCCAATGATGCTTGATGTCCATTATTGTATGCAAATTCTACAAAGTGTAGCTAGTCCTCCCACTTGGATGGTTTGTCCATCACATACATCCTCAACGTGTCTTTAAGAACCTGATTCACCCTCTCAGTTTGACCATCTGTTTGAGGATGATATGTTGTACTAAATTTCAGCTGAGTTCCCAATTCCTGAAATAGTCCCTTCCAAAAATTGGATGTGAACTTTACATCGCGATCTGAAATTATTGCTTTGGGAAATCCATGCAATCTGAATATCTCATTCATGAAAATATTTGCTATGTCACTTGCCTTATGAGTGGACTTGACTAAAATAAAGTGAGCTACCTTTGATAGCTTGTCCACCACTACCATAATTGAATCATGCTTCCTCATTTTCATTGGAAAACCTGTTATAAAATCCATAGAAATTATTTCCCACTTCCATTCTCGAATGGGCAAAGGATGCACTAATCCTGCTGGATGTTGAATTTCTTCCCTAACTTGTTGGAATCTTTGCCACTTAGAAATGTATTCTTCGATGTACTTATTCATCCCATGCCAAAAGTATTGCTTTCTTGCTGCTATTATTGTCTTTTGATATCCTAGATTCCCAGAGTATGGCATTTGGTGTATTCCATCCATCACTAGCTTCTTTAAATCTGCACAATCTAGTAGCCTGATACAAAAGAATATCATTTTCACCAAGCTGATATCTTGCACACTTTTCATCTATATTTCCCTGCTACAAATTTTCTTTAATTTGAAGATAAGTTCCATCACTGGTTTGATCTTCAAGAACTCTTTCCTTCAAATCTGATTGGCACACACTTAATGCTGCAACATGAAATTCTCTATTGAGAGCATCAGCAACCTTATTCTCTTTCCCTTTCACATGCTTAATTTCAAAATCAATTTCATAGAGAAATTCCATCCACCTAGCTTTCCTAGCATTCAAGTTTGGTTGGTCAAATAAATACTTCAAGCTCATGTGGTCTGTCCTAAGCTTGAAACTTCTTCCCAAAAAATAATGTCTCCGCATCTTGATAGCATGTACTATGGATGCTAGTTCTAAATCATGCGTGGCATAATTCTTTTCATGCTCTTTTAATTTTCTTTACTCATAGAAAATCACAAATCCTTCTTGCATGAGCACTCCACCTAGCCCTTCAATGCAAGCATTTGTGCACAAAATAAGAGCATTGGTAAGCAACCTCTTCAACTGCTGAAAGCTTCTCTCACATTTTTCAGACCATACAAACTTAACATTCTTCCTCTGCAATGATGTAATTGGGTGAGCTATCTTGGAGAATCCTTCAATGAACCTTCTATAATACCCTACAAGACCCATAAAAGATCTAGCATATGTAACATTCTTTGGAGTAGGCCAATCCATTATGGCTTCAATATTTTCTGGATCCACTGCAATTCCTTCTTCTGATATGACATGACCCAAATATTGTACCTTCCTTTGATAGAAATCACACTTTCTTAGCTTTGCATATAGTTGGTGTTCTCTAAGAAGTTGCAACACCATTCTTAGATGCTCATCATGCTCTTCTTCATTCCTTGAATAAACAAGAATGTCATCCAAAAACACTATCACAAACCTATCCAAATACTTGTTGAAGACACTATTCATGAGACACATGAATATAGCAGGTGCATTGGTAAGACCAAATGGCACCACTGTGAACTCATAATGAGCATATCTTGTCCGGAAATATGCCTTGTGAATGTATTCTTCTTTTATCCTTACTTGATGATAGCCAGACCTTAAGTCAATCTTTGAAAACACTTTAGCTTCCTTCATTCTATCAAACAAATCATCAATTCTTGGCAATGGATACTTATTCTTGACTGTCACCTTATTCAGCTTCCTGTAATCAATACACATCCTTAAAGTCCCATCCTTTTTCTTGACAAATAACACTGGCACTCCCCAAGGAGATACACTTGGACCGATATACTTATTGTCCATTAATTCTTGTAGTTGCAACTTTAACTCTATCAATTCCGGTGTGCTCATTCTATAAGGATGTTTGGAAATTGGTGCTGCTCCTGGAACAAGATCAATGGTGAAATCAATATATCTCTTTAGTGGCATTCCTAGCACTTCATTCGGACACAGATCTTTGAATTCTTGCAACAACTAAAAGTCTTCCATCCTTTGTCCTTGGTCCTCTGATGAATCTGATATGTGAACTGCATATAATTGGAAACCCTTCTTATAAAACTTTCTCAACTGTAAGGCTGAAATCTATCATACTGAGACTTGTTTGGGAATTCCCCTTACCAATCTGGTTTAACCCTCTTCATCAATACATTCAAGTACCTTTTCATATCAATCTATATTGGCTCTATGCCTTTCCACCAATCCATACCAATTAGAGCATCATAAGATCCTAATGGCATGACATTCAAAATTTACATTTGTGATTAATCCATTCAACTCCATGGGGCACTCCATAACTACTTCACTCACTTTTCTCTTGGTCCCTGTGGCTAATTGAACTGGCCAAGACTCATTGTTCTACGTTTTTCTAAGAGAACAACCTTCAACCACTTTTGTAGAAACATAACTATGAGTATATCCTGGTTCAATAAAAACATAAATGGATTGTTCAACAATCTTACCTTCAACTTCCACCGCTACTGACTGATGTTCTGCCTGATGATTATCCAACGCTGCATAGATTCGAGGCAATGCCCTTGCCATATCCTCCACTGTAGTTGCTCCTTTTAAGTGGTGCAAACTTCGGTGATTTTCCTTCCAATGTGGAAAATCCTTAAGCACATGGTTTCCTCCACATCCCCAACACTGAAGTGGCCCTTTTGGTGCTCTTTATGCTGCCACTGTGGACTTGTTCCCACTTCGTGCTTGTTGGCCCTGTAGAAAATTTATGGGATGATTTTTGAATGGTGGCTTAAATCCACTTTTCCTTTGATTGAACCTCCCATTTGGATTTCCTTTCCATGTTTGGTGGACCTCTGATTTCCATTTTCCCTACTCATAGCAATGCACCGCCATCCTAATGGCTTCATAAATACTTGGTGGATTAACAAACTCAATCCTATCTCTCAAATTCTTAGGTAGAATTCCAAGGAAACACTGGATCTTAACCCTCTCATCCTTGATATAGTCCACATACGTCGAAAATTCTAGGAATTTATGGACATGCTCTTCCATAGATTTGTGTACCAACCTGAGTTCATTGAACTCTTTCCTCTTGTTGTCATAACACTTAGCTGATAGGTATTTTTCCTTGGAATACTTGTTGAATCTCTCCCAGTTGATCCTCCTTTCACTGATCCCTTTCACTTGCATGGGGTGCTCACACCAAATTGACGCTCTGCCATTTAGATTGTAAATGGAAATTCCGTCCTTTTCATTTCTTGAGTAGTAATGAATCCTAAAATATTTCTTCATTCCAAGAAGCCATGCCTCTGCCTCTTGGCCAGTCTTATCTTCTCCATCAAATGTGGGAGGCATTTCCTTCTTGAATTCTCCTTGTGGAATTCCTTTGGATCCCTTTCTTCCTTCAAACCTATTATAAGTATGCCTTGGACTTCTTCGAGGGCCTCTTAAGTCACACGACCTGCTGGAAGAAGATCTTGTTGATGTATATGTAACTTCGGAATGTATTTCATTAGTATATTATATGTATATTTATTGTACCCTTATAAGAGATGTGTTATTCCTCTATAAGGAAGTGTCATCATGTGGATTGACAAGTGTCGCAAGTGTGTGTACTTGCCGATGGGTTATTAGACCACCTTATGGGGTCGGCCCTAATTAATATATAATATAATGTGGATGTACTAAAGTAGACAAGTCGGCCCCAGTAGGTCACTGGGCAAAAAGGTGAGTATAAATAGAGATAGGAGATCTCTATTTTACTCACTCGGAAAAGCATCTATCTCTCTCTCTGGAAAGTGGCGCACTAGTGAGGAGGAGGAGGATCATCTGCTAGGAGACTATCTCTGTATTATTTGGTTGTATTTTGGTTGAGCCATTGCTCTCTCTATCTCTGAGGAAGTTTGTGGGGTTTTTCACCTTAGGGTTTTCCCCACGGAAACTCTGTGTCTCTTGTCTCTATGGTTTTGATACTTGTGATGCTTGTGATGCTTGTCATACTATGATTGTCATGCATTGATATACTGTAGATGTTATTCTCTCAGCAAAGATCCTCTAGTATTGTGATTTAATACTGAAAATTTAACATGGTATCAGAGCTTAACTGAGAAGAAGACATTTTGCAGTGACGGAAGCTTGTATTGCTTGTTTATTGGGTTTCTCTCCACAGATTTTTGAAATTCAGTATAGTAGATTGGATCTACTCATCAAGGCGCATCTTTCTGTCCAATCAGATTTCAGTTCCGAGCATTTTCAGTTTTGGCCCTAAAAATTAGGGTTTCCACAAAAATAGGAATTTCTGGAAACTGAAGGTACAGCTGGAAGCTCCTTGCAAAAATCGAAGGTTTGAGCTTTGGATCGAGATTTTTGGCTGGGTAGATCTCCGGGAAACTCAAACCCTAATTCAGGGCTCTCCCCAGTGAACCCGGGAGGACAAAAAGGCAATTTTGAAGGACAAGACTTTGCTGATCTCAAATTCTGAATGTACTAGGCTGATCAGCTCTCCAAGGCGCATCTTTCTATCCTTTCGGAATTTTGAAATTCACTTTTTGAATTTTTAGGGTTTCTCTGACAAACCCTAATCCGGGACGAGATCCAGTTTTCAGCACTTCAAGTGGTAAGTTCTAAATCTTTTCTATTTCCATTTGAAGTACTCTTAAAGATGTCTCTTCACACCAAGCTTGAGGATAAGCTTGAAGGGGCTGATAACTTCCGAGCCTGGAAGTATAGGATTGGGCTAATCCTGGAAGAGAATGAGTTGGACTCATATGTGAAAGAAGACATCCCTATCCCAGAGGATGAAGAGGCCAAGGTATTGCACAAGACGAACTTGGTCAAGGCAAAGAGAATCATTGCTGATTCTATCAAAGACCATCTCATACCCCATGTGTCTTCTCTCAAGACACCCAAAGAGATGTTTGAATCTTTGAACAAGCTATTTGAAGGAAAGAACATAAATCGGAAGATGACCCTGCGGAACCAATTGAAGACAGTGAAGTTTCAGAATGGAGAAACCATTTAGTCTTACTTTTCAAGGGTCTCCCAGATCAAGGAACAATTAGAAGCAGTAGATGAAATGGTGGAGAATGGTGAAGTGGTAATGACCACTCTAAATGGCCTACCGAGGTCATGGGATTCCTTTATTCAAGGAATTTGTGCAAGGAAGAAATTGATCTCCTTCAACAGATTGAGGGAAGAATGTTCTCAAGGAGAAAGCTCTTGCAGCTCACACCAAAAGAAGCAAAACCAAAAAAAAAAAAAGATCACTCTCACCACAAAAGATTCCATCAAAAGAGTAAAGATGCTTCACATGCAATGAGAAGGGTCACTTTGCTTCAGATTGTCCCAAGAACAAAAGGGATAATAACAACAACTCCAGTAAGAAGAAGAAGGGCAGCAAAAGAAGGTTTCATGCTCATGCTGCCGAAGATGATGAACCTCCAAAGAATGAGGCTAAGGCCTTACATAAGAATATTACAAGCGATCCCGACAGGTATGACTAATCGAGGTATGTTTCGATATTTGTTCATGATTAAGTTTATGGTATGTTTGTCTTCATGTTATTATGGTTAGTACAATCTTGATTTTAGACTTGTCATATCACCTTAATAAAACTATGAATGCACGATAGAAAATATTCATTGATTAGGGTGTTGACACTTATGATTGTACTAATGCATTATGGTGTTGTATGAGGTTTATGTTGTCTACTAACATGAAAGGTACACCAAGAAAGACAAATCATGTTCTGGTTCAAAGAACATATGATCATGATGACATGAGGACAAAGATTCATCCATTGTCATGGATCTCATAAAAGATCCATTCACGAGGTATGTATAACTTGGTTTTATAATGGTTAACCTATGAGATATACAGGTTACTAGCACAAGTCATTGAAGAAGAACAAGAAGACATCATGTGAGTATGTTAGACATAATTAGCTAGCATGCTAATCCAGGTATGTTTTTCCTATATCAAGTTAGAATCTCACCTTGTGATAAGATCCTTTATTTTAGTATACTTGGCATGATTGATTATGATTATTCATTGAAGTTAGTACTCATGGGTTTATGCATATTATGATTTTTTACTTTGATTGATGATATGACTAACCAGAAAAGTCCTATGGTCAAATAGGAATATAAGTAAAAGAATTATGTCTCTTATATTGATTGATTTGACTAAAGAGAAGAATCATGAAGGTATAGGTTTGAATAATCACAGGTTTTATGCATATTATATCTCTTATCTTGATTGATGATTCAACTAACCTGAAGAGTCATAGGTTTGAGTAATTATAGGTTTAGACATGTTATGTTTCTTATGATTTGACTAACCATAAGAATCCTACATAAACCTTGAATGCTAATGCTTATTATTTTTGTTTGAAATGATCATGACTATACATGCTTGAGATTATTGTGTTTTAATAGTATACTAATGAATGTATGATTTTATATGAGTTCACAAGGATAACACAATCATGATACTAATAAGCATGCATAGGGACCAAGGATGAATATGAATTCAAGAACAGGTAATTCAGGAAGCAAAGATCAAGAGGGAGCACACTCTAGTTGTTCCTGCAAGAAAGAAAAGGAGTACACTCCAGTGGTTTATGCAAGGATGCAGATGTTCAGAGGGAGTTGACCATCTCTCTACTTTCCACATTAGAAAGGTGTAGAAAAAGCTACTTCAGATTAGGACTCCAGCAGCTCCTGCAAGGAAGCAAAGACTCAGAGGGAGTCCACCCAACGAACAAACAAAGATAAGTATTTTAATTATCATTTCTTGCATATTTGTTTGTTTAAGTAAAATTGTTCAATGATGTATATGTTCATGTTCCTAGACTTAGGATATGTATTGTGCATATTAAGATAGTTGCATTAATGAACAATATACTACTAATATACATGGGTAAGTGGCCTATGGCACTGTACAACATTCCATTGCTACTTATCTAGAATGAAACCTCTTTGCTGACATGTTGGGAGTTGTGCACACTCTTAACAATGTTCTGGTAGAGATTGGAAGGCATCTAGAAAGTTACGGGATATGGATAAATGTTGTATTGAAGCATTGGCTAAGATAATTGCATGACTGTATGACATATTTCTTTATGTGTAAGAATTTGTTCTGAAAATTATGAGATGTTTCTAATCATGCAATTTAACCTGTTTTGTAGGAAAGACCGTATATCTTCACCTACAAAAAGGACTACAACATTTGTTCCAGCAACAAAGATATCTATTGAAGATATTGAAGTTCCCAGGATCTGGGATGAAGAAATGGAATGCCATGATCCGTCGATCATGAAGAATGATGTTTGGGATGTAGTCCCAAGACCTGAAGGGAAGTTTGTTATGACTTCCAGATCAAGCATGTTGCAGATGACAGCATTGAGAAATATAAAAGTGATGAAATAGTAGATACACCAGATGGATTTCAAGACAGCATGGTGTAGTCAGATATGTGTGCAGAACTTGGTATGGTAGGATAGACAGCTTTCTATCCAGTTTGGGCTTTACCAAGAATAAAGCGGACTCCAACCTTTTCTACAAGGTTGAGGAAGGAAATCCAGCGATACTACTATTTGGATGACCTGTTTGTATCAGGAAAGGATAGATTGATTGCCGACAAACAGCGGAAGCTTGCTGCCGAGTTTGTGTTGAGGAACTTGGGGTTGATGCACTATTTTTTTTTTTTTTTGGCATGGAGGTGTGGCAGAGTGATGGAATCTTCCTTGGACAAGGGAAGTCTGCAGTAGAGATCCTGAAGAGGTTCGGGATGATGGATTGCAAAGCCATGGCCACACCTATGGCATCGAATCTGAAGCTTCTTTGTGATGCTTCATCTGAGCCAGTTGATGTTTCTATGTATCGTCAGATGATTGGGTCCTTGATGTACCTGACGAACACGAGACCAGACATTTGCTTTGCTGTGAACACATTGAGCCAGTTCCTGACAGGATCCGAGGAGTGTTCACCTTGTTGCTGTAAAGCATGTTCTGAGGTACCTGAAGGGTATAGTGGATTATGGGCTCAGATATGAGGCGAATCAAAAGTTTAACCTGCAGGGTTATGTTGATTCAGATTGGGCTGGCAGTGCTGCAGATAGGAAGAGCACATCTGGGTGTTGCTTCAGTATGGGATCAGGTGTGATCTCTTGGTTTAGCAGGAAGCAGTCCTACGTAGCACTGAGTACAGCTGAGGCAGAGTATGTTGCAGCCTATTTAGCTAGTTGTGAGGCAGTATGGCTAAGGAAGCTACTGTCTGAGTTATTTGATCTCCCGTTGGAGGCTACTGGTATCTTCTGTGATAACCAGAGTTGTGTGAAGCTGTCCGAGAACCCAGTGTTTCATGACAGGTCGAAACACATAGAGATCAAATATCACTATATCAGGGATATGGTGCAGAGAGGAGCTGTGAAGCTCCTGTATGTTGCGACGGACGAGCAGATTGCAGATGTGCTGACGAAGCCACTAGCCAGGGTGAAGTTTGAGTACTTCAAGAGAGGCTTGGCGTGCTTCAGATCAAGGACACTTCGAGGAAGAAGTGATGGACACATTTACTGAAGCCATTCCAAGCATGATTGAAGGAGGATCCTTCACATGGCTGTGGATGTAAGCGCTGGATGATGAGCATCAGGATGATGTTCTAGTTTATGCAGGATATGATCAGTTGGATCATTTTATGTATGTATGTACGCATCATGTTGGATGCAGGATATGATCAGTTGGATCATGTGTATGTATTGTTTATGCATCATGTTGGATGCTTGGACCATGTATCTGTATATGTATCAGGTGGATACATTGTATGATCAGGTGGATCATGTATGGTGATATGTATCATGTATTTGTATTTGTATCAGGTGGATACATTGATGATCAGGAGGATCATGTATGATGATATGTATCAGGTAGATACTTGGTATGCATCAGGTAGATGCATTGATGATCAGGAGGATCATGTATGATGATATGTATCAGGTAGATACTTGGTATGCATCAGGTAGATGCATTGATGATCAGGTAGATCATGCAGCAGGATGTTGCAGTGATGATCAGGATGATCATAGATGACGAGCTTCAGGATGTTGCTCCAGATGACATGCAGCAGGATGTTGCAGTGATGATCAGGATGATCATAGATGACGAGCTTCAGGATGTTGCTCCAGATGACTTGCAGCAGGACGTTGCAGTGATTATGATCAGGACGATCATGAGTACATCAGGATGATGTATGGTGAGTATCAGGTTGATACTCTGTGGCCGTGGATCAGGTTGTGCAGATGAGCATGTCTGGGAGATCCTATAGGTCAGAGTTGTGTACCCGTAACAGCCTGGGATGCTCTTTCGAGACATTGTTCTGGGAGGACATGTAATTCGTTGCCCTGGGAGATCTCAGGTCGGAGTTGTGTACCCGTAACATCCTGAGATGCTCTTGCGAGGTTTTGTCCTATGGCATGTAATTTGGGCCCTGGGAGATTTCAGGTCGGAGTTGTGTACCCGTAACATCCTGAGATGCTCTTGCGAGGTTTTGCCATGACCACATGTAATTTGTGCCCTAGGAGATCTCAGGTCGGAGTTGTGTACCCGTAACATCCTGAGATGCTCTTGCTAGGTTTTGTGGTGGACCACATGTAATTTGTGCCCTGGGAGATCTTAGGTCGGAGTTGTGTACCCGTAACATCCTAAGATGCTCTTTCGAGGTTTTGTGGTGGGGTCACATGTAATAGCGCCCTGGGAGATCCTACAGGTTGGAGTTGTGTACCCGTAATATCCTGGGATGCTCTTTCGAGGTTTTGTGACGCACGTAAAAGTCCTGAGGATTCCACAGTATGGCCAGTGATGATGAAGACCTGCAGGTGGTGGGCCTACATCCAGTATGAAAAAGGACTGGCTCTGTAGAACTTCCTATGACGAGTAGAGACAGAGATTGGACGAGATAGCAGCAGCAGTGACGATGACGATGACGATGCATCGATGATGATGATCCAGAGAAGAAGACTTGTCTAGCAAATCTGTGTCGAGAAATACCTTCCTTGTTAAGAGGGAGTGTTGATGTATATGTAACTTCGGAATGTATTTCATCAGTATATTATATGTATATTTATTGTACCCTTATAAGAGATGTGTTATTCCTCTATAAGGAAGTGTCATCATGTGGATTGACAAGTGTCGCAAGTGTGTGTACTTGCCGATGGGTTATTAGACCACCTTATGGGGTCGGCCCTAATTAATATATAATATAATGTGGATGTACTAAAGTAGACAAGTCGGCCCCAGTAGGTCACTGGGCAAAAAGGTGAGTATAAATAGAGATAGGAGATCTCTATTTTACTCACTCGGAAAAGCATCTATCTCTCTCTCTGGAAAGTGGCGCACTAGTGAGGAGGAGGAGGATCATCTGCTAGGAGACTATCTCTGTATTATTTGGTTGTATTTTGGTTGAGCCATTGCTCTCTCTATCTCTGAGGAAGTTTGTGGGGTTTTTCACCTTAGGGTTTTCCCCACGGAAACTCTGTGTCTCTTGTCTCTATGGTTTTGATACTTGTGATGCTTGTGATGCTTGTCATACTATGATTGTCATGCATTGATATACTGTAGATGTTATTCTCTCAGCAAAGATCCTCTAGTATTGTGATTTAATACTGAAAATTTAACAGATCTTGAGTAGGGCGTTTTGCACTTTTTGCTCACATAACTCTTTCTTGTGCTTGGAGTCCTCTTCCTAGAATGACCTCCAAAGCGGCTCTCTGCACCTCTTCCTTCTTTACCTACATTGCTTGGGTTGGACCCAAGGTTTACCCTCTGCTGCATATCAGTGAGGCTCTTCAAAATAGCAGCATTGAGCTGATTTTGTTCTTCCTGAGCCTTCATCAACCTTTCATTGAAGCTTATCATGGTTTTAACCAAATTCTGAGGAGTTATTTTCTCCCTTCTCCCATTGGATTCAGTGTCAGCATGATATTATTTCACATTTTCTCCTAACTGTTGTGGGGAAAATGCACCTATAGTTCAGGGGAGAAACTACCAACTTACGGTGATAAAGATAGACTTACAAGCATTCTGCAAGTACAACAAGGAAATGAAGAGATTAGGGTTTAGATATGTAGGCACCTTATTCAGAAGGTTGATCCTAGCTTTGCTTCCCTTGCTCTTCAATGCTTATCCAGTGTCGCAATGCCCAGACCTGCAAAACAACTTGATACCTTTCTCAAATACATTTGACTACATATATAATACTGATATCCATAATGGAAGAAGACATCAAACTACAATCAAACAGTAATCAAATCTAAGACACATTAATAGGTCATATTTGGAAAGAGAAGAATGTCTGATCTTTATTAATGAATGAAAGAAAGTACATACAATTATACCTTCCTTCAAGCTTGGCACTTCACGAAACCTAGATTCAAGGTCTCCTGCTTCTGTTCTCCAAGGATCCCAGCCTCTAAGCAATTGTACTAGGGTTTACCAAAACTGAAGCACAAGAGAGGGGGATGAGGGTCTCCATTCCTCCAGCATAACTTTGTAATTGGGCTTAGTCCCCTCACATGACCCTTCTACCCTCCTTATATAATCAATGAGGAAGAGGAAAAGAAGTTATAACCACTCAAGAGGTTTCCCAACCAACTTAACTTACTCGAATTTTGAGATTTTGACCAAAACTGGAGTGTACTCTACTCTATAGTAGACAAAGTCACGTACACATGGCAATGGGAACTACTTTGAATGAGGTAAAGTCGCGTACACACGCTACTATTTCAACAGTGGAGTCGCGCTCATATTGAAAAATGGCCAAAAACAGGCTTTTCTGCTCATTTTCAGGAGATGGTTTGGTCTGGAAAAATGTTCCTAAGGGTCATATACATCAAATGGGTCAAGAATGAGGTAATTTCAACCATTTTTAGTGTCCCAAATGACTCCTCCATCCACAAATGTCCTATTGTGTGACTGAACTTGTTCTCAAGAAGTGTCGTCATGCGACCAAGGGAAGCAAGTGTCGTCACGGACGGAGAGGTGTCATTTCAAGCTATAACAGATGCCCCCTAATGTATGAGGTCAAAGGGAGTACGGGAAACGATGGCCGAAATACATTATAAAAATAAAAAAGAGTTGAATCGTGGAGGAACGGAGAAACCAAGAATCATAGGCTCAAAATAAGTACCTGAAAGCAAAGGCAATGTCAGACAAACTCATCCTTGGGGTAACTGTCCATGTTCAAATGGTGGAACATGACCTCCAAGAGGATACAATAATGATCCAAATACTGATGCATCTATCATGGCCACTAAAATACAAGCGTGGATCCATGAGGAACATAAGTGTAAACATAGCCACATAAATACAAGGTGGATCTATGTCAAAACTGGAGAACATAGCCATATTGAACAAGCTGGATCTATGTCTCATCAAGAGCCCAAAAAGAGTGTGGCTCAGTCTTGCGCAACTTGGGCGATAACATAAATGAGGTGATGCTATCAGGGATCCCAAGGTCTTCATCCAAAAACAACCCAAGGTACAAACCTATCCATGCGAATAAATGAGTTGATGGCGAACATGGGAGGTATCGTTTGATTACCGGTCATTGATGTATACTGTTTAACAAACGCGAGGGTGTCCACCAATAATGAAAATGGAACCCAAGGTACCTAGTACATTCAAACAAGTGCGAATAAGTGGTCTTGCCGTCGAACACTTGAAGAATCCATCGGATAGGAGACATTGATGTATTCCCATCTATCCAATAGCGAGGGAAACTGCCACTAATGACTGCAATCCCCAAGGTACTAACCGAAACTCTAAACTTCATTCCCAGAGCACAATGAGTTGAAGTCGATGGGAAGAAGTCCATTGGAAGGGAGGCCTTAATGCATCCTCCATCATCCAACACGAGGGACACTCAAAAGGTATGAGCTGATTTGGAGTAGGACTAAACACAAGATGAAACATACTGACACCAAGGAATGGCCGACACATGAGGTCAAGGCAACTGCAGAATGGCCGACACAGGTTATATCCTTGAACAGTGAGCATGACACAAGAGTGACTTAGGCAGCTTTTAACACAAAGGGACCATGATACAAATCTGCAATGTAGGAGACATTAACAGATTCTCCAAATGATTGGAAGACTAACCAAACGGAGGAGTAGGAACTCTGAGATCAGGTTTACCCTAAGGCCAACACTAGAACCCAACTTGTTTGATAGACTCAAAACAGGTGCTTTGTTCAAGGAGATAGTTGACTTGCTGCCATCATATTGAAAGATATTTTTAACATTCTTCCCTTCCCTTTCCTTTTTCATTTTTTAGCGAGCTTGACAAAGAACTAAAGCATGCTCGACGGTATTTTCATATTTAAGGAGTCTGAAAAACCTAGAAGAAAACTCCATACACCTATCTGTGGATTTTATATCGAGCCCGGATTGGTCTGTGCTCGGCGGTGTTTTCTTGCTTATAGAGTTGAAAAACTTAAACAGTCCTCTATACACCTATCCGTGGATTTTATATCGAGCCCGAGTAGGTGAATGCTCGCTTGGTGTTTTCACATTTCGAGAGTCTGAAAACCCTAAAGACGACTCCAAAGGTCCTTTTTCGTAAAGTTAGTCTCCTTCCCCGAAAAAGTGTAAAATAATGGAAGAAGAACTCTTCTAGCGCATACAAGAGTATACCTAGAGTATACCTTTTTCGTAAATTATCCACCAAGGCCCGGAAAAGGGATAATTCTATACCTAAGTGGATGTCGGTTCAATTATTTTAACGAGCCCGAAAAGATAACTATGCTCGGCAAACTTTTCCTATTTAAGGAGTCTGGAAAGGGCTTAAAAGAACTCCATAGGGATCTTTTCCGTAAA
Organism: Larix kaempferi; assembly: GCA_027924585.1. NCBI lineage: Eukaryota > Viridiplantae > Streptophyta > Pinopsida > Pinales > Pinaceae > Larix > Larix kaempferi. The sequence goes on from BSBM01000613.1 coordinate 11,400,162, forward strand.
GGTTTAACGAGTCCGAAAAAGTAAACTCACGACCTCCTTACTGTTTTTAACGAGCTCAAAGGAGATACAAAAAATGCTCACAACTTCCTTACTTTTTTTTTTAATGAGCTCGAAGTGAAGATGAAAGAAATGCTCATAGCCTCCTTACTATTTTTAACGAGCTCGAAGGAAAGGTGGAAGATTGCTCATAACCTACTTACTATTTTTAACGAGCTCGAAGTGAAGGCAGAAGAATGCTCACAACCTACTTACTGTTTTTAACGAGCTCGAAGTAAAAGAAGAATGCTCGAAATGGGAGGAGACGAGTGTCAGGGACATGCAAAACTAGCTCCAAGCGCATGGAACAAAGATATGCCTAATGCAAGGAACATGAGCAAGATAAGGACACTCAGGGTGTGTCTCCTCTAGGTAAAAGGTGTCAAATTGAAAAGGCAAAATGATACAGGTCTTAGCGGAAATGAGATCAGAGATGGAGGCTTATACAATGGGCTAAAAGCGTGGAAGCCGGCTTCAAGCTCATTAGCGCAAGCGGGATCATAATAGATGCATATGCAATTTGAACACAAAGATGGGAGCCTTATCAGGGATGGCCAGAAATATATGAGGAAGAAAAATATGAGGCTTCTTCTCAAAGTCATGGTAAATCTAAAAAGGCTCTCGAACCTATGAGAAAAACTCAGCATGGGCACCAGAATGGCATAAGGGTGCTGACTAGGGTGACCCATGTTAGGTAGGCTCTGCTGTCGGACTAGTGCACAATGCATAAAGAGATGGCTAACACACCAGTATCCAACAGGTTCGACCCTATGGCGAATTCGGATGGAAAAAGGTTCAAATGCAACATAACAGCGGGGAAGCCTAAACCTATATGCAAGGTTCCGAATATACCTGACATGGTTGCACAAGGTGTCGAAAAGGACCAGTAAGCAAGTATAAATCCAGCTAAGAATCCTGTCTCCAAGAAACATTAGTAACAGGATCATATCTAAAACATATGTAAGGAAAGACCCGATACAAGTCACTGTGGTAGAAATACTTTCAACTTCACTATCATCAACAGCAGGCATAAACAAGGCAGAGTTTTCAAATGAAGACTCTATGGTACCCAAGCTCGAGGACTTACAATCAACAAGATCAACTTCAGGATGAAGATCAAAGTTGAAGGACATGATGGAATTTGCAGAAACAAATTCATCATCACGGGAGTTGAAAATTCTAGAAGCATAATCAAACTCAGCAGGAACACCGATTTGCGGATCTATAGGAGAGTCCAAAGACTCAACAGTAGGAAGATCAGACTTTAAGGTCAAACCGGGGCTGGACATAACTGCGACTGGATCAAAATCCAAATGAATGGCAGACTGTACTATGGACTCTAGGAAAACGTCATCGGAAGGAAGTATATCATCCCAGATAGAACACATATCTAAACATTCAGATGGAGGTGTCACTTGGTCAAAAGATAGGACCAAGTCCCGAGAAGGTAAGCATGAACTCAAAGACTTCTTCTCAGTAGCAGTTGAACTCAAGGAACAATATGCCACATAAGGCTCATGTGACATAGTAGTGCCTAATGACGAGGGATTAGACTGGTCTTCAGTTGGGTAATAAGGAGGATCAACGAATGCAAGCTGGTCGATGGTGACAATGTTTTCGTTATGAGGGAAATGCATCACACGAAAAAGCGTAGACACCACAGCATGCATAGCATAAATGTAATCACGCCCAAGGATCATATCAAAGTCCACAGGGTCTTTTAGAACCATAAAATCAACTAAGACTGTTTTTCCACCCAAGGTAACAGGTGCCTGACGGAGGAATCCGATCAGTTCACTAGGTCTTCTATCGAAGGTCAACGGCCAATTAATAGCTGGAATAACATTAGGGAAACCCAAATCTCTCCAAGCATAGGCGGATAAGATACTAACAGAAGCACCTTCATCAACAATGCATCGATCAACCGTATGGTTTCCGATATCAACCTTTATCTGGAAAGGTGTCGAAGAAGGAAGATGAGGCTCGGCTAGACTATTCCAATCAAAGGAAACAATCCTAGGGCTTGGTAGGGGTTCACATGGCACAGATGAAGTGCCCCCTTTTTCAGGAACATCCAAACTGGTAATGCAGAAGACTTCAGTAGTAGGTGCATCAATCTCCGAAGGACTGATGGGATCGATCGAAGATTGCGTCGATTCGATCACTTCACTCTCCGAAGGAAGAGTGGGGTCGACCAAAGATTGCATTGGTTCAACCACTTTATCAACCAAAGGTTGATCTGACTGCAGGGAATCTATTGACAACTCAGGAACAAAGGTTCCTTCAGACATGGACCACACTCTTCGTGCCTCTGGAATGGCAGGGCATCGGTGAGTAAGGTGATCTCCCTTACAAAGTTTACAAGGGAACTTTGGTTTCCGTCCTATAGGTTTAGACTCCTTTACAATGTCAGTACTCTCAGCATAACTAGGATTGGCTGACAGCTTGCCCCCAGCATGACTCACAGAGGCTGGTTGCTCAGAAGCAAAAGACTTTTGAACTAAGGACCACACTTTTTGCACTTCTGGAAGTACAGGGCACAAGTAAGTAAGGTTATCTCCCTCGCAAAACTTACAAGGGAACTTAAGCTTCTGTTTGTTTGGTTTGTCGACAATGTCAACTCCCTCAGCATGACTTGCAGTGGTTGATCTGGTGTCTCCAGTATGACTCACAGGAACTGGTGACTTGTCATTAATATGACTAGCAATGATCAATGACGTGTCCTCAACATGACTGATAGTGGTTGAAGACAAACTTTCAGTGTGATTTTCAGTGACTAAAAGTTTTCTCCCAACATGACCTCCAGAGGCTGGGTAGGTGCCCCCTGCATGACTTACAGAGGCAGGGTGCTTGCCCCCAACATGAATTGCAGAGGGTGGGTTGCTGCCCCCTTGTTTTGGCATCTTCTTCCTATTTTTCCCCCGTCTATTCCTTTTAGACTGCTGGCTACTAGTATTGCTACTTTCGCCACATGAGGTAGAAGGAGGAGGAGAAGATGTTACTGGCAAAGGAGGCACAGGGTTCTGATGCTCTTGATTTGAGTTGCTCACAAAAGAAGCGTCAGGAGCATGCAAGGCATTCGGAGTCGAAAACAACCAAACCGGCAGCCCAATAGTGAATCCAGGAAGATTCAGAGTAGCCATTAAGGGAGCACCAATGTTTCCAATGAATGGAAAAGCACAAGGATCCCCCGAAACAGGGGTACCTTGATTGGCACTCGCCGGAATGCTAGACATGGTTTCCTGCTCAAATGAACAAGAAGTTCTCTAATGCAAACTAAAAAAAAAGTAGCACAAAGAGCACACCACTAAAAAAGGTCCTAGGTAAATCAAACCAGGCAAACAGATGCCTTCCGGAGAAGAGTCTGGGATGATGAGGGCCCAGAACAGATCAACAAAGGAAGAAAGACAGTTACCCGGGGTCCACAATACAATGACTAAGGGTGCAAGCACTGGAATCACCCAACCGCCCTCCCAAAGACCTACAAGGGATTTCCTCCCACGTCTGTCTTAGGTATAGCAGATATACCCTCTACTGTCACCTATGTATGAACCTAGAGTCTGATACTAAGGGTACCAAAACACCGAAAACTCCTGGGGGAACAGTCACCGGTCGAATTAGAAAGCGTGGGCAGGGTAGCTAAGCCCGAAACTCGAAAGAGTCCCCAATACGCAATCCAATCCTGGCGTATGCTCGAACAGCAAGTAGGAGGAGTATTCCCACAAACTGGACTTGCAATGACCTACTGCATAAATCCCAGGCAAATTTTGAGTGAGGTGGGTTTACCTATGATAGTCGCACTACAATTTTTGCGCAATGTGTGATCTTGGGTGGTTTAAGGTGATTTAAACCCAAGACCCTAACCAAAACTAGTTGGTGTAGTGTAACCTAGAAAAGAAAATGTTGCTAGTTCATTTTATTAGAGTTCATTTTAAAGGTTACTTGCTTACTCAAAAAGGTAGTGGGTGTGTGAGAGTGGTTATATTAGAGATAGAGTACTGAAAATGAAAAACAATTTTTTTCTTTTCAATGCAAGTCTTAAAATTCTGATCTAGAATGCATGTGCAAATGCAGTTTTTAATATTTCGAATGCAAAAAAGGTAAAAAATAAAGTCTAAATGTACAAAAATAAACTCAAAACCTAAAAATGCAGCTACTCAAGCAACTAGGTATGCAAAAGAAAACTTGTTATTTTTTATGCAAAGCACTCTAAAATCTTTTAAGCCACTTGCAAGGTACTCTATTCGGAAGATAAATCAAAATTCTTTATGCTTTTCAAAGGTAAGAAACAAAACTGAAACTAACCTACTATCAAAGCAAAGCAAAGAAACTTTCAGGTTCTCTTTATGAAACAGTAAAAGCTACCAAATATGACTTTCAAATTCTTATTGATGTAAGCATGCTAAACATTGGGAAAAGAGTACAAAAACTACTTTTAGACCCAAACGAAGCAAATAACCTACAAAGAAGTATGGTTTGGTAAAGTCAGGTCTGCACATAACAATGCAAACAAGGTCTTGAACAACAGCCAAAACACTTGAGCTTTCACTACAAAAGAAAAACTAAAAGCATAAGGGAGGATAAGAAACCAACCTAAAACTGAAATTTCACTCAAATAGATACAAACAGGGTCAAGAAGACTCAAGAGGTTTCAAATCCAGTGGAAATGGGGCAAGCAAGTTCAATCAGACTCAAATTAGGGTACAAAACACCAAACGGGTCCACAACCCCCCAACTTGGGTCAACAAGCCCCAAAACTTTCCAAACAAGCCCAAAATGATCAAAAGAGGTTCAAATCATGAATGTAGGATCAGTACAAGGATGGGAGACCACTTACAGGGGTTTAACACAGACCTAAGGTCATCAGGGACCCCAAAAAATGCAGCCACAGCCCCCAGATTTGGGTCCGCAACCCAAAAACTCAAAAATTTCAAACCCAGATTTTGAGAGCTACTGTGTATGAAGGAAACTAGTGCTCATAGCAGTATGGGCACTACTGTGTATGAAGGAAACTAACACTCATAGCAGTATGGGCGCTACTGTGTGGTACAAACAGTAGCGTACAAGAAAAAAAAGTCTTAAAAACGGGGTTAAAACCCCCAAACTGGGTCCACAAAGGTTTGCCAGGGCTGGGAAGGGTTTGTAAAAAGCCCAAGAGGGTCAAACAGAGCCTACTAACTGATCCTAATCAAGAAAATGAACAAATACCATCAAACAAGACCTAAGAAATGACCTTGGATACCCCTAAGCAGTTAGGCTTTCCCCAGCGGAGTCGCCATTCTGTTGTGGGGAAAATGCACCTATAGTTCAGGGAGAAACTACCAACTTACGGTGATAAAGATAGACTTACAAGCATTTTGCAAGTACAACAAGGAAATGAAGAGATTAGGGTTTAGAGATGTAGGCATCTTATTCAAAAGGTTGATCCTAGCTTTGCTTCCCTTGCTCTTCAATGCTTATCCGGTGTCGCAATGCCCAAACCTGCAAAACAACTTGATACCTTTCTCAAATACATTTGACTACATATATAATACTGATATCCATAATGGAAGAAGACATCAAACTACAATCAAACAGTAATCAAATCTAAGACACATTAATAGGTCATATTTGGAAAGAGAAGAATGTCTGATCTTTATTAATGAATGAAAGCAAGTACATACAATTATACCTTCCTTCAAGCTTGGCACTTCACGAAACCTAGATTCAAGGTCTCCTGCTTCTGTTCTCCAAGGATCCCAGCCTCTAAGCAATTGTACTAGGGTTTACCAAAACTGAAGCACAAGAGAGGGGGATGAGGGTCTCCATTCCTCCAGCATAACTTTGTAATTGGGCTTAGTCCCCTCACATGACCCTTCTACCCTCCTTATATAATCAATGAGGAAGAGGAAAAGAAGTTATAACCACTCAAGAAGTTTCCCAACCAACTTAACTTACTCGAATTTCGAGATTTTGACCAAAACAGGAGTGTACTCTACTCTATAGTAGACAAAGTCGCGTACACATGGCAATGGGCGCTACTTTGAATGAGGTAAAGTCGCGTACACACGCTACTATTTCAACAGTGGAGTCGCGCTCATATTGAAAAATGGCCAAAAATAGGCTTTTCTGCTCATTTTCAGGAGATGGTTTGGTCTGGAAAAATGTTCCTAAGGGTCATATACATCAAATGGGTCAAGAATGAAGTAATTTCAACCATTTTTAGTGTCCCAAATGACTCCTCCATCCACAAATGTCCTGTTGTGTGACTGAACTTGTTCTCAAGAAGTGTCGTCATGCGACCAAGGGAAGCAAGTGTCATCACGGACGGAGAGGTGTCATTTCAAGCTATAACACTAACACATCTTCATCATGATCCTAAGGATCCTGGGCGTCATTCATGGTCACCATTTTCCTTTGGAGGTTTCTTTCCCCTTTCCTACTTCTCTATGATACCACTGTTAAAATGCTATCAAATGCAACACTGTGCATTATAGAGACGTTTATTAGACATATTAAGAACACATATAAAACATCAAACATCCATATTTAATAGAAATAAATCATGGAATAATTCATAGAACTATTATTCCTTCTACTTTGGCCCAAGTAGCCCTAGTGCTGCAACCTTGGGCTCTAATACCATCTGTCACATCCCCGATCCCCTCGATGTACCTTATAGGTGATGGGAGACAACCTAATATATATATATATATATATATGTTTTCAAATTACCCTCATTCTGCAAAACCATCATCAGTCCCCAATCCGCAAGACGCAATGCGAGTTTGGAAATTCGGCACTAAAAATTCACTACTTCGATCGATCACGCCTCTGACTTCCGCAATCCGCAATCTGAGATGCAGGAGTCAGAAGTCGAAACCCCAAATTATCCATCCTAGGAAAATTACTCCTCTGAATTCTGCAATCTGTAATCCACCTTGAGGGAGTCGGAAGTCGGAACTCTGAATTTCACAATTTCTCTGATTCACACCTTTGAATTCCGCAATCTGGAGTCCGTAATGTGGAAGTCGGAAAGTCAGAAGCCCCAAATTCACAACATCGAAGAACACCTCCCCGGCTTCTGCAATCCGCAATCCTCCTTATGGAATTCGGAAGTTGGAACCACCATTTCACAACTACAACAAATTTACTCTTCCGACTTCTGCAATCCGCAATCCATGTTGTGGGAGTCGGTAGTCTAAACCACCATGCATAAATCCATAGAATCACCCTTCCAATTTCTGCAATCCGCAATCCTTAATGCGGGTTCAGAAATTCAGAAGTCCAATTTCACAACTTCTATGGCTCATAACTTTCTCATCCCAAGTCCATTTTTGGTAAACTCGGTACCGTGGGAAAGCTCTCGATGAGCTCTAAACAATGGTGTGGTCCTCTGAATTCTGCAATCTGTAATCCACCTTGAGGGAGTCAGAAGTCGGAACTCTGAATTTCACAATTTCTCTGACTCACGCCTTTGAATTCCGTAATCCGCAGTTCGCAATGTGGAAGCCGAAAAGTCAGAAGCCCCAAATTCACAACATCGAAGAACACCTCCCCGGCTTCCGCAATCCGCAATCCTCCTTATGGAATTCGGAAGTTGGAACCACCATTTCACAACTACGGCAAATTTACTCTTCCGACTTCTGCAATCCGCAATCCATGTTGTGGGAGTCGGTAGTCTAAACCACCATGCATAAATCCATAGAATCACCCTTCCAATTTCTGCAATCCGCAATCCTTAATGCGGGTTCAAAAATTCAGAAGTCCAATTTCACAACTTCTATGGCTCATAACTTTCTCATCCCAAGTCCATTTTTGGTAAACTCGGTACCGTGGGAAAGCTCTTGGTGAGCTCTAAACAATGGTGTGGTCCTCTTCCATATCTGAGAACTATGACATTGCCACTTTTCCAACCAAAAATATTCCCCGATCTCCATCAATGTCTCTTTACCCCACTTTCAAGAGCCTTGGGATCACCCTGTCAAGGCCCCTCCTTTCATTTGACCACAGAGGGGGCATGAGCACATCAAGGGGTGTCTAATTCATCCCCCAATATCATATGATGAAGTGAAAACCTTCTAAGTATGTGTGCAATTCATAGTAAACATACATTGCGGTACTAAGTCTAATGACTGCATCTGCAACATACAAGGTTAACAACATACTTCACATAAGCAAATGATGAAACAAATAAAAAATGAACCATCCTCATGGTTAGTATCATACACAGAATTCCTACTAATTTCTTCCCTATGATGATTTCAATCAATTTGACTTGAAATAAAAATTAACACAACATAAGAAGTAACATCATTCAGAACCACAGGAAGCACTTATCTTACAAGATTAATTGTGCAAGAAATTGGCTATGGGAGAGAAACGTTCCACCCAAACATAGGTATCTTTCCAGCCTATATTCTTTCAACTGAGAGACCACTCCCGAGCCGGGTTATGTATCCACTAAGGAGGAACTAAACATGCTCACTCACATCCATGGCTTCACACAACATACATGCTAAGACAACACACAGTTGGGTTTATCAAGCATTTAAGGAACAATATTGGTGGAGCATGCTAAGCCAGTGAGCTCAACCTCATAGCTACAGGAATCTCAATTCTCACTCAGATAGTCTTGGAACCCACAATACCTACCACACCCAACACATGGAACGTCCCCTTTTCTGCTGCACAGTCCCTCAGGTGCACCTTCCCTCCAATACCCTTCAAGGTGGGAATAGAAAGGTCCAAGTTGTTGATTCCTTGAGACTCTGGCCTTCACTAGATTTATCAAGAAACCCTACCTTCTTCCCTATTTCTCTCTATCATTCCACTTGGGTTTTCTCAATTTATTTGACCAAGCAACTCTATCCCGCATCTGGGTTCTCTGTTATCAACACAGGGTTATCTCACGAGTTTCTGAGCATCTCACACAATGAAAATTTTCCCTAGGTTTCAGGCTGACGGATCCCCTGCTAGATTGAACTCCCCACACGAAGTTCTGGCGGGTTCAACACTTCAAATCGGTGTTTTTTCATAATCGTGATTTTCTTCTTCTCTTCACTGTTCCACTCTTCGTTTACTTCCCAAAATCCGGTTGCTAGTCCGTAATGGAATGGGGATGAGAAAACGAGTTCTTAGGAGATAGAGTGTCTTGTGGGACAAGGAAAACAGAGTCGCCATACCCCACCAACCAAAATTCAGGGTTTCCCACACTCCATCGACTTCATGAACAGTTTCTTCAACCACTTCCTGCAATCGAATTAAATGTCAGCAAGGAAGGTCAAAGGGGTTCTAAAGATCACTCTTGGTAGTCTATGGTTCAATCCCAGAACCCCCTCACCTATCCCTAGTGGATACACATGTCCCCCTCTTATGAGTTGCCTCCATAGCCATTTTTCTTTGTATTTTTATTGCAATGTTAATATTTACATCATTTACAATGTCCCATGGCTTAATAGCACATGGATAATAGAATATCTGGTACTTTCCTTCTACATAAAACCGAGCATCCACTAGCATGGCCTTGGCCTTGAGCTCCACGCTAGGAAAACATACATCGCATGTATACAATGATTTACATTGAAATCCAATACATCCTAAGGGTCAAAATGGGGACATTACACTTTTGAAAAATCCTTTTTTTTCTTTATATACATGCTCATGTTCCACCTCTTCAAGGTATTGGAGAGAATATTTGAATTTATCTTTAGGCATATATTTAGTTATATTCTTTATTATGATAAGCTTTTATTAGAATTTATTTATGGTAGAACCCCCCCTACTTCCATGATAGTGGACCCATTCCTAGCTCACTGGTAATTATGGTTCTAAGTACATGTATTGCCTGGTCTCTGGAAACTTACACACATCAACTAGCTAACAACATAATAGTAATCAAGCAAAATAAAACGAAGGTTCTCCTCTGACAATGTCATTGAGAACTCTATATTCTTACCGAATACAAGATTTGTTCTCTATATATTGGAATGTGCTAATACAAAACTCTTAAAAAACCATTCCTTTACACACATACAAGATAATAATCTTGATCTAATAGTCTAAATATATTTCCAAATCATTTTCTCCTAATTTTTTAACTATTTAATTGATATCCAACAGTGGGGATGTAGGAAATTAAATGGGTTGTAGCATGTTATCACCCAACACTGGCCAATGTGTGTGTGTGTGTGTGTGTGTGTGTGTGTGTGTGTGTGTGTGTGTGTGTGTGTGTGTGTGTGTGTGCTCGTGTGCACTTGCACACACACACACATGCTCACACCCCCTATAAACTCAAAATAGAATAATAAGTGGAATAGAAGGCTCGCAAAGATCTATATGGATTAAAAAATGATATAGATTACAAGGGTTCTTCCCATGGCATATTCCTTAATCTTATATTCAATTCTTCAGAATGATTAGCTTATTTTCTCTTCTTTTGAGACTCCGCAAGCAATCTATGTAAAGTTCATAAATACCTTATATTCTATCTAGCAATGTTTAGGTAAGAACAATGAACCTATCAAAGCTTGAGACTGTATTTCAATTAGGAAGCAAGTCCATTGTACCATTTCTACTTGACCTTGCATTATTTCACTCTAGACTCTACAACTCATATCTAGTATGAGAATTATAGTTCTTCAAATTTATTGATAAGCTTTCATAGAGCATTCAAATTGTTAATCAATATGGAATGAAGTACCACATTTCCAGATAAAGTACCTCTACATTTCTAGGGAAAACACTCTATTGAACTTGCTCTTGGTTCTTCATTACCTAACGCATATGTTTACAGAATATCCATTATCCAAAATGAAGAGATTCGCAGACAAATTCAATATTTGATCAACAAAGGTCATATCTGACCCAGCTCCTCTCCTTGTGGAAGTACAGTCATCCTCGCTCAAAAGAAATATGGGACTTGGCGCATGCGCATCGACTACCGGGCCCTCAACAAAATTTTGGTAAAAAATAGATACCCTCTTCCACGGATATATGAGCTCATCCACTATTTGAAAGGTGCTAAATTCATTACTAAGCTCGACCTCAAGTCGGGATATCATCAGATTCCAATCGAGCCCGCATATATGCAAAACTGCTTTCAAGACCAAGGAAGGATTGTTTGAATGGTTAGTCATGCCTTTCGGCTTAACCAATGCACCTGTGACCTTCATGTGGTATATGGATAACATTCTTCGACATTTGATCGGAAAATGTGTCATTGTCTACCTCGAAAATATATCAATTTTTAGTCGATCATCGGAAGAACATGTCGGACAACTTTGACACTCTCCGACAACATTGACTCTACTTGAACATGGACAAATGTTCCTTTGCGATGAACAACATCAAATATTTGGGGTATGTAACTGACTCTGCAGGCATTCACATCTATCCCTAAAAAGTGCAAATCCTTAAAGAGTGGCCCATTCCTCAAAGCATTCATGAACTAAGAATTTTTATTGGTTTGGAAAATTTTTATCGATGATTCATACTCGACTTCAGTCACATAGCCTGTCCTTTGAATCAGTTGACCAAGGGAAATGGGAAAACTGTCTTCAAATGGACATTGACACAATAAGAAGCTTTCAAGTAGCTCAAACACAAGCTTTGTACTGCACCAGTACTTGTGTTACCTGGTTTTCATCATCCCTTTGAGATTGAGACAGACGCATCGGACTATGCCTTGGGTGTAGTGATCACTCAATTGGATCCCCCAATCGCTTTTCATTCCGAAACTTTTAACGACACTGTTAGAATATATTCGACGTATGAAAAAGAAATATAAGCCATTGTTCAAGCTCTTAAGAAATGGAGAAATTATATTCTTGGCAAGGAGACGGTCATTCTCACTAACCACAAGCCTTTACAGTTCGCTCTGTCCCATTCGAAGTTACAAACAACTCAACAACTCAAGTGGATTAATTACCTACAACAATTTCAGTTGGTAATTAAGTACTGGAAAGGTAAAGCCAATGCTTCTACCGATTTTCTAAGTCGACCACCCATTACTCTCCTTCTTATAGTGATGAGTATGCAGTGTTATGAAACCACCACTTGGCCTCAGTTGTATCAAGAAGACAATGACTTTTCATCATTCTACTGACAACATTAGACCGACAAGTCGTGGACCTCCGACTATTTCTTGAAAGACACCTTGCTCTACAAGCTTGGACATCTTTGTGTACCGACAAGTGAGCATCGACAGAATATCATTTGGGATGCGCACTACACTAAGAATGCAAGAAACTTTGGAGTAGCAAAGACCCTTGTTATTATCCAAAAGTATTTCTTTTGGCCTTCACTTAAAACTGACGTCAACAAGTACATTCGATCATGCGTGGTCTGTGCCATTGCTAAACCACTTAGTTGACGACAAGGATTGTGCACACCTTTTCTAGTTCCTAGTTGACCATGGGAATTTATTTCTATGGACTACTTGACGGGATATCCTACTACCAAACATCAACATGATGCAATCTTAGTAGTAGTCGACAGATTTTCCAATATGGCCAATCCCATTCTGTGCAAGAAGACTACGACATCGCAGCAGACCACTCAACTCTTCTTTGAACATGTCTGGAAAAATTATGGTTTACCGACAACCATTACTTCCAACAAAGATGCCATATTTGTCAGTATATTTTGGAATACTCTCTGGCAACAACTTGATACAAGACTCTCCTTATTGACATCTTTCCATCCTGAGACAGACGGACAGATGGAAGTTGTGAATCGCTTGGTAGTACAACTGCTTCGTATGTACAACCGCGAGTATCAACAAACATGGGATGAAATTCTTCCATATATACATCACAACTACAATCATACTCAGCACAACTCTACAAGAAAGAGTCCATTTGAGATCTGTTATCGATTTCAACCCTCTGCGCCTATTGACTTGATTGGTTCCTCGACACAGTCGAACAATACCAACTATAACCGACGAGAAGTTGACAAAGCATTGAATTTTCGAGATCAAATATGCGACATCCAGAAACAAGCAAAATAAATGTTGTAGCGAGCTAATGCGAAAGCTAAGGACCGACACGATAAGCATCGTATCCCTCATTCATTTCAAATTGGGGATCAGGTCTGGTTGCATCTCAAGAAGGAACGCTTCATTGGTCCATATAAGAAGTTGAATCCTTTGTGGTATGGTTCGTACATTATTCTTGAACAGATTGGAGAAAACTCTTTACAGCTCGACATTCCTTTATGCCTGGGTCTACATCCATTATTTGTTGAGATATTGTAACTTCAAAGAATATTGTATTTGTACTTTATTATTCTGGAGATGTTTCATTCCTCCTTGAAGATCTTATTGTATATCCAGAGATGTTTATTCCTCCGTCGAAATGTGGTAACTTGGGTTATTAGACTTTCCTAGTGGGGGTCGGCCCTGTATGTGTTATGTGGGTCAAAGGGTTATTAGACCACCCTAGAGGGGTCATCCCAGTCAGTTGTAGTGGGGTATTTAACCCACTGGTTAAATACGAGCCTACATGATTCGTGTAAAAGACAAGTCGGAGTAGTGTATAAATAGAGGAGGTGTATTCCTCATTTGACACACACTCACTCACTTGAGAGTGGCACACTTGTGGAGGAGAGGTCTACTATGGAGAAGGAGGAGCTTATGCTCAGGTTTACATCTTTTTATATTGCTGGTCATCTATATTGAGGAAGCTTTACTGGTTTTTCTACCCCATGAGGGTTTCCCAGGATAAATTTGTGTCTCTTGTGTTTATGTTGTGCTTGTTGTTTCTTCAGTGATCCTGTATATGCTATTATTGTGAAATGGAATGAAATGCTGCTATTTTCTGTCTTATCATATTAAATATTAACATGGTATCAGAGCTAACCTGAAGGAAGGCAATGTATGGCACTTACGACACTTGCTTTACTTACGACAATTTGAAGGTTAGGGTTTTATATAGCAAAAACCAGTCATCGTGGAACTTTCGCCATAAATCCATTTTGGAGAAGGTTTAGGATCTGAAACATTTACAGGTCATATATAACATATCCAATTATCTTGTGCCCAAAGGGAACCCTCATATTCGTTGTACTTTGTAAGTTATGATCAGTACAAGTTAGGGTTTCTGCCTCTTCCAGATCTCAGTCAAAATCAGGTGACCTAGGAAAAAAGGTCATAACTTGGGCTAGGAAGATCCAAATGAAATTTCATAAAAAGTGACAGGTAGTACATAGATGGTACTATCTCTGAAAACTTTTTCAGAGGCCGAAGTTGAACCAGTGACACGCGGAACGCTGTACAAGTTTGCTCTCCTGTTTTATCCCATAAACAGGTCATGTTGCGACACTTGGCATAACTTGGGCTAGGAAGCTCCAAATGAAATTTCATAAAAATTGAAAGGTATTACACAGATTTTAATATCTCAGAAAACGTTTTCAGAGGCCGAAGTTGAACCAGTGACACGTGGCACGCCATACAAGTTCGCTCTCCTGTTTTATCCCATAAACAGGTCACGTTGAGACACTTGGCATAAATCTCTCTCTGAAAATGCAATTGAGTTCAGACCTGTCAGGATGGAAAGATGACAGATCAGGATACATAAGAAAAAGTTTTCAAACCCTGTGGAGCAAAAAGTTCAGATTTACAGCAGAAACAATCAGGTACATATTTCTGTCAAAACAGAATTATTTTTGGAGCACCTTCATTCATGGCTTCCGGAATTTAGGGTTTCGGAGAAAGTTAGAATTTTTGGAATCGGAATCCATGGCTGAATGCTACTTAGGAAAATCGAAATTTAGAGACCAAGATCGAATTTTTTGGTTGGGTAGAATACCGGGCTTGATCAAACCCCAGTTCGGGATTTTGATCGGAAAGATGGAAAATTAGGGCTTCAACAAAAGTTGGAATTTTTTAAGTCTGTAACCACGGCTGGAAGCTCCTCAGAAAAATAAGAGTTTAGAGCCTTGGATCGAACCTTTTGATTGGATAGAAGGGTGGGCTTCATCAAACCCTAGTTCGGGTTCCTGTCCAAAAGATCCAGAAGTTTCGAAGGCAATTTTGAGGGGTCAAATTTTGGATATTTCAAAATTGAAGTATGCTAGCAAGACACATCCTTCCATCTATTCAGAAGTGTGAAAGTCAAAGATTGAATTTTTAGGGTTTCTCTAGCAAACCCTAATCAAGCTCTAGATCAAGTTTCAGGGGGAGTTGAGGCTAAGTCCTTACATAAGAAGACTACAAGAAGTCTCGACAGGTATGACTTAAGGAGGTTCAGGTATGTCTTGAAATCTGATTCTTGATTAAGTTCATGATGTGTTTGTCTTCATATTATTTATTAGTACCATCTTGATTAATGTTAGAATTGTCTTATCAACCTAGTAACAGTATGAATGCATGTGAATGATCGAAGACATTCATTGAGTAGGGATATATGATTGTACTAATGCATTATGGTGTTGTGTGAGGTTGGTGTTGTCTGCTAACAAGATACAGGTACATCACAAAAGACAAATCAAGTTCCATGACCATGACAACATGAAGACAAAGACTCATCCATAATCTTTGTTCTACTTACGAGGTATGTATAAATTTGTTATATTATGCTTAACCTATTAGACATGCAAGTTCTAGCTCAGGATCTCTAAATCATTGAAGAGATTGTTTAGGTATGTTGTACATAACTAAGCAGGTATACTAATCCAGGTATGTTTTCTTATGTCAAGTTAGAATCTTACCTTGTGTTAGGATCCCTTATATAAGTATACTTGGTATGATTGGTTATGCTTATTCATAAAGTTAGTAATCAAGGGTTTATGCATATTATGTCTCTTGTCTTGATGATTTAATTAACCAGAAGAGTACTATGATCAAACAAGAATATGCATGAGTAAAAGAAGACTTCCTTGAAACCCTGAATACTAATGATCATGACTATACATATTCAAGATTATTTAGAATTAGAATGTTTTGAGAATATAGTAATGAATGTATGTTTGTGTATGAGATCATGAGGATGACACTAGTGCACATTTGAGCATGCACAGTGGTACAGAATGAATAGAAGTTCAAAAGACATATAGAAGATCAAGCGGGAGGCAACCACACAAACATAAAAGATAAGTATTTGAGTTGTTATTTGAAATAGTAAATGATATTGCTTCTATGCATATTTGTATTCCTAGAATATATCATGCTGAGTGTAAACATTCATAGAGCATTGAACAGTATACTACTAATATGCATATGATTGGTAAGTTGGACAAACATTCCATTGTTGCTTGTCTAGAATGAAACCTCTTTGCTGACATGCTGAGAGCTGTGCACACTCTCTATAGTATCTTCTGGTAGAGATGGAAGGCATCTAGATAGCCACTGTATGCATACAAGATATGGGAAAGTGTTGTGCCAAAGTATTGGTCAAAATAGTTGCATAACTATGTAAATGATATATGTATGCATAATAGGTTATCATGTCAATATGATTTGATGATTATGAAGTATTACTAATCATGTACTTAATTTTGAATTGTAAGAAAGATCATGATGAATGATGGACACTGAACAAGCGATGGATATTCAACAAAAGATTTACAAATCAAACACACTATAGAAGGCTTGTGGCTAGAAGATTATCTTAGAAAGAGGAAGAGAATCATGATGAGATGTTTGCTCCAAGTGGCTAGATAAGACCATTCTCTTAATGGTGTAATTAAAGAAGAAGTGTGAATCAGGTTTTGTATGGGTTCCCAGGATCGATAATCAATTGATGAGATTAATGATCACCAGGGTGATGTGGATCTCAACCTTTGCTACAAGGTTGAATATGGTTTCTCTACACAGATGTTGATTGGGAAGAAATTGTATCAGACACGAAGAGCACATCGAGAGGATGTTACTATCTGGGATCAGCCATGATCTCATGGTTTAGAAGGAAGCAATCTAGTGTGGCTCTCAGCACAAGCGGAATATATGGCTGCTTGCTCTGCTAGTTGTGAAGCGGTATGGCTTTAGAATGGACCCAACTGTGATCCTATGTGACAAACAGAGTTGTACCAAAATGGCAGAGAATCCAGTATTCCATGATAAGTCAAAGCACATAGAGATATGACATTTCTATATACAAGATATGGTGCAGAAAAGAATTAAAGTTTGAATTTGTAACAAGTTACCGATGTACTAACCAAACCCCTACCTCAAGTAAAGTTTTCCGAGACAAACTTAAAATAGTTCAGAAGGACCCTCGTCGAAAGGGGGAGCGATGTGATCACTTATGATGAGATTGCCCGCATCAACAGTGAGGTCGATGATGTGGATACCTATATTGGTGATGCCGACAGAGAGGTTGGTGGATGGTCCTTAGACAAGGTCTAAGGTGACAAGGGGATTGCATCATCCTTGAACACATGTTCTAAAAGAGAGCCGTAGACGTATGTCTTTGAGAATGAAGTCCTTGGTGGACATGAGGGGATTGGATCATCCCTGGACTTCAGTCCTAAAGAGAGCCGTAGACATATGTCTTCGAGAATGAAGTCCTTGGTGGACATGAGGGGATTGGATCATCCCTGGACTTCAATCCTAAAGAGAGCCGTAGACTTATGTCTTCGAGAATGAAGTCCTTGGTGGACATGAGGGGATTAGATCATCCCTGGACTTCAGTCCTAAAGAGAGCCGTAGACGTATGTCTTCGAGAATGAAGTCCTTGGTGGACATGTGAGGATTGAATCATCCTTGGATTTCAGTCCTAAAGTGAGCCGTAGACTGGGTCTCTGAGAATGTAGTCCTGAATGAACAGGTAGGGGATTGTATCTTCCCCGGACTTTGGTCCCAGAATTGATCCGTAGACTGATGTCTCCGAGAATTGAAGATAGGACTGCATCGTCCCTGGACCTCGGTTCAAAATGTACGTGATGGGATTGCATCGTCCCTAGACATGAGACTTGTCTTAAAGTGATAAGGACTGATCATCCTGGAACTTGATCGGGATTGCATCGTCCCTAGACATGAGACTTGTCTTAAAAGTGATAAGGACTGATCATCCTGGAACTTGATCAGGATTGCATCATCCCTAGACATGAGACTTGTCTTAAAGGTACGTGTGAGGACTGCATCGTCCATGAACTGGATTCAAAATGTACGTGATGGGATTGCATCGTCCCAAGACATGAGACTTGTCTTAAAGTGATAAGGACTAATCATCCTGTAAGTAGATTGGGATTGCATCATCCCTAGACATGGTGAGGTGTCTTAAAGTGATAAGGAATAATCATCCTGTAAGTAGATTGGGATTGCATCGTCCCTAGACATGGTGAGGTGTCTTAAAGTGATAAGGACTAATCATCCTGTAAGTAGATTGGGATTGCATCGTCCCTAGACATGGTGAGGTGTCTTAAAGTGATAAGGACTAATCATCCTGTAAGTAGATTGGGATTGCATCATCCCTAGACATGAGACTTGTCTTAAAGTGATAAGGACTAATCATCCTATAAGTAGATTGGGATTGCATCGTCCCTAGACATGGTGAGGTGTCTTAAAGTGATAAGGACTAATCATCCTGTAAGTAGATTGGGATTGCATTGTCCCTAGACATGGTGAGGTGTCTTAAAGTGATAAGGACTAATCATCCTGTAAGTAGATTGGGATTGCATCGTCCCTAGACATGGTGAGGTGTCTTAAAGTGATAAGGACTAATCATCCTGTAAGTAGATTGGGATTGCATCGTCCCTTGACATGGTGAGGTGTCTAAAAGTGATAAGGACTAATCATCCTGTAAGTAGATTGGGATTGCATCATCCCTAGACATGGTGAGGTGTCTTAAAGTGATAAGGACTAATCATCCTGTACGTTGATTCGGGATTGCATCATCCCTAGACATGGTGAGGTGTCTTAAAAGGATAAGGATTGATCATCCTGTAAGTTGATCTGGATTGCATGATCCATAGACATGAGAGTCTTAAACTGAGAGGGACTGATCATCCCGTAAGCGGATCAGGATTGTATCATCTTTTGACCTATGTCCTAAAGTGAGAGGGATTGATCATCCCATAATAGGATCTTGTGTGTTGCAGAGTATGCTGCTATGTATTGATGATAGATGTATTAGTGAGAATACATGCTTTTGATGATAGATGTATTAGTGAGAATACATGTTTTTTTTTATGATATATGTATTAGTAAGAATACATGTTTTGATGATAGATGTATTGGTGTGGATACTAATACAGATGATCTAGATGCTGTAGATCAAGATGATCCAAATGCTGTAGATCGAGATGATCCAGATGTTGTAGATCATGATGATCCAGATGTTGTAGATCGAGATGATACAGATGCTATAGATCGAGATGATCCAGATGCTGAAGATCGAGATGATCCAGATGTTGTAGATCGAGATGATCCAGATGCTGTAGATCGAGATGATCCAGATGCTGTAGATCGTGATGATCCAAATGCTGTAGATCGAGATGATCCAGATGCTGTAGATCGAGATGATCCAGATGTTGTAGATCGAGATGATCCCGATGCTAATGATCGTATGATGACGACGCTGATGATCATGAGGATCCAGATGTTGATGTTGTTGTAGCTGTTCGAGTGATGCAGAAGATAAAGACTTAGTACTGAAGATGTTGATATTCCAGTATTGAAGATGTTCCAGTAACTTCTTGCGTTACTGATGATGTTGAGAAAGCTTCCAATGATTTATAGATGTATCATGTATGATGTTGATGACTCCTTGCTCGTGCAGATGCTGTTATAATATCCTTCTCGTTAAGGGGGAGTGTTGAGATATTGTAACTTCAAAGAATATTATATTTGTACTTTATTATTCTGGAGATGTTTCATTCCTCCTTGAAGATCTTATTGTATATCCGGAGATGTTTATTCCTCCGTCGAAATGTGGTAACTTGGGTTATTAGACTTCCCTAGTGGGGGTCGGACCTGTATGTGTTATGTGGGTCAAAGGGTTATTAGACCACCCTAGAGGGGTCGGCCCAGTCAGTTGTAGTGGGGTATTTAACCCACTGGTTAAATACGAGCCTACATGATTTTTGTAAAAGACAAGTCGGAGTAGTGTATAAATAGAGGAGGTGTATTCCTCAATTGACACACACTCACTCACTTGAGAGTGGCACACTTGTGGAGGAGAGGTCTGCTATCGAGAAGGAGGAGCTTATGCTCAGGGTTACATCTTTGTATATTGCTGGTCATCTATATTGAGGAAGCTTTACTGGGTTTTCTACCCCATGAGGGTTTCCCAAGATAAATTTGTGTCTCTTGTGTTTATGCTGTGCTTGTTGTTTCTTCAGTGATCCTGTATATGCTATTATTGTGAAATGGAATGCAATGCTGCTATTTTCTGTCTTATCATATTAAATATTAACATTATTTAATGTGGATCTACTTTTACCATACCATGCACCACTGTTGGAACATAACGACTTACAGACAACAGAACCCGCACACATCCATCCAGATGTTCAGGAGCCTCTTCCTTGCGACACAATTGTGGGACGACGAGTACACCATACAAGGACGAACACATTTCCCTTGTTTCAGGTGGCCAAATCTAGACAAATACCAGCACAAGGAAAATGTTACTCTGCTATTGAACTGCCTAACAAGTTTTCTCGTACTTTTCTCATCTGTATGAGCAAACAATGGGGACCATTGTTTCTTAAGGAAGGAGGTATGATCCACCTAGCAGTTGGAATTATTGTCGGATGCCAAAATCAACTTCGACAAGTGCATCGAATTCGACAAGTTCATCTGCATCGTCGACATTTGCGACTAACGAACTACGATAGATTGTCTCTTTGTATTCTAGTTGACTGTAACGGTTGAACTTGTGAAACCGTTCTAACTTCTCTTGTAACTAAACGTAACGGGCATGCAACCCAATCATTTCGGCACTATATTTAAGCATGTAAAATTTTGTAATATAGAGGAGAGAGGAATCAAGAAGTAACATAGTGACAATAAAGAAGAGATTAGTTCGTATTCCTGCATATTGTTTGTGTGTGTATGTTTATGTGTGTAGTGTATTTCCTGCTTAGCTAATTATTATGCTTCCTCCATAACAATACTGATTCATTCAATCGAACTGTTGTAACCGTCGTGCACCTGGGCGCGTACGGATCAAACAATACTGATTCATTCAATCGAACTATTGTAACCATCATGCACCTGGGTGCATACAGATCATGAAAACTCTTTCTCCCATATGCAATTAACTAGAATAAGTGAAATCATAGACCAATGGTGCTCAATGTTTTGAATTCACCTTCATGTTAACATCTCCATAGTGTTCATATATTAGACTACATCAATTCAGGCCATAGTTACGAAATTTGGCTATATTGACCAAATAAATCCAAAAATTCAAGGATTTGTTCATTTTGATCGAATTGTTTATTTAAATTCAATTTTTCAAACCATACAGTATGGATAGTTCTTTGAGTGATTTTTTTCTATATGTTCTACCATGTTTGTGCCTCGCTTATTCAGTTCTTACTGGAATCAATCTTTGAACTTTTGTCCATGAGTTTCCTCTCGGGGTTGTGTACGATTAGTTGTTCCGCTAAGGTCAAGATTATCACAATTATGTTTTCCACTAAGGTCCAGACTACATGAACCTCTACAATATAATTATCCCAATCCTCGTGGATTAAAACCCTTATAGTATTATTATCTCTCCTTAGATAGGGCTCACATGAACTTGTTATCAGTTTCACTTGATTGACTAGATAAATGGAGCAACGCAAGAAAACAATGAATTTGGAACATGCTTCTACATGTTAAAATAAGGCATAATGTAGAATTTATTTGCATCTACTTCTGTGGGAATATATGGATTCTACTGTAAATTTTAGAATATTATCGAATTTGTTTTGATCTGTAAATTACAAACCAAACTATTTATATATAGTACCAAACTCAAATTCAAAGAAACTATTTCTATAGTTTACTGAATTAGAATTCAAACTCAAACTTGGTAACTATTATCTAGACCAACTAATAACAAATGAATGCATGGCTTTGTTTGAAACTCAAAACCGCTTCCAAGTTGTCACAAACCTTGCAATACTTGTCAAAGATGCCCAGATAAATACACATAGCAGTTCTTGCATTATTCCTCTGCCAAGAAAACACATCTCTCCATTCAAGGTTCTATATTAATTTGTCGATTTCCCACTAAGCGTTCTGATGTTTCTTTTGGCACTATGTTGGAGTTACCACCCCAACACTGTTAAAGATGTAATCCAATGTCCAACAACATTGAGCAACAACATAAAATCATAGAGAAATAGAAATTGGAAGTGTATGTTCATAGGGACATGGATTTGTTGTATTTGGCCTACTAGAAGCCCTACATTATGAACAAATATATTTAACCTGTGAATGGTTGGACACAAATTTTAACTTATGCATATCCAAGAGTACTGGAGTATGTGTGGCCATGATTCACCACTTTAAATAAGTTTAGCTTCCTTACTAATATTTCTTCCTTCATCAACCTACTGGATGAATCAATTGGTGTGCTAAGTGGGTCCACTCAACCACCAGAGAACCCAAAAAAATGTATATGATCCACACACGACATCAAGTGAAATTATATATTGTAAATTTTATTAAGAATGGTGGGTATAGTTCTCTAGTTTCCCAAAGACCTCAATGGAAACATAATGCAAAATTCTAGGAGATTAGAGTGGAAAATCAACTAAGGCAGTGCATTGTTCAATTGTTGGTATCCATCGATCTCAGAAATCAAAGTGGAATGAACGATTGTCATTCCAGAGTTGTTACCATTCACAATTTTCTATTGGCAATTGTTTCCTGATTGAAATTAGCATAATTACACTACAAGGATTTTCATTATAACAATTGTTTTCTAAGTGAGTGAAATTAGCAAAATTACACTACATGACTTTTCATTATAACTATGAGTGTAACCACCATCAACAATTAACCATAAATAGTCAACAATATCTTTTGCACACAACACAACGAATAATTAAAATCTCAGACAAAATTGGCATTGATATTTTACAGTGGAAACTCAAACTGGAAAACTAGCATTCAAATGCTTGATTAGTCTCTTTCAGAAATCTCTGGACTCTTTCAGAAATCTCTAGATACACATGTAACTCATGGATATTTTGCATCACGTGCTCTTGGATAGAAAAAACCCTTTGAGATTCTAATTACAAGGATATATACGAGAATTGGTGGTAAAGAGAAGATAAGGGGCTGACCTTTCAGTTCCCATTCTCCTCTCTCCTATTTTTCATTTTTCTATTTCATGATTTGTTTTCTCTCCTCTGTCCTTATCCAATTTACATTGCAATGTATTTATATCTCTCGTAACCTTCTTTAACTACATAAATTTACATGGAAATTCATGAGTCTTACAACCATTAGTTGGTTCAGATCCATTCTTGGATCATGCCTCCCAATTGAGAGGCATTTTGGTCTCCAAAATATTAGATGACCAATCTAGATCAATGTACCTTTTGTCTACTTATGTGGATCATGGTGATGACTATAACGCTTAGTTACAACTCTAACTCTAGCTATAGCTTGTGGATCTAACAATTGGATCTAGTTCTAGATATGTATCTAGCTCTAGTTCCTATCTCCCTTGTTCTTGTAGTGCAAAATTATGATCATGATGGACTCAGCTCTCAACAATATCAAAGTTGAACTCTTTAAATAGAACTCACTTCCATATTCAAGGTGCAATTATCTTGCATTCTCCATCTCTAAAGAAATTCCATCTTGACAATCAATGAATCCAAGTCAAATTTCAATCATCTTGTTATATGAGATCCCAACGAGCATATACCATCATGAAAGGAGGTTTGGGGTTCCCTTCTCTACTAGGATCAATTGCTTCCCATCATGGAAAAAATTCTCTTCTTGCAAGTCATTTTTCAACCAATTTGCAATGAAAAAGACATCAACGTAGGCTTGCGATCCTTCTATGCTCTCTCCTACTTAGACCAACTAAAATCTTACTTTGTTGATGAGGCCGACCTCCCACATTGCTACAAATTTTCAAATACTCTCTACTTATTTAGATACTAAGGAAGGGATCTCTTCATATTCTCTAGAATTCACTCTCTACACTTTTATATTCATTGTGTGATTCATAGAGTGAATATTTGGATGAATTCACCAAAAATTCACTTCCAAATAGCCACTCAACTTGTAATGGTGACATATGTTATTTGTGATGGATGGGCTTCTTGAAATGCTTGTCTTGTCCATGTAACTCTAATTCCTATGTGGGTTTGGGGAAGTCTTCTTTCATTCTACTTTGAAAGCAATCTGAATTGTGGCATATGTCTTTCTTCTCCCAATAAGATGCCATAGGAATCCCTTTCTTTCTAGAAAATGCACATATATCTAAATACCAAATCACCTGTGTGGCATTTATTCTTCCAACAATGACGAACATGGTATGTCTTATTTACTAAATCCTCTTGGTCTTATTCTTCTTGTTCTTACTAATTGACTTGTTCCTTCCTTAAACTGTTGGTGTAGGTTGAGTCTTGAAACTCTTCTCTTTTCTACCCTTTTGCAATCTAGCACAACAATAATGGAGTGGGATTGTGATTTATCTTCTTTTATTGTTTCTCTTCATTTTAATGAACAAGTAAATTCTACCATGTCTTTTTCCTTCACCAAAGTGGTATTGTTGTTCATGGTCCTTTCCTTTATTCCATTGAAACCTAGACCTTCATGATTGACCCTAATTTTAGCTACAACGGGGCTTATGATGCCTTGATTTCTTGTGCATAGTGCTTGTCAACCATAACTCATCCTTATTAGTAGTTTGGAACTAATGCCTTTGGTGTCCTTATCAAATTCACCAAAATTCTCTTAAGAAATGTCCAAGGAAGGTTATCTTACCAAAGTTGTCTCAGACATGGTGTTGGATTTGGAAATGGAAACAGAAGGTGGCCTTGCTTCTCGGTACTCTTGTACAACTTCTTGTAGTTTTTTCAACGCCTTCTCTTTTTCTACCAACTCCAACATATCCTCATGCCAAGTATCTAGTTGTGTGAGTTTCTCTCCCAATTTCAAGAGGTGAAATATGTTATTTTACAATTCTCCCCTCGTGGTAATGGATTCCTAGTGTGCAGTGAATTCTTTTTCCTACTCATCTATTTTCTACCTCCAATACCAACTTATTTCTCTTCAATGATTTTCCCATGGTGAAGTATGATTTATTTTCAAGTACTAGTAGTTGCATCATAATAGATGATACAACTTCTCTAATACCTAAGACAATAGGCTTATAGCCCACTCACTTATGATCCATAATTTTATTTTGGTCTATGTTCTCTGCCTTTGATGGAGATATTATACTATAGAAAGGCTACAAAGACGTTGCTCTATACAAAGTTTTAATTACAAATTTCTCTGCATCACTCTTCAGGATTACGGGTATGACAACATGCACAAAACTACTAGCTAATAATCTAATAGTAATCAAACAAATTAAAAACAAGACTCTTCTCTTATCTTATCACTAATTTGTTTAATAACAAAATTGATACCCAACATCGGTTGTGATAAATTGCCTAATATATATATATATGCCCCTATAAACGCAAAAAAAACATGTGAATTACAAGGGTTCTTCTATTGACAAATACCTCATGTTCTATGTGGTAGCCTTTAGGTAAGAACAATGGACCTATAAAATATTTTGGACACATAAGGGTGCCATTATGAATAAAATTCAGTGTACCCTTTGTTGGAATGTGTAATGTTAATATTGAAAGTGTAATGATGTCTAGTGTGATGTCATAAGATGTTATGATTCCTTATATAGAAAAGGAAAGCATAATTGTCTCTATTTTATATAGAAGGAGTTTATCCCACATGCATCATGGAGAAATATTCTCCTATTACCATTCATTATATAAGGAGGTGGAATATCATTTATCCCACATGTATTATGGGATGTTATTCTTCCATACATCTAGCTATACAATAGAAGTGAAGGAGACCCTTTTAGGTTATGTTGTTAAAACGACATATGCACATTATTGTGTCATTGTGACATGGAGTGAAGGTGGAATGTTATGTGTGGGAGCTCAAGTGTAAGATAGAATATTTTTTAAGAATAAATATCATACCTTCCTGTGGATGTTTCCCCATTTGGGTTTTTACCACATATATCTGGTATACTATTTAATTTTCTCTTTTCTCTTACTATTTGATTATTTGGTGCTTGTATCCATAGAAGGTTAGAGTAGTAGATTCTTGCTATTGATTTACATGTTAGTAAAATTGTTGGACCTGTATGTTTATACATATTTCTCAATAATCTAACATGGTATCAAAGCTGGTTACTATGCTCTACCTTATTTAGTAATTTTTTGTTAAAAAAAATTCAAGAACAAGTTCTTTTTAGGGGCCTCCATATCTAGTAGACTTTCCATGAGATATTTATACAACCGTTTTGGTTTATATTTCGATTTAGGCATTTTTCTACATGTTTGGGATAAATTTTCAAACCCTAACCCCTTGAAATTTATTTTCCAATTGTTTTTAGAAATTTTAGAAATTTTCCTTATTTCTTTTGTAGATCTAAGTTGAAATCTATTGTATGTTAACCTATTATCAAGTATATATATCTCTAAAAGAATATATGGTTTTTTTTCCTATTTCTAGTT
Source organism: Larix kaempferi (assembly GCA_027924585.1). Lineage (NCBI taxonomy): Eukaryota > Viridiplantae > Streptophyta > Pinopsida > Pinales > Pinaceae > Larix > Larix kaempferi. Next base: position 11,426,841 of record BSBM01000613.1, read on the forward strand.
AGTGTTTTTTGTAGGTTTCCATCCAGATGACATCATATTTTGTGGATCTTCAATTACAGGTCCTTAACATACAAGTACACAAGTAGGAGTCATAAAAGGTGCGTACATATGTGACCTGCCTTCACAAAAGAAACATACCCCATGAATGGCCTTCATAGAAGGTGTGTACACCAAATTTTGAAGTGAAATCATCCTTGTAAGTCAATTTTGTTGTTGTTGTGCACAAAGGGTTCACATATATGTCAGTTAGGTACTTCAAGCTTTCGTCATTGGTGAGAAATTTTTGGTTTTATTCACTATGTCTTCTTGTTCTTAGATTATTGTCTTGTTGCATCAGGGTTTAGTTTCTTGTTCATCATTATGATTTTTAAATTATATTATGTTCCTGAATTAGTTGGTACTAGCTATCGCTCTCGGAAGAGAAAGATGATTGTCATTCTCAGGAGTAAGAATCTATGGCGCTCAAACCAACCATTGCTAAAGAATTAACTATATGGGAATATCTATGTGATCAAGCAAGATGACTCATTGGTATAAATATTTCAGATAGTTTATCGGCACATATTGAGGTTGAGTATATCCCGGTTGAGGTATGGAAAACTTTAGCTTCTTTATTTGATCAATCTAATGATGTTTCTACTTGCTATCTTGAAAAGAAGATCCATGAGTTAGATCCTAAATATTTTGATAAAATAGGGTCATTTCTGGCTAAAATAAAAACCTATAATGAAAATTCAAATAATTGTGGCAAAGATTACAAGAAAAGTGATAATGCCCTTGTTAATCTTGTACAACAAAATATGTGAGCATGATAGTTTAATTGGTTCTAGTCAATTAAATAATGGTAAATCTCTTAATGGCACATGTTAAAAATAATCCTAATAAAGGTTTTAATAAAAACCCTGAACCACATACTGAAGGATCACCCCATCACTCTTATAATGATGCCTTCGATGATACTCCTAAAAAGAAAGTGTTTAGTCCGTGTAAGTATTGTGGAAAAACCAACCACCCTTAGAATATTTGCTTTAAACAGAAACATGAACTTGCTAAATCCAAGAATAAATTCTCTGAGGAATAGCAGGTAGCTCTTTGTGACTATTTTGTTCACCCAAGTAAATCCTCTTCTTCTGTGGAATGGATAATGGATTCTGGTCCTTCTAATCATATGAGTGGTATTGCTTCTTTGTTCTCATCTTATGACACTAATAGGTAGACAACACAAAGTTTCAATTAGTGATGGTAAACAAATTTCAATAGTAGGAACTTGTAATGTTAAATTTTCTAATGGTACATCGGAAAATGTTTTTCATGTTCAAGGCATGACCATCAAGTTATTGTTCTTCTCAAAAAGGTTATAAGTTTGAAGCATGGCGAGATAAATATGTTCTTAAAGATATCAAACATAACTTCAAATTTGTTTCTTACAACCATGTTGATCATGATGTTGGTTTATATAAGTTTACTTGTTTTATTTTAAATAAAAACCAACATTTTTATTCCTTTGTTCACACTGATGACCAAAGTAAATTATTGCATGAAAGATTAGGTCACTTAAATTATGGTAAAATGAAAATGTTATCTAAAATGGTACTTGGTTTACCTTTAATTTCTTCCACTAAAGGTGTTTGTGAAGGTTGTGTGCTTGGTAAACATCATAACAAAATGTTTGATAAAGGTAAAGATTGGCATGCTAAAGAGAAATTGAAATTAATTCATAGTCATATATGTAGTCCTCTTGAAAATCCTTCTCTATATCATGATGTTTATTTTCTTACTTTTATTGATGATTATAGTAGAAAATATGGGTTTATTTTTTGAAAAATAAAAGTGAAACCTTTGGTATACTTCAAGAATTTAAATCCTTGGTTGAAAATGAATCCAATAAAAGTATTAAGACATTGAAAATTGATAATGGGGGGGGGATTCACTAAAAATGAATTTACTGCATATGTATTAAAGCATGGAATTCAACATCAAAAGACTGTTCCTTATACACCTCAATAAAGCAAGGTAGTTGAATGGAAAAATAGAACTTTGGTTGAAATGGCTACATGTGTGCTTTATTTTGAAGGATTACATAAAAGGTTTTGGGTTGAATCTACCTGTTGTGCTTACCATATTTTGAATAGAGTCCCTACTAAAGCATTTTTGCAATTTTCTCCCGAAGAAAAATGGAATGGAAGGAAACTTTATATTAGTAACTTTAATATATTTGGAAATGAATGTTGGGCCCATATTCCAAATTAAAAATAGAAAAAGTTAGATCCCAAGTCTCACAAATGTATTTTCACTAGTTACAGTGAGGATTCCAAAGCTTACAAGTTATTTGATCCATCTACCCAAGGTGTTATCATCCGATAATATGTTCAATTCATTGAAGTCTCTCCTACATCTGAGTCTATTGAACCCCATGTTTCCTTGAACTTTCCTTGAATCAGAAAATGAGGCTCTGATACCATTGAGACGAACCAATTTAGTTCAAATAGTAAATATCCAAAATAGATATGACAATATAAACTATCCTATATCACTTGACTAGAACCAATTAAACTATCATGCTCACATATAAACTATCCATGTATCCTATATCAAGTGAACCACGTATATTGGTGTCTCTCTTGTATTTTTTTCTTATGTGTTTTATTTCTGCATCTATTTTATTTTATTTCTTTCCGATATCATTTTTTATAAAAATTTGTATTAGAGCCAAAGGTTCATTTGGATGATAAACTCACGGGAAAGGAGGGTTCCTGGTTCGAGTGGGAGCAATGGCGGAAGAAAGAAAATTTAGGGTTGAGAAATTTAATGGTAAAAAATAATAGCTATGAAAGATGTAAATGGAAGACTATATATATCAAAATGATAATTTCCTACCATTGGGAAGAAAAACAAAGAATACAGTGAGTATGAAGGACGAAGAATTGGAGGTTCTTAACAGAAAGGCCTAGGAATGATATGGATGTGCTTGGAAGCATCAGTGGATTTCAACATTTCAAAACAAAAGACAAAAAAGGATCTGATGAAGCATTGGATAAACTGTATGAAAAACCATCGACCCCCAACAAGGTATTTCTAATGAAGCTATTATTTAATATGAAGATGTTAGAAGATGGGTCAGTCACAAACCATTTAAATGAATTTAATATGGTTACTAATAAGCTAAGTTATGTAGGATTGAACTTTGATGATGAGGTTAGGGATATTATAATCTTGTACTCATCACCAAAAAGATGGAATGGCTTGGTCATGGTTGTAAGTAAATATGCCTCTAGTTCAAATACTCTGAATTTTTATGATGTTGTAAATGTTATCCTTAGCGAGGAAGTGCAATAGAAAACTACAGGTGAGACATCGGGTACTGCATTGGCTGTGGAGAACAAGGGAAGACAAAGGGAGAGAGGAAATATCCTAGGGAACAATGAGAATTCTAGGAAGGGAAGATACAAATACATACTAGAAAATTTAGAGTGAGGGAATTGTGGGAGAAAGAACATCTAATGAAAGACTGCATATCTCTAAAGAACCAAGGTGATGGACAACAGGAGAATAATCGAGAAGCAAATGTAGCAAGTGATGTGTTACAAGATGCTTTGATTATTTCTTTAGATAATATGATTATTTATTGGGTATTATATTTAGGGGCTTCATTGCATGTAACACTCCATAGGAAATATTTTCAAGATTATGTTTAAGGCAATTATGGACAAGTTTATTTGGGTGATGATGAACCATGTAAAATTGTTGGAAAGGGTAAAATACAATTAGGGTAAAATACAATTAAGGTTAAATAATGGAAACCAATTGTTGTTGAAAGAGTTAAAGCACAGTCCTTCTTTGAGAATAAATCTAATTTCAACAAACCAGTTGGGAAGTGAAGGTTGTAAATCTACATTTAAATAAAAAACATGGAAGGTCACTAAAGGGTCACTTGTAATAGTGAAAGGAGAGAAGCTAGTTACATTGTATTTATGTATTGGTAATGTTGACTCTTCTATATCTTTAGCTTCTACATGAGTGGATAAAGAATTATGGCATCATATGCTTGGGGACATGAGTGATAAGGGGATGTAGATTCTCCACTCATGGAAATTGCTACAAGATTTGAAGTAGGTTGATTTGGATTTCTGTGAGAGTCATGTTTATGGAAATCAAAAGAGAGTCAAATTTCCCAAATTTGGGACGAAAAAGAAGAGTGAAAAGTTAGAGATTGTGCATACAAATGTATGGGGACCGGATTAAGTATCATCTCTTAGTGTCTCTCATTATTATGTTACTTTTATTGATGATGAAACTAGAAAAGTTGGGTTTAATGCATTTGAAAAAAATCTGATGTTTTATACTTTTAAGAAATGGAAAGCTTTGTTTGAGAATGAGACAGGAAAAATGTTTAAGTGTCTCAGATCAAATAATGGATATGAATACTACATCAAGGATTTTGATAGTTACTATTCATACCATGAGATTCATAAAGAGAAGACAGTTCCAGGAACACCAGAAGAAAATAGTGTGTCAGAAAGGATGAATAGGAAAATCATGAAGCATGCGAGGAGTATGAGATTGCATGCATGGTTTCCCCTACAGCTTTGGGAAAATGTTGTAGATACTGATGTTTACTTAATAAACAGAGGGCCTTCAAGCTCCTTGGATGGTGGCATTCCATGGGAAGCATGGACAGGTAAAAAGGTAAACTACTCATTTTTTAATACTTTTGGTTGTGAAGCATCAATCCATATTGATAAAGAAAATATAACAAATATTAAGGAAAAATCCAAGAATTATACATTTATTGGATATAAAATTAATGATTTTGGTTATTATTTATGGGGTTATGAAAATCACAAAATCATTAGGAGTATAGATGTGGTATTCAATAAAAATGTCATGTACAAATATCAATTGCAAGGAAATAAATAGGACAAAGAAAACACAGAATACATAGTGCTTGATGAAATCAGAGAAAATGAAATTCCAAAGGTGTCAAAAAAGAAAAATGTACAACAACAGCAGCAGCAAGTACTTCAAACTCATGCAAGTGTTGTTAGAATATATACTAGGTTACGTGGACCCCCTGAACAATACTCTCCTTCATTGTATTATTTATTGTTGACTAATTCTATTGGACCAGAAGTTTATGAAGAGGCAATGCAAGTAGAAACTAGAAAGAAGTGGGAGCAAGGAATGAAAGAGGATATGGAATCATTGGTAAATAACCAAGCTTGGGATTTGGTTCAGTTTCCTATAGATAAAATAGCATTGCAGAATAAATGGGTTTACAAGTTGAAGGAAGAATATGAAGGCAAAAAGTGGTACAAGGCTAGAATTGTTGTAAAGGGATTTGCATAGAAGAAAGGTATATATTTTGATGAAATGTTTTATCATGTTGTTAAAATGACTTCAATTGGGAAATTTTTAAGTATAGTGGTAGTAGAAGATTTACATCTTGAACAGTTAGATGTAAAAATAGATTTTCTCCATGAGGATTTGGAGGAAGAGATTTATATGTAGCAGCCACAGGGGTATGAGGTTAAAGGGAAGGATAATTTGGTATGTATGTTGAAGAAGAGCTTTTATGGCCTAAAGAAAGCTCCAAGGAAGTGGTATTTAAAATTTGACAAATTTATGATAGAACATGATTATAGTAGATGCCATTCCGACCACTGTGTTTATTTTAAGAGGTTAGATAATGGAAGCTATATTATCTTTTTATTGTATGTAAATGACATGCTTGTTGCAGGGTCTAACATGCGGGATATAAATGTGCACAAAAGGAAATTATCTAATTCATTTGCAATGAAGGATTTGGGTTTTGCAAAGCAAATCCTTGTATAAGAATAACAATAGACAAGAAAAATCACAAATTGGCATTGTCTCAGGGTGAGTACATAGAGAAGGTGTTGGAGAGGTTTAGAATGTGGGATGAAAACTAGTTAGTACACCTTTGGAAAACCATTTCAAACTAATTAAGGAGATGTGTCCCAAGACACATGAGATTATAGAATACATGTCCAAGGTCCCTTATCCATCAACAATTGGTAGCTTGATGTATGAGATAATGTAGACAAGACTGGATATTGCACAAGCCACTAGTACATTTGGACCAAATTGCGACTATAGGGTTCCGACGGATGTCAGAAAATTAAAGAGAAAACGTAAAAAAAATCTTTTTTTTTCGACCCCCTCGATATCGTTCGTATTGCAATGTATTTTCCTTCATCGTCGGTATTGCAACGGTTAATATCATACTGTCGCAATAGAGATGACATTCGATTTCGTCGTTGTTGCAACATCATAACCCGTTTCGTCGCAATAACGACGAAAACAAAAGTAGTCATTCAATTTTAAAATGGTTTGCCACAGTTTAAGGAAGACAACATTGACTTGGTCAACGTTCGTCGGAATACTAACGGTTTAAAATTTATAAATACGCTTCTATTTATAGTGGTTGCGACAATTCTTCTATATGAACGACGGTTTAGAAAGGATATAATATCATAATGAATACTCGGAATTTCCACAAATCTCATGATTTTCATCGACGTTCCGAGTCCACAATAGGACTCATCATTAGGACGGTGTGTTAAAGAAGAGTAGGTGATCTCTAAGTTGTAGCATTAATATTGAAGTGCAGAGGGATAGTGTTGAAATGTCAGGATGGTGATTAAGTGCCGGCTAGGGTTGTATTTATTTATTAGTTAATTAGGTTAAGTGCATTATGTTATAATTTTCAAAGTATTAAATTCTTGTCTTTAATTAATTAATAGTATTAAGATTGTATATTTTATAATATTTGGTTGATTTTAGTTAGTATATGGTTGTGTGAAATATGTTAATGATATTAAAAATGTTATTAATTTTAATTATTTGTTTCCAATTAATTAATAAATACATAGATTTAAGATTATATAGTTTATAAAGTTTTAGGTTTATCTAATTAGAATATAGTTGTATGTAATGTTTTAATAAGATTAAAATGTTATTAGTCTTAATAATGTTAGTATTAATAATATTATTAGTAAATAAAGTAGTTGTATATCATTAGGGTTAACTTTTTAATATTAATGTTGATATTAGTTATAATTTTAATTTTAATTTTAATTTTAATATTAATATTATTATTATTATTAATCATAATAATTTTCATAATGACTTAAGGTTGGGTTATTAGTGTTCAATGTTGATATCACTTCTAATACTAATTTAAAAAAATAATTTTAATAATTTTAATTTTAATATCATTATTAATATTATTTAATGTAATATTAATAATAATAGTAGTTGTACAACTATTGGTGTTAACCTAACAACTTGTGTGTTAATTAGTGGGATTAGGGATGGCTTTTAATTAGGATTTGTATTAAAATATTATAAGGTGGTATTTTTAGGTAAGTAATAACTAAGGTCCTAGGTTCATAAAATTGTATTAATGTTGTCTATTGTGGTGTAGGAGCGGTGGAAGCCAACTAGTACTAACCTCCATGCCTCCATCTTTGTTTAGATTGTTGGGATGCTTTTTTATTTCTAAGGCTTCTCTAAGTTTTATTTTAAATTGATGATCCTCTTTTGCTAGGATCTTGGTGTCTTCTAAGCATAATTGGTGTTTGGTTTTCAAGGAGTGTTCTGCTAGTGCTGAGGTTCGGATTCATTCATTCTTGATGTCAACTTTGTGTTCTTTTAGTCTAGTGTTGAAGGAACAACTAGTTTCACCAATGTAGCATAGCTCACAAGAGCAGGATACCTTGTAGACGTCTCTACATTGTTTATGATCGATCGGGTCTTTGATGGGTCTCATTTTTTGCTTAATGGTTTGTAAGGTTTTGAAAGAGGTTGTGATATCCTTTTTCTTGAGAAATTTAGCAATTTTTTCGGTAACCCCTTGAATATAAGGCAAGTAAGCTCTTGTGTTAGGTTTTTGTGTATTGTTGTTATTGTTATCTTCGTTGTTTGTTCTTGTGGTGTGAGTGTTGGTCCTATTCTTGGTCCTTTCCATGACTTTCTTGATATCCTTAGAATTGTATCCTATGTTCTTGAAGACATTGGCGACGTGGTTGTTTTCCTCATTAAGGTGATCATCATCGGAAATCCTTGATGCTCTAATGGCTAAGGTTTTTCAAAGTATTAAATTATTTTCTTTAATTAATTAATAGCCATAAGAGCATCAAGGATTTCCTATCATGAGAACCTTAATGAAGAAAACAACCACCTCGCCAATGTCTTCAATAACATAGGCTACAATTATAAGGATATCAAGAAAGTCATGGAAAGGACCAAGAATAGGACCAACACTCACACCACAAGAACAAACAATGAAGATAACAATAACAACAATACACAAAAACCTAACACAAGAGCTTACTTGCCTTATATTTAAGGGGTTACCAAAAAAATTGCTAAAGTTTTCAAGAAGAATGATATCACAACCTCTTTCAAAACCTTACAAACCATTAAGCAAAAAATGAGACCCATCAAAGAGCCGATTGATCATAAACAATGCAGATGCATCTACAAGGTATCCTGCTCTTGTGAGCTATGCTACATTGGTGAAACTGGTCGTTCCTTCAACACTAGACTAAAAGAACACAAAGCTGACATCAAGAATGAACGAATCCGAACCTCAGCACTAGCAGAACACTCCTTCAAAACCAAACACCAATTATGCTTAGAAGTCACCAAGATCATAGCAAAAGAGGATCATTGCTTTAAAAGAAAACTTAGAGAAGCCCTAGAAATAAAAAAGCATCCCAACAATCTAAACAAAGATGGAGGCATGGAGGTTAGTACTAGTTGGCTTCCACCACTCCTACACCACAATAGACGACATTAATAAACTTTTATGAACCTAGGACCTTTGTTATTACTAACCTAAAAATACCACCTTATAATATTTTAATACTAACCCTAATTAAAATCCATTCCTAATCCCACTAATTAACACACAAGTTGTTAGGTTAACACCCATAATTGTACTACTACTATTATTATTAATATTAAATTAAATAATATTATGGGTTGGCAAGTGCGGGAGGGGTCATTTTTGACCCTGGGGGAAGCAGAAAGAATGACTATGCTTGGTGGCTCGAAAACCAAACAAACAATTCCGTTGAATAGCTCACCTTGATAAAAGGATTGGAAACCACAACCAATAATGGAATAAAAGATCCGATAGCCATCGAGAATTCCCTCATGATCGTTAGAGAATCCTGACAACTCATCATGAAATGTAAAACTCCTTCCACCAAGATCCAACACCTCTTTAAGATACTCATCAAAGATTTCAGCTCTCTCACCATTCTACATATCCTGCACTCCAACAACCAACATGCTGATCAAATGGTGAATAAAATCTTGCTACTAGACCATGGGGTTATTGTCCAAAATGATGGACCACCACTTCAATGTTGGGTTTCCTAGATTGTTTCACCTTTGGGGTGTTATCATCCTCCTTTCTCAAAACCACATTCACTCATTTAATGCCACCCTATGTCATGGTTTCACATTATGCATCGTGCATACAGCTGACACTTGGTTTTTGGGATGCAGCATTTATGGCCTTCACATGGCCCTATATACCACCCTTCCCATTTCTAACCTCTCGCCATGCCATTCTTCTCCTTCATGCAGCTCTGCAAGTTATCCCTTCTCGGTTATGGGTGAACATCCCTTTGCGCTTTCTCTAGCTCCCTCCCCGGGTGTTGGCTTTTCTCCTTTCGGCCATACCACCTCCTGCTCCCTCTGCAACAAGCCCTTACCTTTGCGTCCCAACCACGGGAATCCTAACAGCCATTTTCTCTCCCCCTTGCGTGCTCTGGTTGATGATCTTTCTGCCCTCATTTTGCTCTCAGATAGTGAGTCGCCTTTAGTTTCTACCACCCCACTTCCTTCTCAGGTTTCTTCAGCAGATTCAATGGAGGAACAACTGCGCTAGGTCAGAATTGAGAACTCTGATCTCAAAAGGACCTCGTCTCAAATGTATACGCTGTTGCAATCAATCAGCACGGAGTTAAGGAACAACAACAACCTTATGAATGGTGGCATTTCTACCATTTCAGACACAGTGGATTATATTGCCAACAACATTGCAAATGTTGATTCCAAAACTGATGATAACTACAGAAGCATCTCGGATTTGGATGGAAAGATGGATAGACTCAGGGAGGATTTAGCTCAATGCATCCCAAGTTTTCATGATAGCAAAGGCTTCAGCATCGACCCTGAACACTCCATGGAAAGCCCTGAACCAGAGGAACAACGTCAAGTTTAGCTCTGCTTGTAGCATTTTCTAAGTCTTTGGGTTCTCCTTCTCCTTTTTTTGCTGATAGTATAGGTGTCTTTATGGAAAATAGAAGTCTTGGTATGAGGAACTTTCGGCTCTGTATGGATTTAAAATCCTTATTTTGTAATGTTTTGTTTCTGCATCTTTAGTTTGGGACAATTAGCGAAAATTTACAATCATCGCAGAATAGGATTAAGAATTAATAGAAATGTAGATGAAGCTGAACAGAAAATCATGGATTTTGTTTCTATCCAGAGACAAACCCGAGATTTCTTCTTTGTAATTTTTTGATGGCTCCATTTTTAAATATATATGACTACAACCGTTCTTGTTTAAAAAAAATATTAAATTAAATAATATTATTAACCATATTAAAATTAATAGTATTATAATTAATTTTTTACATTAGTATTAGAAGTGACATCAACATTGAACACTAATAACCCAACCTAAAGTCATTATGAAAATTATTATGATTAATAATAATAATAATAATAATAATTAAAATTATAACTAATATCAACATTAATATTAATAATTGACCCTAATGATATACAACTAATTTATTTACTAATAATATTATTAATACTAACATTATTAAGACTAATAACATTTTAATCTGATTAAAACATTACATACAACTATATTCTAATTAGATAAACCTAAAACTTTATAAACTATATAATCTTAAATCGATGTATTTATTAATTAATTAAAAACAAATAATTAAAATTATTAATATTTTTAATATTATTAACATATTTCACACAACCATATACTAACTAAAATTAACCAAATATTATAAAATATACAATCTTAATACTATTAATTAATTAAAGACAATAATTTAATACTTTGAAAATTATAACATAATGCACTTAACCTAATTAACTAATAAATAAAAAAATCCTAGCCGACACTTAATCACCATCCCGACATTTCAACACTATCCCTTTGCACTTCAATATTAATGCTACAACTTAGATATCACCTACTCTTATTTGACACACTGTCCTGATGATGAGTCCTATTGTGGACTCAAAAATTCGATGAAAATCATGAGATCTATGGAAATTCTGAGTATTCATTCTGAAGCCAATCACCACAGAAACCTCGCAACAGAGGATATAATATATTATTGTCAAGCAAAAAGTGGATTTTTTTATAAGCATCTCTATAATTTTTGTGGGAAGAATGTCAGAAAATATTAGAGGTGGGGAAAGAGATGAAGAGGGTGAAAAGGGTGATGGTAGATGTTTTTTCCCTTGCAGTTTAGTTTTTTTATCAGACATCTCATGAGAATTTTAATAAAAACAACTAGAAACAATTGTAGGAAATATGGTCACATGGATGGGGGATTGAAGGAATGTCGTCCCATGGTAATAGCTCTAAATATATATTAATTATATTTCTTAATATAGATTGTATTGTAAAATTTTATATTGGTTTAGTATATGTTACACATGCAATAATTTTGCAGGATTTCTTGTAATTATAAAGTTAGAGTTGCCCTCTAACGTTTTGCAAAATACCCCAAGTAGTAGTAGAAATGATGTTGTACAAGATGAGGAACATGAAGCGAATAATGAAGATCAAGTTAATTATCCCATGGAAGTATATGGCGACCATAACATAGTCGAAGGTGATGGGACAAATCAAATGATCCAATACTTGTTCGGTCAGCTAGATGAGGATGGGGACAATGATGGTATTTATGGTGAACCTTTGATGACAATTGAAAATAAACAACTTTATAAAGGGTCAAGATAAAATATTCTCTTTGCTACATTGATTTTGATGAACTTAAAGGTTATGAATCATTTGTCAAACACTTGTATGACACAGATCCTAAGGTATGTAATATGTTTCATGAGATATACATAAAGGTTGAACTTTTCCCCTTTTTTTAACATTAATTAATGTGTTAAATAAGAATGTGATATTTACGATCAATATTCTTTTCATTAACTAGTTAATTTTCATGATGTAGATTGTTAGGTGAATTTTTGTTACCATCATCAAATATTTTTTTTACCCCGCACATATCAAGATTTACTTGTCGTTATGAAAGACATTGGAATGGAGTATCAAAGTATAAATGCATATCCTAATGACCATATTATATATTATGGACAACATGCATTGAAAACAGAATGCCCAGAATGTCATATTAGTAGATATCGAACCGATCAAGTAATAAAAATGGTTCCTCGAAAGGTTCTTCGTCATATTCCCATAATTCCACATTTGCAGTGATTGTTCAGGTCCAAAATAATAGCACAGTTTATGGATTACCATGCGTAGAATAGAAGTGGAGATGGTCTTATTTGAATTCCTGTAGATGGATATGCATTTAGGGAAATTGAGGGAAAATTTCCAGATTTTAAAGATCAACCTCATAATATTAGGCTTTCATTGGCAGTCGACGATGTTAATCCATTCGTAGATCTTATATCTATTTACTCGGTGTGGCCTAATTTTTTATTAACAATAACATTACTCCTTGGATGTCAATAAAGAGGGAGCACATAATGTTGGCAATGATTTTTTCAGGTATTTGTCTATATTAATTTTTCGAATGTGACATTTTTATTTGTCCTATTTTTTGCATACTATTGGTTTTTATTTATTTACTTATATATACATATCATGGTAGTAATTATGTGTAATTTCAAACAATTAGGAAAGTAACAAGTTAAAGATATTAATGTATATATCGAGCCTCTTATCGATGAGCTAATACAATTATGGAACAGTATAAATATGTATGACATCTGTAAACCAATTGGGGAAAAGAGATTTCAATTCTGTGGAATGATTGTATGGACAATTCATGATGCCCCCGGACTAACACATATTTGTGGTATGTATAAATGTTTCCTTGCACTTTATTACTTATTAATTATTTTGAAGATATCATGCATGTTTTTTTAATAATCCATCATATAATTTACATTAATCCATATTTTGTAGGTCTTCAAACAAAGGGAAAATTTTCATCTCCAATTTGTGGTCCTAAGATAAAGTATCGTTATTCAAAATATTTAGGAAAGATTATGTTTGATGAGTATAGGCACTTCATGTCGAAGTCCCATAGGTTTTGTACTACTAAAAAACTTATTTTCAATGGGAAAGAATAGACTGGATTAAAACCGTGAAGAATGACACCTCGCCTATGGAGGTTGGAATATAATAGAAATCGTCAAGGTACACAATTTGTTTATGTATCGTATATGTAATATTGTTTTGATTTTAAAATTATATTTAAGTATTAAATTTATTTATCGTGTTTGATAATTATTGTTGTCATTTGTTTTATGCTTCATCAATGTCGACGTTGTGAAGGTAGAAATAATGGTCTTCCACGAGGAACGAAATGTTATCCCACTCAATTCACGAGGTTTCCCTGCTATGAGTAGCTAAAAATTGCTCATTTGTTTGATACGATGGATATTGGGAATAATGTGACATAAACATTATGGAGAATCATAGATGGCAAAAGGGATAAAGAGAAAATTGTCAAAATTTGTACTGACATTAAGGAATCCAATCATGCAATGTGAAGTGTGATTCGAACAAATAGCGATGGAGACCGAAATAACCTTCTATGATTATTACCAGAGAAGCAACGCAATGATGTAAAAGAGGTCATTCAATGTATTAAATCTCCCATAGCTTTTTCTTCAAACATAAATAATATCTTAACGAAGAAAGGTGAATTTGGTGGGGTTAAAACCCATGACTGACATACATTAATTAAGGTACTAATTTTTTTATTCATATTTATATATTTGGCGTATTTACCTTTTTGGATTTTTGTTTTATTTTTGTCTATTTTGAAGCAAATAATGTTTCTTTTTTATTGTTACAGTATGTTCTACCCACGTTCTACCTCAATCTCCCCCAAACAACTTTGACAACAACGTTAAACAAGTTATATATAATCTTGGAAAATAAATGACGTAGGTTATAGAGGTGACTAATATATATGAAAAATGTTTCTTCAATCTGTTCTTGTACTTAATGACATGTGTTTTACAGTTTATGTTTTGTTGAAACATGTTATTTTCTTGCATCATAATCTGTAGATGGTTGTCATTGAAAGAAATCCATCAAGATGATATAAAATATTGGAAGAGAGAAATACCTTTACTAACGTGTGAAATGCAAAAATTTCTACCTCCAACATTTTTCAATGCACAAGAACACTACCTCATACACCTAGTTATGGACCTGTACACACAAGGTCAATGTGGATAGTGTAGAGGCACTTGAAATAATTGAAGGATTTAGTTAGATATAGAGCACATCTCGAGGGTTCTATGTTGAGGGGATATATGGTATATAAATCCATGTTGTATATTCGTCACTATCTTCCTAAGTTAGTAGAGCGATATATACATGCAGTGGATTGTATTTGGGATGTGAACTCCATCAGAAAATTTGAAGGGGAGAAGTTGTTGGGGAATGAAAGAATGAAGAGACTGGGGGGGAGATAAATTGTGTAGATTTATTATACATACAACTCCTTTGTTTTTTAATATATGTTCATACTCATTTAATATATATTATTTCATCATTTATTAATATTTACCATGGTTATAAGTAATTTCTAATATTGTTGATTTATATTTTTTTGAGCCAGGTCATCGAGATTGGGAGGAACTACATTTATACATTGCAAACAATCTCGACTGGATGAAGATATGGATTGACAGTTTATCATGGAAACAATTGTTTGAACTGGTTAGAGAATTTGGTCATCATGGAGATGCTAAAGTTACACAAAGAGAAAAAGATTTAGCATATGGTATGAAAGATGGCAAGGCAAGAAAAATCACCCATTTTATATAGTTATTTTATATTATATTATTGTGTCTATAGGTGTGTTTTTTCAGATACTTTCCAAGTTATATAAATATGTTTATTAATTGTCAATCCATGTTTTACATGCCTCACATATTGCAGTTGAAACACCACAAGGCTATGTGGTGCAATGGTCATAAATTCTGTATCAAAAAGTTGGATTACACCAGGAGAACTTCTGATAGGGGGATAACTGCAGTGTTCTAGGTCACAAATGTTTCCTCTAGTAGAGACAAACCTCCTCGAGAAACTAAAAATCAATACTATGGGTATTTGGATGATATAATTGAGTGCAACTTTAATTCCTTCAAATTAGTTATGTTCGATGTCAAACGGTATAGATTAAAACAACAACATTTGAAAATAAAACAACAACATTTGAAAATAAAAATGATCGCTACGTTTTTCCAAGCCAGTGTGAACATATCTTTTACTCAAAGGTTCCAAGTAAGAGGGATTGGTCATTTGTTTTTATATATGATCCAAGAGGAAGGCCAATAAAGTACACTGTAGAGGAAGAAGATGATATTGAAGAAGATCAAGATGATGTAGATCAGTCGAAGCAAGATGATTTGTCCACAGACGAAGAAGATGGATAAATCAACTAGGCATAGGAGACGATGTAGTACAAGATCTTGATGATGATATCGATGCAGATATGCTCAAAACTGACATTGATGTAGATCATGATGATATCGACAACCCTTTGAACATTGTTTCTAAATCGGATGTTGTAGATACAGATGTTGAGTTGGATGAAGAAGAAGATACATAAGAAGAATGATACATATGTTGAATTGGACGAGGTACATAGCAATATATATTGTTAATTTGTATGAATTATTCTCTTTAAATAATTTACATATGTGGGTTTATTACATTTTTTTAAGTTTTATGCAATTTTTTATATCCTATGTTATATGCTTTTTTTTGTAGTTTCTATGTCTAAATCTAATTAGTATGATGCTTTCAATTATTTTATATTTTGTAGATCGGGTGTTGGGGAATTGAGAGCGATGTGAGGGGGAAGGGAGAGGGAATATGAGATTCCACCTTCATGTGCTTGTCCTTGTTCAGTAGAGAATAAATTATTCTTGAAACCAAGAGAAGCCCATTCATTTTTATACCATTGAACCTTGGTTGTATATGACATTTCATTTTGAAATAGTTGATGAAGCTTGCGCAATTTATCATGAAGTACATGTTTATCGACATTATTTCCCTTGCACTAGATATGGGAATGTGTGTCTCAAACTAACTTTAAAAGGAACAACTCAAATACATTGTATTGTCAGTAGACATGGCCAATTCCAATGACCTTTGAACAAGACCAACGTTGAAATTTCCACAAATTGTTTCAGTATGCACTGAAATTTGACCTGGGAAGATTGTTCGCATGCCTTCATGATATGTGAGGATTTCTGAACTCAAATATGACTCACCTAGCCAATAGTACTATATATCACTGATGACATTAGTGGGATATAATTTTGGGCCCTTTATTTGGTTCTAAGACAATAATATTAGGGGCCGCAAATCTCTCTTTTCAATTGTGTTTGACATGGGATTACCTCCATTCATTCACTATGACTTTGTTTGCACAAAGAATGACCCAATGGCCCAAAACCCACTACTCAATCATTGTTATTTTTCCATTTGTTTTGGGTTTGAATATCTATGGGCTTGAGATTATTTTGGATAACTATTGTCCGAAACTGAATCCAAGCATTGAATTTCCAAGCAGTTACAAACTTTGATGAAAACACCTTTTTCCTCATATTTGGTTATATGATGAAAACACCTTTTTCCCTCATAGTGGAAGGTGAACTTACTTCCTAGTTCTCTTAAATAGTCTCTTGTAGATTTTCGAATGCTTCCTTTTTCTCTATCAACTCTTGCTTTGGATGATTCATCAACTGAGTAAGCCTACATTCCTTCCATCTATCCATATGGATGACCTAGTTTCCGGTCCCTCCGCTCAATCCATGGTTTTGACCGGGTCTCCTCTTTTGGTGAGATGTTCATTAATGACCAAGTCTTTTTATTCAATTTACATAGACATGTTGATAAGTGTTGAATTTTTGAATTAATTGAGATATGATATTTTATTTGCAAAGCGTAATTATAGAGAGGACTTCCATGAGCACACCGCAGGCATCTATATCCCAACTGGATTTGGTGAGTGTTTTTCATAAATAATTTGGCGATAAGTTAATTTTTTAAGTTTGTTAATAGTAGCCTGTATTATTGCAGTTATTTGATAAAAAATTGATCTTTTATTTGCAGACTCTTGATATACAAAGCGATCCTAGGGAGATGGTTGATAGAGCAAAGTCGGGGGAAAACAAGCGAAAGATTGATTTTTGATGTCTCCTAATCCTGGATTTATGTATTTTGACATACATGTACATTGTTGTACTTAGGGGTAGATGTACATTGAAAGGCCATTTAAGGGTCGGCTACTTTTCCATATTTGTATTACAAACATTTGACTATCAATGCATGATACAATATATTGCATATGTTCTCTTGATTTTCCACTTGTTCTTGTGATGATTTATCTCTTCCACAAATTGATAAATTATGCTATTGAAATTTATATAATTACATTTTAAGTAATATTTGTTCTCTTACATTTATTTCATTGATCAAGTAACATATCACCATTGCGTTATGACAACATTATCTTAAAGGAACAAACTAATAATATATTTCAATAGGTCAATGAACTCATTGCATGCATGCTAATTTGATATCTAATTTAAAGTTGTGGTTTTTGTCAAATCCAATGGTTCATACCCATTGATTAGGATTATGGTTGCAAGGAAAAAACAAAAGTTAATGAAATAAGTCAAAATATGTTTGAATAACCTCTGTCATGTAAAACATGCTACGCATATCATCAATGTAAGCCTATGGCATTTTCACAAACTAAGAGGAAGTCTAATAAATGCTACACATTTCATCAATGCTACCATATTTCATCAAGCAATAAGTACATGAGAATCTATGAAGTTTAGTTGAATTATAACTACTCAAGCATGCTAAAAACAATGGCAATGTATCAAGTACAATGGAAAGGAATGCATGAACAAAGTGTAATAAATTCCATTGGGCCTTCATGTACATATGGTCAAATATACAACAAATATACCCTAGTTTGTAAGACCCTAGTTTGTTCCAATATGCTAACCAATAGCTGGCCATGAATTCACTTTCATAAAATTGTTGAAGATATAAACCCGTGCCTTACTAAACCCTAGTATGTAAGACCCTAGTTTGTGCTTTACCTCTTCCATATGTCAATTTTCCACTTGTCATAATTCTAATTCATGTTTGAGTGTACATCCCTTCATTATTTAGGGTCCTGAACATTACTCGAACCATGAGTCATTGCAAAAAATATCTTAGTGGTGAAACATGGCTCTAAATATGTTGAATGTGCATAAAAATGTGTAATGCAAAAGTAATCAGATAGAATCCATGGAAAATGAAATACCTAACTAGTTTAATGATATTCCTTGATAATGTTGTTTTGATGAAGGAAAATAAGATGGTCATGGTCCTATGTTTGTAAAAGGGATGGATTATCCTCATATGAAAATGTATTTAAAATTGAATGTACTTGATTGATACAAATGATGATGTAATGGTTGTTCATTGTGATAAGGAAAGTATTCCCTTATAACTTGATGGAAAAGGTTCATGGTAAACCAAAAAACTCTTGTCATGGAAAATAAAAGTTTGTGGTCGGTGGGAAACCACTTGGTGTAATGAATGGGAAAAACGCTTAGAGGAAATATGTAATGGTTGAGAGTAACTTAGTGGAACACATAAACACCTAACCCACATAAGAATCTAACAAACATAAAGGATGCACATAGTTGATACACCTAAGTGATGCACCTATTTGGCACACATAAATGAAATTGGCATTTTCCGTGATGACTTTGATCTAACAAATCTAGCAAGGATTAGAGGGATTGTGAGAAACCTGCAACAATTAATTAATGAAAATGCACGATATATAGAACACATAAGAGATTTATTGATCGTGGGCCACTTCGAGGGGGAAACCTCCGTTGATAAAGCTCATTACAAATAAATCTCGGATGCCTTCATTGGCCTCAACACGTTCTTATATACTAAGTCTATGCGCCAATACTATGGATCAATACCATGGAACATATAACACTACGGGACGACTTACAAAGCATATGCATCCAATACTATGGATCAATACCATGGAACATATAAAATACTATGGGCTAATACAAACTATGGATCATACCATGGAACATATAATACTACGGGATGACTTACAAAGAATATGCGTCCAACAAAAATATACTAAAAAAGTAAAGAGAATGTTTGACACGGGTTCCTAACATCCCCTCCCCCTTAGAAAAATATTTGTCCTCAAATATTTAGATGTGGAAATTGATGTTGAATATGAAGGAGTGGTTCCCATGTAGCATCCTCTGGTTGCATTCCGTTCCACTGAATTGATACCTCTGTGATAGATTGAGAGCTAAGCTGACGAGTGTGCCTATTAAGGATGGCCTCCGACTCCAAAAGGATGGATCCTTCATTATCTAGTTATGCTAAAATATTTTTTCCGTTGATGTTTGTGCCAATAAATTTCTTCAGACAAGAGACATGAAATACTAGATGAATGCGGGAAGAAGGAGGAAATTCCAATTTATAAGAAATGGACCCAATCTTCTAAAGAACCTTATAGGGCCCATAGAACTTTGGAGTGAGCTTATGATGGCCTTTGAGTTTCAGGGAGGATTGATTGTAATGTTGTAGATGAAGAAAAACTATATCACATGCTTGAAAAGTGTGCTTAGAATGGTGTTGATCGGCTTGTTGTTTCATTCAATTTCTTGCCATGTGAAGATTTTCTGACAAAATGTGAAGAATCTGATCGCGATTTCGAAGAACTATGTCAAATTCCTGAACTAGTGAATTGTTGGGGGTGTATGGAAGAAGAATTGGCAGTGCCTGATCATATACTACTTCATATGGATTCATTTTAGATGCACTCTGCTAGGATGTATTGTACCACCATTCAGCTAGAGGGAGCTACTTTTCCCACTGATGTTGTTATTTGGAGGTGAAGCAACGAAGATAAGTGTCCAAAAAATTATTGATATAAATTTCAATCTGTCCATATGTTTGTGGGTGATACCTTGAACTCATATTCAGTTTGGTGCCAGTGTGGTGAAATAGTTCTATCCAAAAATGATAGGTGAAAGTTTCATCGCGATCCGAGACAATGGAAGAAGGGATTCCATAAAGAAGAAATATCTGATCCAAGAAAATTTGTGCGACTGAGGAGGCTGTATAGGGATGGTTGAGGGCACAAAAATGACTATATTTGAAGCGGTGATCAACCACAACTAAGATCACTGTCTTCCCTCCAAATTTAGGGAGCCCTTCAATGAAATCCATAGAAATATCTGTCCAAATCAATGTAGGGGTGGGAATGGGTTCGAACAATCTCAAAAGGAGTGTCTTTTCACCCTTGTTGAGCTGGCAAGTATCACATTCAAACACCATTTGTTGAATTTTCCTTTTCATTCCCTTCCAAAAGAAGTTGCTGTGCCCGCTCATACGTTTTGAGGAACCCAAAGTGCCCTTCTGATGGAGAAGCATGGAGTTCATAGAAGACATCATGTTGAAGATCCGTGCCTTGGGGAAGCACTAGATGACCCTTTTATCTCAAGGAAGCACCATCCAAGAGTAATGCGGCACAACAAATGGGTTGTTGTCCAACCATTGGATGATTTGAGATAATTAGGAGTCACTACCATAGCCCTATTGAACAGATTGCAACCAATTTGGAAGAGGCATAGAAATAGATGAAAGAGAAACTTGGTCATCAAATGTGCGAGAAAGAGAATTTGCCACCAGATTGTCCTTACCCTACTTATAATTCATATCATAGTCATAACCCATGAGTTTTCTAACCCATTTCTGTTGTGCTGGGGAGGAGACCCATTGTTCTAGTAAATATTTCAGACTCTGGTGATCAGTCTTGATGCAGAAATAATTCCCTAATAGGTATGGTCGCCACTTCTATACTGCATGCAAAATATCTATCATTTCCTTCTCATATGTAGAGGCGGCTAAATTCTTGTCGGAAAGGGCTCTTGAAGGTGGAAATCCCACTGGTTCAACAAAGAAACCTCCATATCTATCCAAAATTTGTTGTAGATTCAAAGGATTAGTGGAGACTATTGATGGGATCATCTGAATGGAATGGAGCTGAGCGATGACACCATGTGAATTATTCTTAAGGATATTTTCCATGCGATGTGAACTGATGAAGCAGAGAGACCCTGGGTGTAAGTCCGTCAATGTGTGGTTTTTCCCATTGACTGAAAACTGCATCCAAATTTCAGCAAAATCCCATAAGATGGGGCCTAGTGTGCGTAACCATTGAGCACCCAAAACCACATCACATCCTCCTAAGGCCAAGGCAAACATGTCACAACGCAGGTTATAATATCCCATAGACATACAAACATTGCGACACTTCCCCTTGCAAGGTAAGGTGCCCCCATTGGAAATCATGACTTGAAAGTTGGAGCAAGGATGGACAAAACAATCAGCTTGTTTGGAGATCCGAGGGTCAATGAAGTTATGAGTGCTACCAGAATCAATTAGTATTGTAAGAGGGAGATTCTTGAAGTAACCCCTGACCCGCATTGTTTGTGGGGTGGTGACTACGGCTAAAGCATGGAGAGATATCTTTGGGTGGTCATCCTGAAACGAAGATTCCAAAGGTGGCTATTGAATGTCGACTTGATCATCTATTGTATCTAGAGCTTCTTCACCAAGTTTAGAGGCAAGCGGAGAATCCACATCCATGAGATAGAGCTTTTGATCAACACATTTATGTCTCCGAGTGAATTTCTCGTCACAATTATAACAAATCCATTTTTCTCTATGTGCCCGCATCTCTGCTTCAGACAAATTCTTGATAGGAGTTGGTCGAGGAGCTGGCATGATGGGAGGTCGTTGGGAAACCATATTTCTGAATGGAACAAAAGTGGATTTGGAGCATTGTTAGGCTATGATCTTGTCTTCCGCGAACTTAGACAACCCTAGGAATTCCAACATTGTGTTGGGACATAGCATTTTAACCTATGATTGGATTGCATCATTGAGACCACTGATAAAACAACTCCTATATAATTAATCAGACAATCCTTCTGTGTGATTGACCAGTTTCTCAAATTATGTCTGATACTCCCTCACAGTGCCAATTTGGAGAAGTTTAGTGAGTGCTCCTGTGAAGTCATCAAAAGCACTAGGACCAAATCATTGCAAAAGGAGTGGGCAAAAATCTTTCAACTTTGGCTCTTCATGAGCCTTGATGTACCAACGGTACCATTGAAGGGCTTCATGTTCCAATTAAAAGGATGCAAGTGGAACTTTGTTGACATCAAAATTATTATGCAAATTGAAATATTGTTATGTCCGGTATATCCATCCAGTCAGATCATTACCATCGAAGCGAGGAAAATCAAGCTTCATCCCACGAAAATTGATGGAAGAAGATAACCCAGTGTCTGCAAAAGTTTCCAACTATCGTTTATTGTTCATGGATGAATTTTAAAGATGGAGGATGAAAAAAATTTCATCCAGATCTTGGAAGTTGGTTTGGAGGGCTACAATTTCTTCCTCTGTGATTTTTGCTCCTGTATGGGTAACAAGCATAACCAAGAATTTTTTGTTGTGAATGGGTAGAAAAACAAAAACATAAAATTTTTTAGTAAAGGAAAATTTGGATTTGGGAAAAACTCTGATGGGCAATTGAGGTTTGACAAGGTTTTGGACACTTTATGATGGACAAGGAAGCAAAAAATGGGGATTTCAGAAGATGGGTGAAAGAATGGGAAAATTTGTCAAAGAGGTATAAAGAACCAGAAATAAGAAATGAACACTGTGGAAAAATTTGAAGACAATTGGGTGAAAATTGAAGAAGTTATGGCAAACCCTACAAATAGACAGATGTGGGATTTCTAGCTGCGGAAAGTGGAATTTGGGATAGGGTCCTCAGGAATGAAATATGCAAAATTGGATTGCAGGGGTGTCAGTGAATTTTCAAGGGAAACAGATTTAAAACAAAGAAGATATGGCGAGAACCGGGTTTTTTTCGGAATGGATCTGCAACAGTTATGGATAGATGTAATATTTGATTTATCAGCTGGAAATAGATATGTACCCCAGGTATGCTTGGCTTCCTAATGGTTCAAGGGATTCACTTGGCCACCAATGTTGTCTAACGACTTGCGTATTGGGGAAGTAACCATCACTCCACGGCTCAGGGTAAACTGATAACCACTTCTTCACAAACAACAGCTCTTGGTTTACCCCACGGGTGGAAACTAGTCAATCAGGCAGGGATCGTTTCCCTTTTCACTAGCAGGTCCTCTCAATGGGCCAGCTACTTTGGGGTTCCTATGGTACTCCTCACAATTATTTTTAAGTATATCCCCGAGTACTTCCCATAGTTAAGAAGATAAGGATTATTCCTGGATCCGAACCTGCAAGTGAGAGGAACAATACAGATGCGAAAAAAAATTGGCAGAAATTCCACCCAATGAGCCCAAGAAAGTGCTCTGATACCAGATTTGAGGAACCTACAACAATTAATTAATGAAAATGCACGATATATCAGAACTAACAGAACACAGAAGAGATTTATTGATCGTGAGCCACTTCGAGGGGGAAACCTCCTTTGAGCAAGCTCAATACAAAGAACTCTTGGATTCCTTCATTGGCCTCAAAATGTACTTATATACTAAGTCTATGCGCCAATGCTATGGATCAATACCATGGAAATATAATACTAAAGGACGACTTATAAATCATATGCGTCCAATACTATGAATCAATACCATGGAACATATAATGCTATGGGCTAGTACAAACGATGGATCAATACCATGGAACATATAATACTACGGGATGACTTACAAAGCATATGCATCCAACAACAATATACTAACAAAGTAAAGAGAAGGGTTGACACGGGTTCCTACCAGGGATATCATCGATGAAACATCGCCTCCATTTTTTATTTGGAACTTTGAATTCTTAAAAATGATATTAATTACTCAAAATGCAAATATAGTGGAACACTAAGGAGATGTTAAATGATGTCGCACACTAACGCCATAGCAATCTACCAAGGGTGCAATATGGTAGGTCTGAGTTCCACTCTTTGAATGCCTAGTTCTAGAATCGAAATCAAAATTTTGCAAATTTGACCTATTTGTGCAAAACATGCACAAACCCTTACTGAGCAAAACCCTAGTTTCAAAAATCGACCTAAAAGATGACACTTGGGCCATAGACCTGGAGGAGAGGGGCACCCTTAGCACTGTCCCGATGTCCTCAATCCAATGGATTAGAATTTTTGTCGATCCAATCCATGGTCATCATTCTATGGCATGTTCCAACTCGCATCCCAAAGGATTTCAGGGACACTTGTTGGATACCTACCGGGGGCAGAGAATTCCAACCGTACAACAAAACTGGGTTATGGGAGGTCTTGCAAGTGTGTCTAGGAAGGTTCCAAGTGGGAACTCTATCCATAATTTCTAGTTCAAGTATTTTCAAAGTTCACCCCTTTGTGCAAAAATTGCATAGTCCCTTATTGAGCAAAATCCTAGTTTCCAAAATCGACCTCAAAGACAACACCTAGGCCATGGAACTGGAGTAGAGGGGAACCCTTATAAATATCCTTATGTCATGAATTGAATGGATTCGATGGTTTGTCTATCTGAGACACAATCGTCATTCTATGGCTCATTCCAACTCACATCCCAAAGGCTTTCAGGGACACCTGTTGGATACCTGTCGGGGGCATAGAATTCCAACCGTGCAACAAAAATGGGTTTTGGGAGGTCCTGCAAGTGTGTCCAGGAAGGTTCCAAGTGGGAACTCTAGCCATAAGTTCCCAATCGAGGATCTTGCAAAGTTTACCCCTTTGTGAAAAAATCGCACAGTCCCTTACTGAGCAAAACCCTAGTTTCCAAAATCAACCTAAAAGATGACACATGGTCCATGGAAAAAAAGGAGAGGGGAACCCCTAGTACTATCTCAATTTCCTGAATCCAATGGATTCTACGGTTTTTCAATCCCAGCCACGATCATCATTCTATGGCTCATTCCAAATCGCATCCCAAAGGCTTTTAGGGACACTTGTTGGATACCTACCAGGGAAATACAATTCCAACTGTGCAACAAAATTGGGTTTCGGAAGGTCTTGAAAGTGTGTCTAGTAAGGTTCAAAGTGAAAATGCTATCCATAATTTCCCGGTCAAGGATTTTTCAAATTTGACCTCTTTGTGCAAAAAATGCACACACCCTTACTAATCAAAACCCTAGTTTCCAAAATTGACCTAAAAGATGACACGTGGGACATGGAACCAAAGGAGAGGGGAACCTCTAGCACTATCCCGATGTCCTAAATCCAACGGATTTAATAGTTTGTTGATCCGCGCAAATACCATCATTTTATCGCCCTTTTAAACTGACACCCCAAAGGCTTTCAGAGACACTTGTTGGATAACTATCGGGGGCATAGAATTCCAACCGTGCAACAAAATCGGGTTCTAGGAGGTACTGCAAGTGTGTCTAGGAAGTTTCCAAGTAGGAAATATTTCCATAAGTTCCCAGTCAATTATTTTTCAAAGATGACCCCTATGTGCAAAAATTGCACAGTCCCTTACTAAGCAAAACCCTAGTTTCCAAAATCGACCTAGAAGATGACACCTGGGCCATGGAACCGGAGGCCCAAGGGGAACCCCTAGCACTATCCCGATGTCCTAAATCCAATGGAGTCAACAGTTTTTCTATTGGACCAACAACTATCATTCTATGGCCCGCTTAAACTCACACCCCAAAGGATTTCACGGACACATGTTGGATACCTACCAAGGGCATAGATTTCCAACCGTGCACCAAAAATGGGTTCCAGAAGATCTTGCAAGCGTATCTAGGAAGGCTCCAAGTAGGAACACTAGCCATAAGTTCCCATTCAATTATTTTGTAAATATGAACCCTATGTGCAAAAATTGCATAGCCCCTTACTGAGAAAAACCCTAGTTCCCAAAATCGACCTAAAAGATAACACCTGGGTCATGGAACCAGAGGAGAAGGGCACCCATAGCACTATCCTAATGTCCTGAATCCAATAGAGTCAACAATTTTTTGATCTGAGTAATGACCATCATTCTATGTCCCATTTAAGATCACACCCCAAAGGCTTTCAAGGACACTTGTTGGATAACTACCAGGGGCATAGAATTCTAGCCGTGCAACAAAACAAGGTTCTGGGAGGTCCTGGAAGTGTGTCTAGGAAGGTTCCAAGTGGAAACGCTAGCCATAAGTTTTCAGTCGAGAATTTTGCAAATATGACCCCTATGTGCAAAAATTGCACAGTCCCTTACTGAGCAAAACCCTAGTTTCCAAAATCGACCTAAAAGATGACACCTGGGCCATGGAACCATAGGAGAGGGGTGCCCCTAGCACTATCCTAATGTCCTGAATTCAACAGAGTCGACAGTTTTTTTTTTTGAGAAATGACTGTCATTCTATGGCCCATTTAAACTCACACCCCAAAGGCTTTCAGGGACACATATAGATGACTATACAGGAAAAAATCCAACAAAATAATACAAATTACTATACTCATAATTTTAAAGGGTAATTGTTACCATCTCCTCGAGTTCCCATTGAATTCAAAGGGATATTAAAATTGATGTCATTATTATTTTTAGATTACTTTTGAACCTAACAGCAAGTGATTCCTTCTTAATTACTTTTAAACTAATGATTAACTGTGATTCAAAAACAAAAATAATTTAGGGTACATATGGTGCAAATATGAAGTAGGGGGGACTAATGAGGATTTCAGTAAGAAGCATTCCTAGTTGGTTCTTGTAGACTCCATCTTAGGGTGCTTTCTAGTTTTTAGTGGGGTAGATGGATTTCATGAAAACATATAATTCTAGCTTATGGAAGGGTTCCATGTGTTGGTTGTTGTGATTCTTCAAAAAATAGATGAAGGAAGTGTGTTAAATAATGAGACTGGCTGGTGAAAATGTTTTTTGTTGACGACATTAAGATGGATGAAGTGGTTATGGAAGATCATGCACTAATGATTCATTTCCATGGCAGTAAGCTTGGTGAGAGTTCACTTCTTAAACTAAAATGGGGTATTCCCACACAAGTTGAACACCTTAATAAATTCCTCACACAAACAAATCACATATCGATTCACTAGTGTATGGTGAAGGTCCAATTTGGGAAACAATGACAATGAATAATTGATATTAGCGATTGGTCAACGATAGTTAGTGGCTACAAACTAGGGTTTCTATGATTTTGAACACAAAGTAGGCTCTAGGATACAAACTAGGGTTTCTAAGGTTTAGAATTCAAATTAGGGTTTAGGATACAAAATAGGGTTTATAGGCTTCGCTCTAAAGTTTCTAGGCTAGGATTTATAGGATAGTATTTCTAGGCTAGGGGCTTAGAATACAAACTATGGTTTCTTGGAATCTTGTGCATATTTGTAGCACAATGGTTTAGATACAACTAGGTGCACATGAATATATGAATTTTTTTTGGCATGCATATATAGTTGCAACATGAAGTTATTTTTTTTTATTCAAATAGTTGCACATGAATGCACAAACTAGTGTTTTTAGGAATCTTGTGCATATTTGTAGCATAATGGTTTGGATTCAAATGGTGATGGAGGTTTCTAAGGATAAATTAGGTTTCTATTGTTATGTATTAGGTTGTTCAGGTTATATTTTTGTTTCTAGGGTAGACTAGATTTATAAGGCTAGATTAGCTTTCTATGTTTGTGGTTTGGGTTTCTAGGTTTCTAAAATAGGTATCTAACAGTTATATTTGTGTGGATGATGGATGAGAATCTTATGGTGAAAAAATGGATGGTGATGGTGACAACATGGGTAGGAGGAGCATGGTGGTGATGTTTATGGTGGCATGGTGATGGTGACAACGACCATGGGGATAGTGATAATGAGCATGGGGATGGTGATGGTGATAGTGAGCATGAAAATGGGCATGAGGATGCAGATATTATGGTGTACTTAGATGGGATAAAAAAACAATGGATTAGTGGTTAAGGACATAAGGGTTAGGGGATTGGTGTTTATTTAAGAGGTGAGGCCTTCAAGGGCTAGCAGATTTACAAGCTAAGGGTTTTAGGGCTCTAGGGTTAGGATGTTAGGGTTGAGTTGGTTAAGGGTTAAGTGTCAAGGGGTTAAATGATTAAAGGCTTGGGGGTTAAGGGCTTAATGGATTCTTTGAGACGAGGAATTAATATTTTGTAGGGATTTTGGGTTTTGGGTTTTAGGGATTATCAGTTAGGAGTTTTAGGGTTAGGGGATTAATTAGGACTTAGGTGTTACGGGTTAAGATTTAAGAGTTAAATGCATAAATTTGTTAACAAGTTAAAATATTTATGGGTTAGGGACTTAAGCATATAGGGGGTTAGGGTGTCTTAGAGGTTATGGGATTTAAGGGTTAAGGAATTTAGGGCTCAATGGTTAGGGGTATAGGGTTTAAGGGGTTAGGGGTTAAGGCCCAACCAATTAAAGGTTTAATTGTTTCTAGGGTTTAAGGGCTTAGGGATATAGGGATTTAGGATTTAAGTAATATGGGTTAGGTTGTTTAGGGGTTAGGGGTGGACTAGGTCTTAGGGTTTAGGGGTTGTGGGATTAGAGATAAAGTGAATATGGGGTTTAGGGGTTAGGGGCCTTAGTGGTTAATTGATTTAGTGCTTTTTGGTTAGGGTGTTACGACTTATGAGGTTAGGCATTAATGGTGAATGGGTTAAAGGGTTAAAGGATTATAAGGAGTAAATTAGAGCTTAGAGACTAATGCACACGCCCAAGAAAGAATTCCAAAGCCGAGAGAGGTGTAAAATTAGTCACAGCAGATCTAATGAACAAGTAAATCAATCACAACAGATGAACATAGAAAATATGGTGTAAAACTGTGCAAAACATGCAGCAGTGCTCAATATCCCAATAAGGGTGAATAATTACAATACAATCTGACAATGTGAGTGAGCAATTCGAATTGCCTAAGAAGGTCATTCGAATCACTGAATGGAGTAGCTTGACTCCAACTAGGAGTCCTCATCATCAATCGGTGGTGCTCATCAATGCACAAGAACCAGTCATCCAGGTGTCAATCTGAGTCTAACTGGGTGTAACAAGTGTAACTGAAGTGTGTAGCACTGATTAAGGGAAGGAGGCTCAGTGGGGGGCGCATGGGAGGCTAACTGAAGTCAGAACAAGTCATCTAGTCAATCTGGAGGTCCAACGGAAGTAAAACAGTCAGCCGGGAGTGAAACTAGCCTCAAATCAGGGAGAATCGGAGCTAACTGAATGTAACTGAAGTGGAACTGCAGTGGTAGGTGAAGAAGTGCACCCTTCTCTAGCAGTAGGTGAGAAGTGGGCACCTTCCAGACTAGGAGGGCTAAAACTCTGAAGTAAGTGGCTCCCGGGCGCTAGAATAAGGTGGCTAAGGTGCTGGAGGCATCAACCTGGTGACTGGGATGCATGCAAAATGCATGCAAACCCTAGAATTTGCATGCAAACCCTAATTGCATGCAAGATCCTGAAAAAGATGATGTGGATATCCGAACACCCCCCCTCAAGCTAGACTATGATGTGCAAAAAATAATGTGGGGCCCTGGTAACTAAGACCAAAGGTCACCCCAATACAATAATCCAAAAAATGCTGAAAATAAACTAAGTGAGGAAAGAGGGAAAACCCAGTGGGAAGAAAGCCCCCCCTCAAGCTAAAGCATAATAATGGATCAATCCATCTCCACCATGATGGAACTCACCCCCAACAGTGAACGGAGGTAAGAGAACTTCTTCTCAGTGAAGCTCTTGGTGAAGATGTCTGCAATTTTCTCATCAGTAGGGCAATATTGCAGAATGATGGTGCGGTCATGCACCAACTATCGAATGTAATGCATATGAATCTCAATGTGTTTGGTCCTCTGCCGCTGAACTGGATCTGTGGAGATCTTGATAGCACTTTGATTGTCACAAAATAGGACAGTCGAAGTAGTGCCACCAAAACCAAACTCGGAAAGAATACCCTGCAACCAAACTGCCTGAATGCAGGCATTGACTGCCCCTCGATACTCTGCCTCTGCTGAAGAAAGTGCAATGGCTGCTTTCTTTTTTCTGGACCAGCAAATAGCACCATGACCAATCATGAAAACATAACCGGAAGTGTACTTCCGATCAATGCTATCACCTGCCCAATCTGAATCAGTAAAACCAATGAAATCAAGCTCAGAATCTACAACATAATGTATGCCAAACTATCTCGTACCTTGCACATACTGCAAGATCCGCTTGGCTGCTCGCCAATGAAGCTCATGTGGCTGCTGCATATATCTTGACACGGCACTCACGGCATATGAAATATCAAGCCTTGAGTGTGTCAAATAAAGTAGTGAACCAATCAACTGTCGATACATATTGCAATCTGCAAGCGGTGTAGAATTTCCCTCCTCAAGACTGATTCCTGAGAGGAATGGGAATGGGGCTGCCTTACATTCAGCCATATTAAACTTCAATAACAGGTCGGAAGCATATTTTTGCTGAGATATAGTGATCCCATCAAAATTTTGAGCTATCTCCAAGCCCAAAAAATGACTCAACAAGCCCAAATCGCTCATGTCAAAAGCTAGATTTAAGGCAGTTTTTAGCTTGTTTATTGAAGTAAGAGTGTTACCAGTAATGAGAAGATCATCAACATAAAGTACAATAACCAACAAATTACCTTTAACTCGCTGAAGATACACATTCGGATAATATTTGCACCTTTGGAAATTCTGAGAAAGAAGGATGGAGTCCATCTTTGCGTACCAAGCTCTTGGGGCCTGTTTTAACCCGTACAAAGATTTCTTCAATCTGCAAACTAATGATGGATCTGATGCGTAGCCATATGGCTGCTACATATATACCTCTTCAGCAAGGTCTCCATGTATAAATGCACTCTTCACATCCATGTGGTGCACTTCCCAGTGCTTGGATGCGGAAATTGCCAAAACAAGGCGGATGGAATCCATCTTTGCAACCGGTGCAAAGGTCTCAGTGTAGTCCACTCCTTGGACTTGGGAGAAACCTTTTTCCACCAAACTTGCTTTGTATTTTCTGATAGAGCCATCAGAATAAAATTTCGTGCGGTAGACCCATTTACACTTCACTAATTCTCTTCCAGGTGGAAGAGAAACTAGCTCCCATGTGTTGTTCTTTTGAAGAGAACTGTACTCTTCATCCATGGCACTTTGCCATCTCGGATCTCGATGGGCAGAATAGTATGATGTGGGATCTGAACCAGCCATCAAATAACAAATCTCAGGAAGTAATGGATCAGCAATAGAAAGTGCCATACCTGCTCTTTGAAAGTCTGCTCTTGTTCGTCTCGGATCAGCAGGATTTCCAAGGTTCGAACCAGCAGATTGGAGAGTGTTTTGGGCCTACTTTGGTAACTGAGGAGGATCATAATGATCAGATTCCAAAACTGATATGTCATGATCATCATATGCTGTTGAAATATCTGAAATATCAGAACTCATACCTTCATTATCACTGCACGGATCTTCTTCTGGTGAAGGTGGTGAATCGGCAGTCTCTTCCTCGACTAGTTGCAATTCTTGAAGCGGTTCTTCAAATTGCACATTGCGCTCTATGAATATCTTTTTAGATCTGATATCCATGAGTTTA
This sequence comes from Larix kaempferi, assembly GCA_027924585.1. Taxonomy (NCBI): domain Eukaryota; kingdom Viridiplantae; phylum Streptophyta; class Pinopsida; order Pinales; family Pinaceae; genus Larix; species Larix kaempferi. Next base: position 11,458,797 of record BSBM01000613.1, read on the forward strand.
TATGCTTTTGATTCTTCCCCATATCCTATCAGTATGCACTCGATGCTTTGTGGATCCAAAGCTCATCTCTTCTTGGAAGGAATTCTAGCCCATGCAGTAGAGCCAAAAACTCTCAAATTTGACACATCCGGTTTGTGACCAAAGAATGCTTCGAAAGGAGTCATACCTTTCACGGATGAATGTGGAATACGGTTCTGTATGTATGCAGCAACATTTATTTCTTCATCCCAAATATTTGCAGCCAAACCTTTTGATTCAATCATGCATGTAGCCATCTCTTTCAGTGACCTGTTTTTCCTTTCCGCTACACCGTTCTGCTGGGGTGTGTAGGGAACTGTATGTTGGATCTGAATTCCGCTTTGGGAACAAAGTTGCAGCAACTTGGACTTAATATATTCTCCACCATTATCAGATCTAAGAGCTTTGATCTTGCTCTCAGTGGCGGTCTCAACAGAAGCCTTAAAATCCTTGAATTTTCCAAGCACTACTGACTTGTTTTTTAGAAAGAATACCCATGTAAAGCGGGAAAAATCATCAATAAATGTCAAAACATACCTTGAACCATTTATGACATATGGGGCAGCAGACCACTGATATCAGAATGTATCAACCCCAAAATAGTAGAAGCTCCGCTAGCTTTGCCACGGTCGAATCTGTGCTCGGGGTGCTTCCCAATGATGCAACCAGTTCATATTCCCTTCAAGGAACGGAGTTGTGGAAGACCATCTACCATGGATTTGTTTGATAGCAGCAGAAAATACTTATAATTAAGATGTCCAAATCTTTCATGCCAAAGCCTACTAACCTCATTACCATGTGTGCGAAGAGAAGTGGGCTTTGCAAGCGGAATAAAGTGTGAAAACTCATAGCATTTTGCAGTGTGGTTTGCCTTTCCGACTGCAACAAGTCTTCCACTTTTGATATCAGAAATTTCAACTGTATTAGGGCTGAATGTAACTTGCTTTGGTTCACCAGTGTGTGTCATTTGATACACAGAAAGAATATTTTAAGCCAAGGAAGGCACATAGAGAACATTCTGAAAGCTTCCATGATCTACATGAATCGTACCTTTGCCCTTTGAAGAAATTTTTGAGTCATCTCCCAAATGGATGGGGATGGAGCTGTTTGGATCAAATGAGGAAAAAGAATCAATATTTGCAGCCATATGATTTGATGCACTCGAATCTATCAAGAGAGTAGTGGGCTTCGAAACAGTTGCCATGAGTGCTTGTCCTCTTTCATGATCATCATTCCTATCCTTCTTCCTTGCACTGTCAGGAAGGGTTATGTTGTTCTTTTCCAAAAGGAGGGCCATTTGATCTATAGTATTCTTCATACATGAACTTTCGGGATGAAAGCCACGGTTACAATAAGTACATTTAGATTTTTGGTTACCTTCTTTGCCCTTTTGCTTGAACTTCGAATTGGATGGTGCATCCGTTTGTTTGCCTTTCTCTCTTTGCTTGTGAGGCTCGAATTTGGGCTTCTCCTTCTTTTGCTTTCCTTTACCATTCGGGATCTTGGGTCCTTGAACATATAGGGATGAATCTTTGGAGCTTATGGACCCCATTTGAATCAACTTGTCATGCTCTTTTGTGACGGACTCAATGAGGGTATTCAAGGTAGTCATCTTCCAATTCGGGGTAGTTAGCCGACCGGAATTGAAAGTAGAGACAAATAACGAATAATCTTTACCAAGCTTGCTTAGAATGGAGAGGATCAATTGTTTGTCCTCTTTGATAACTCCACTGTTCTTCAACTACAAGCTCAAGTTCTTGAATTTTGTGAAGAATTCATTAATGGTCTCGAAATTCTCAGGACTAAGGGCAATCAATTCATTCTCTAATTGAAAAGCCCTAAGCTCATCCTGCTTGCCAAATAGTGTTTCAAGTTGCTCCCATATAGCTTTTGGAGTCTTCAATCCGCTGAGATGGAAGTGAAGATCTTTGGAGATGGAGAGACAAAGAAGACCATAAGCTTCATCAAGCTTGTTGTAGTGTTTGGTTCTATCTGACAGATTGTTTGGCTCCAATTCAAGACCAAGAGAGACTCGGTAGTAACCTTTTGAACGTAATATGATCTCCATATAATCTTTCCAATCAAAATAATTGAATGGGGTGAGGATAGGCTTTGAAGAAGAGTATTCCATTGCTAGGAGCGAGTGCACACTGATGTAGAGGAGCTTGCATGCACAGTGTAGTGAATGCAATTGATGGAGACAATAAACCTGCAAATCACAATAAACCAAGAACAATGAGGTCGAACAATCCACCCTTTTAGAGTTGCATCACACCTGGGATTGGAGATCAAACAATGTTGAATAGGTCCAATGTATCAGATCCAGTAATTATGTGGAAACTCAAGATTCTGGAGTGGTATTGGAATTATTTTCAAGCTTTGCATGCACAGGAGCGAATGCCCTTGAGATATTTCATGCCAAAAATTTTTGCAATTTTTTAGCAATTCACTCAAATCTTCTTGTAGAACCACCTGTAGAAAAGAGATCTTGTCCCTGCAATGGCTCTAATACCATGTAAAATTAGTCACAGTAGATCTAATGAACAAGTAAATCAATCACAATAGATGAACATAGAAAATATGGTGTAAAACTGTGCAAAACATGCAGCAGTGCTCAATATCCCAATAAGGGTGAATAATTACAATACAATCTGACAATGTGAGTGAGCAATTCGAATTGCCTAAGAAGGTCATTCGAATCACTGAATGGAGTAGCTTGACTCCAACTAGGAGTCCTCATCATCAATCGGTGGTGCTCATCAATGCACAAGAACCAGTCATCTAGGTGTCAATCTGAGTCTAACTGAGTGTAACAAGTGTAACTGAAGTGTGTAGCACTGATTAAGGGAAGGAGGCTCAGTGGGGGGCGCATGGGAGGCTAACTGAAGTCAGAACAAGTCATCTAGTCAATCTGGAGGTCCAACGGAAGTGAAACAGTCAATCGGGAGTGAAACTAGCCTCAAATCAGGGAGAATCGGAGCTAACTGAATGTAACTGAAGTGGAACTACATTGGTAGGTGAAGAAGTGTGCCCTTCTCTGGCAGTAGGTGAGAATTGGGCGCCTTCCAGACTAGGAGGGCTAAAACTCTGAAGTAAGTGGCTCCCGGGTGCTAGAATAAGGTGGCTAAGGTGCTGGAGGCATCAACCTGGTGACTGGGGTGCATGCAAACCCTAGAATTTGCATGCAAACCCTAATTGCATGCAAGATCCTGAAAAATATGATGTGGATATCCGAGCAAGAGGATCGATCAATCTAGAGGGAGAGAGATCTATGTTCTCAAGCAAACATAGAGCTCTCATGCAAACGAAGGGAACACATGAAAACATAGAGAGCACAAGCAAATGCAGGGCATGCTAGCACAAGGGAGGTCACACATGCAAACATAGTGTAGAGATAAAAAACTATTTTACCTCTATAGGGTAAACTAGATCTTAGAGGACTAATAATTAAAGGATTAGAGGAAAACAATTAAAGGACTTAAGGGGTTTAGTAGTTAGGGGTAAATGGATTTAGAGCTCTGGGATTATGGGGTAAGGTTTTAAGAGGTTAGGAATTAAGTTCTAAAGTGTTATATTGTTAAGGGCTTAGGTAATTAGAGGATAAGGACAACAGTGAGGGAGATAAATGGTTAATTAAGGGACTAGGGCTTTAAGGAGTAATACCTTTATAGGTTAAGGGATTTAGGGATAAACTGTTACCGAGGTAAGTTATTGTGTGTTAATGGATTAAGTGATTAGGGGTGTAGGTATTTAGGTGGTTTGGGAATTAGGACTGATGGGCTTAGGCCTTTAATTTCCCTCCCTCGTCATTCCTCTCTCCAACTCCTTAAATTTATGTCCCTTCCCCCTGTTGGCCTCTTTTTCTGACTTAGGCCAACTTAAAGAGATCAAACCCACACAGATTGCTTAAGGCAGCTCTCGGTATGTTTGGTATAGTTTGATCTCGCAGGTTATGGTCTCCCGCTACCAATTGAATTTATTCTCTTAAGGAGAACTATAAAATTCAACAAAAATATAGTCCTAAATTAATCTACTGCTTAAGAAATGAATCCTAAATCTAATCTCTAAAACTAACCTAAAGTGCTTTCCTAAAGAAAGTCTTATGTTTTTGTTTTGGTTTTTGTTTTGCTGGTTAATCTAATAACAACTTCAAGTTTTAAACAAAAGTATTCTAAATAAAATCTATATTAAAACTACTAGCATTTATCCTACAAAAATAAAACTAATTAATCTATCTGACCTAACCTATCTCAACTGAGAACAACTTTGGAAGATTAAACTAATCATCAATCAATTTTAAGAAATAGCAAATAATAACGATGATAAAATCTTAGATAAAAATCTCATAAGAAATCATCATAGAAACTACTTTGATGTATATGCACAGAATAGAAAAAATTAAAATAGAAGAACTACTTCAATTAATTCTATCATGAATTATTAATCAACAATCAGTGTTCAATACAAATATTCAAACTTAATGATTGTATTTATTTCAGAAAACATTGTGAACACACAAATGTTATCAAAATAAATATAAAATGTACTGCAACTAAATCAGAATTACTAATAACATATTAAGTAACAGATTTAGCAACATTTAAATCAAATATTGATATTGAGTAAATAGAGAAACTTTAAGATAATCTACACAATTATAAAATAGTACAATTGTATAATAATAAAGAGAAAAGTGATATATTGAAATAATTATTTATGTTTCAGAAAATGATAACCCAAAAAGACATACCAGTTTTAAGAACTTCAGTTATAATCCTCTACAAAGACACAGCTTCAGCAGAACGATTTAACTAAGTATGCATGATATTTCAACAAGTCTTTTCCTTAGAACCTCCATCGACCCCTTTACAATAAACTTTACAGGTTTATATAGCCCTAGCTACTAACAACTTGGTTCTAAAAATATACATTCGGTTATTAACAACTGCTTATATAATAAAAGCAGAAGGTCCTTATCATCATTCTGTTTCAATAGAACTCTTTCAAAGAGAGGCACCTGGCATGCATGACTATCCTTCGAGGCAGTAATTGTGATTGTCAATTGAATGACTATCATATATTAGTTTCTGCCCTAATGAATCGAACGATGATGTGTCTTTCATAAGTGTCCAACTTCTAGAATGTATGCTAGTTGTCGAATGCAAAACTGTCCCTTTCAAAAAGTGGCCTCCAAAATATTCGTGATATAGTTATACCTGAAACAATCGACAATGCAAAAATTAATTCTCACTAAATGAATGATAACAAGAAATAATACAAAATAATAAAATCTTTTCCACAGAATTAGAGATTCTGCAGTTATGCTTATTAAATTATAGTATTTACCTGTCAAAACCAAAACAGAGCATATGTCAATTTTTAATTTCCCTTCTTGCTTCGGCCAGCCTAACCTTCAGTTTTAAAATCTTGAGTTTTTGCTCTTCAACCTGCTCAAGTAAATGTGTATTTGTTATTATTACAGTTTTCCTGGATTCCTTATACTCATGTTTCCTCAAATTCGCCTTATGCCATCTTTCCACCAAGGTTAACACTTCAGCCCTGAATGTTTTAATTTTCTCATCCTTTAATATTGCATTAGCCTTGCAATCTTTTAGTTCTGCTTTTAACTGTGAGATCCTAGTCTCATATACTCGGTCAAGAATATGCTTGAGGATCTCTTCTTCTTGATCATAACAATCACCAGAATGAGGAGAGTTTGGTTCATTCACATTTCGAACAGGTTGGGGAATATTTCCAAATGAAGGTTCTATTCCTGATTCATTTGGGTGAATTGTATCAATACCTTCATCTTTAACCAAAGGCAATTTAAGGTCATTAACACAGGAAGCTTGTTCATTATCCTGAATGATCTCGGGAATTGGGAGTAGAAATCATCATCCTTTTCAAGTTTAATAATGATAGGCTTACTATTTTGTTGTGTTGCTACAGGAATAGACAAGCTAGCCATGCTTCGGGTGAACCTGCGGGGAACTTCTGCAACTACATTTGTTTGTTCAAACCTAACCTCATCGCTACAAATTTATGCTAATTTCTCAAGCTTATCAACACAAAGACCTTGAGTATTCTTCTGCTGAGAAGCGAGGTTTTCAGCAACACCTTCATCATTGGTCAATTCCCTCTCTGTATTGTTAACACCTGAATCCTCTAACATAATATATGATTGCAATACTGAATTCTCAGAGACTGGGATCTTCTTTCGTTTAGCCCGACTCTTAGGTCTAATTGGTGGCCAAAATTCATTTTTCCCTAAATCATTCTCTGTTAAAAATTGATCCCATGTCCGGCCATTAAGAGATAATTGGTGTTTGATTAAAATTTTAATTAATCCATGATGGAAAATACATTGATCATGAACCTCAACTGTGCTTTGATTAGCCGAAGCCATCTTCTCTAAACTATGGAGTAGAAAATAGGGTAAACTCATTTTATATCCCTTCAATTCCATTAGCAATCTAAGGTGGTAAAAACGTACATGAGAAAATCAGTCATCACAGGTTATAAACCGAACTATCAATCTAAACAAAGGCAGCCATTTAGGTTTCAAGAATTTCACCGAAAAGCCATACTTGTCATTAAAATCTTTAGGTAGAGGCAATAAAAACGTCTTCCATTTGTCTCGGTTCATTACACCTTTCTTAAACCACTTTTCTCTATCCAGTGGTAACTTGGTTGCTTCAGCTATGAAGTTTTCAGACAGAGTCAACTGTAAATCCCCAACTTGCGCAATTTTACCATTAAAAGACAGAGCAAATCTACGTGTTACTTCCACGTTATGGCCACTGAATCTATCAAAGAACTTTCCCCATCCAATTTTATCAATAAAACACGCTGATTCAGGATCTCCAATAAGCCATTTTGAACCCTCCGGTTCGAACCGGCATAACGGTGCCATTTCTTCTTCCTGTAAGTTTTCTCTCGAATGGGAAACAAATGATGTGGTAAAGACCGATGGAATAGGTATCTAGGATTTAATAGACATGATGACAATATTTCATTTAGCTCCATTGAAACCCTAGACTCGTGTTTAAAATTGATAAAAGCAGACTCACATACCAAAACCATCATGATGATACAGTGTGAAATGATCGTCAAGTACTTGGGTTCATTAAATGAAATGATTTCAAACAAAAGATTTGAATACAACTGTAAACTGGATAACACCTTCAGGAGGTTTATATCGAATAGATGTAACCAAATATGAGTTCGTGGCATGTACCAAATACTATATTGCCAGGTTTCGATTGACACATAGTTTCATGTAGAGCTTTGATGTAATGTGCATTAGAATGATTTGAATTTTCTACATAATGACCGATCATGGTTTATGTAACTTCAAGGAATTAAAAATCGATGACCTAGCATAATCCCAAAGTATAGATCCTTGCTTAAACTCATAAATTGATATTCGTAATTACAACAAATCATATCAGAATATCAATTTTGTACCATGCAAATATTTCCCGAGTTTTGACAAGAGTGCATCATATAAAGCAATTAGAACTATTATTAGCCTTGGTGACATAAATTTTCGCACTATGGAACCTAATGATTTATAGTTTCAAAATCATAAGTCAATGAATAAAATAAGTCACATTCCCACAGGCTAATTTTATGATGATACAAACCAAAATTCAAGCCTCTAAAATGAAATGTCACCAACTGAAAGGTCATCATAACCAATTTACATTCATCATTTTGATCAAACATAAAATATACATTGATCATTTCAAATGAAATCCAATGTGAAAAACATATTTACAAAGCAAAATTTATTTATTTACAAAGTTTAAAATATGATTTACATAAGGTAAGAATAATATTAATATCTACTGAGGGTTAAAAGATTCATGCAACATGGTTAATCAACCCTAAGTATATATATATATTACCATATACTTAATCTTAGAAAATCATATCTTAAGAGAAATGAGATAATAGAATAAAATAAGGAATGATGGAATCCAATGCAAGCCATGTTATTAATTAACAATGACTAGCAAAGCATAAATATAATCACCTGAAGTGGTACTGCAAATAGCTCATATTTAACAGCTGCTAGCCAAATCATTTTTAGAAAATCATGAACCTGAATTAAATTATTTCCTCAATTTATTTTAATTATCAATACCTTTCATTTGAGAATACCTTCAGAAAAATTCAAATGATATCCCTGAATTAATTTGCGATAAGTTATAAAAGGAACTGATCAATTTTATTGAATAAAGCAGAAAAATTGAGAGGGTTGTTTCCTGCCAACAAATGGCGATGACCTGGGCAAACCAGTTATCTCTGCTCATCATCTTAAAAGCTGAAACAAACATAGTTTTAAAATTTCTTCAAAATGAATCAGAAAAACTTAATCTAACCAGAATCATAATCAAATAACATCTACGGATATTTTTCAGAACCATCTTCATTCCTGTAGATAAAGATTTCATTATAGACAAGCTAACAATTCCCTTGTCAAAATAAAATACTTAGTATAAGGGAAATCTACATCATAGTATAAGGATGAATCTACTTACTTCTCTGAAAAAAATTTCAAAACCTGCTCCAATTATAAATACTTATGGATTTTCCATTAAACATTAATTGAAGACCACTGTCCAAGCAAGGTAACCTGATAAAGACAACACCATTCATGAGTTTTATTAAAGATAAACAAGTCGGCTCATGATGAGACCTCCTGTCCCTTGATCTTTCGATAAAGAGCCATCACCCTAGTGATCAGAAATGATGTTAGCTTTAATACAACTGATGGTCATGATTACGCCGGATCGTGATGAGACCTCCCATTCTTCAATCAAAATCTAACTTATGAAATATAATCATGCATGGAGCAGATCAAAAATCTTAGCAGATAATAAGCAGACTTTTAAATAAATGACTAATGATGCAAATTAATAAATATTTTCCCAAGTACTATGCTTTGAAAAGGAGAATTATCAGTCATCTTAACGTATAGGTATACAGATAATGAAAAATTAATCTTGATTGTAAGCACAAACATCATTAGTAAATGATCCAAATCAGATTCAAGAAGAACTGATAAGTCCGATCAAATCTTGAAGACTTATCAAATTTCAATTGTTTTAAAATAAATGAACAAAACTAAATTTGAGCCCTGAGTTTTATTTATTTACAAACATCCTTCTCAAACAGAAATATGTACAGCTTCTTTTTTTTTTAAATCCAGTCATGTACAGAAATTTTGACAGAAATTATGTACAAAAAAATTAGAAAGATTATGATGTATTAACAGAAATTATGTACAGAAAAATGTCTTTCAATTCTGAAAAGTAAGAAAATGAATTCTAAAATAAATTTTGAGGAAGAATTTACAGATAAATCAAATCAAAATTCGAAAGATGATAAAATTAGAAATTTACAATGATTCTGTTTTATGAGAAAAATATACAGAAAAATCAGAACTGACAAACTTTTGTGATTTTAATGATTAATTATGTACAGAAAATTATTCACAACAAATTTGGTTATGAATGAAAGCAACTACTGTATTTTACAGAAATTGAAATTTTAAAAGACAGAACTATACAATTATTTATAATATGAAAAAATTTATGTACAGTAAAGATTCGACATCTGAAGGATCAACAAAAATACCTTTTAAGCACCAACCCATTTACAGGTAAATTTTCGGGTTGACCTTCCAAAGTTTGGAGATGGAAAGTACTAGGACCAAGTCTCTCAGAAATCACGAATGGCCCTATCCAGAGACTCTGAAATTTGGTATGTTCCCATTTTTCTTCATGAGCCTTATCCCATTTAAGAACTAAGTCACTGACTTGAAAATATCTGTTAGAACTAGAAGATTAATCGAACCAAGATTTGACTATCTGCTGATGTTTAACAAAATGATGCTTAGCCTTATCTCGTTCTTCTTCTAATTTTAACAAAGTATAGATTCTCTTCTCTGGTGCCGTACATTCCTCATCTTGGACAGATTGCGCTAGCTGAAGAGAAGGTAAAAAGAAATGTGGCGGTAAGATAGCTTCGGTTCCATAGACTAAAAAGAAAGGTGAATTCCCGATGGAAGACTTAGGAGTAACTCTATCGGCCAATAATGCATTGAACAAGCTGTGTGCCAATTTCGATGGTGAGTGGAAACGGTCCTCTTTAGAATTTTTAACAGATTTTTGTTGGTTGATTCAGCTAAACCATTTCTGTGAGGATGGTAGTTTGCAGAATACCTAACCCTTATTCTCTTTTCTAACGCAAATTGTGTTAATTGAATTGAAGAGAAGTATGAGGCATTATCAAACACAAGCGAATTTGGAACACCAAAACGTGTAATGATAAAAGATTCAAGAAATAAGATTACCTTATTGGTGTTTACAACTTGTAAAGGTACAGCCTCTGCCCATCGAGTAAAATAATCGGTTGCTGTTATGATATGCTTATGGCGTAAAGATGAAGGTGGGTTTATCGGACCAACAATATCAATTCACCATTGTTGAAAAGGTCTCTCCACTGATACTGGTTGTAAAGGGAAGGCATACTTTTTGACTCGACCTGCAGTAATTTGACATTCTTGACACTTTCTGACGAAAGCATAAGAGTCCCTAAATAAAGTAGGCCAATAATAACCATCCCTGATAATTTTGTGAGCGGTAGTTTCACCTCCAAAGTGGCCACCTGCTGGGCCAGAATGTAACTCCTTCATGATTGTTTCAGTTTCATCCTTGTCTAAACAATGAAGTAAAACACCATCTGAGTTTCGCCTAAACAAAGTGTTATCAATCAAAATATAAGGAGCTGATTTCAATCTAAATGCTCTTCTTTTCCTAGGTTCTAGATGATCAGGAGTAGTACATGTTTCAAGAAGAGTTCTTAGATCTTAATACCAAGAGTCTTGTGGTGGTGGATAAAAATAAATTTCCCTAACTAGTAGAGTGTCATCAATGTTTATTTCAGAATCTGTGTTTGGCAAATGAGCTGCTTCTGCAGCAAGCTTACATAACCCTTGACCTTTAACCACCGTTGAAGGTTTAATTTCTAGATCATACTCCTGAAGAGCAGTCATCCACGGAGCTCGTTTATCTCCTAAGTCCTTCTGAATTAACAAGTTCCTTACTGCAGGAAATGGTACAATCACCTTGGTTCTTGACTTCAGCAAATAAGGACGAAAATGTTTAACGGCTTTAAACACAGCAAAGGCTTGTTTATCAACTTCGTGATAATTTAATTCAGCAGCTTTGAAGTTTGAACTCATAAATGAAATTGGAACTTCATTGTTATGTTGGTTTAGTTGGGTTAAGATTGCTGCATATGAAATATCAGACGCGAAGGTATACAAGATGAAGTTTTTGCTAAAATCTGGGCTAAGTAAACTAGGTGCTTCTGAAATTGCCTCTAAAATTCTCTGAAACGATTCCTTTTCAGTTGACCCCCAGTTGAAAACAACATATTTCTTTATCATTTTTTGTAATGGACGAACTATCTCTGAAAAACTAGGAATGAATCTCCTAACAAAGTTTATTTTGCCGAGAAATGATTGCATTGCTTTCTTATTTGCAGGGAAAGTTATCTTTGTTATGGCCTGTGTACGTTCTGGATCAATCATGATCCCATGTCTTGATACCACACATCCTAGCAAGATTCCTTGCGTAACAGCAAAAATTGTTTTCTTTGGATTTAGAGATATTCCATATTTCCTACAATGTTCAAGTACCTTTCTAAGATGTGAAATATGATCAGGCATGTTTTTGGAAAACATTGTGACATCATCAAGGTATACAACCATCGAATTATTGATCATCCCTCTAAAAGAAATATCCATTTCTCTTTGAAATGTTGCCCCGGCATTAATTAACCCAAAAGGAATCTTATGATAAGCATAAGTTCCCAAAGGGGTCTTGAATGTTGTTTTGAGTTGATCATCAGGGGATACTAAGATCTAATTATACCCTGAGAAACCGTCAAGTAATGACAACATCTCAGAACCAGAAACTTTTTGTAAAATTTGTTCCATGGAAGGAACTGGATAATTGTCTTTTTCTGAGGCTCTATTTAGATTTCGGAAGTCAACACACAATCGAATATCGCCATTTTTCTTCCTCACTGGAACCAGATTTGCTACCCACTGAGTATGCCTAATTGGAAAGATAATTTTGGCAGTTAAGAGCTTATTGAGCTCTTTCTTAATGGTTGGTTCCAGATTAGGATGAAACTTCCTGAGTTTCTGCTGAAAAGGTTTGGTTGCTTGTTTGATGGGAATGACATGTTGCATGACTTGTGGATTAAAGGTTTTTAAGTCATCATATGTCCATGCGAACATGTCCTTGAATTCTTTAAATAACTTAATGAATGCTGATTTTTCTACAGGAGTGCAATCTAATCCTAAATTCATAGTTTGTGGATTAGATTCTGTTCCTAAGTTAATAGTTTCAAATCCCATTTGTGAACTATTGGTTTTGCAATTAGGAACTGCTTTAAATTTATCATGCAAATCGTAAAACTTCTCCAATCGCAAAACATTGTTAGGGATCGATTTTACATTTTCCATAGCCTGTTCAATCGAACAAACTTCATTTATTACCGTAAAATCGTGCAGATTTTCGTCATGAGTTATTTCATCAATTGCAACATCCTTGAACATATCTTCATTTGTCAAAAAATTCACAATCTGCGCATCATCATCAAAAAATTCCAATTAATTATATTATCTGGAATTGAAGGTCTAAAAATTAAATCAACTGAAAAGAAATCTGAAGTGAAATTTTCAGATGGAATTAATTTTGAAGCAACATTAGCTAATAAATCGGCTTCCTGATTTTGAAACCAGGAATAGAATGAATATTGAATGCTTCAAAATGTGAAATTAAGTTCCATACCTCACGTTGATAATTCTGCAAATGCTCTAAGATACAGTGTATGGAATTACGAACCTATCTAACTACGATTTCAGAATCTCCATAGACGATCAGCGTCTTTATATCAAGATCTATTGCCTTTTTCAATCCTTGAATCAATGCTTCATATTCTACAATATTGTTTGTACATTCAAATTCCAACCTACAAGCTATACAAATCTTATTTCCCTTTGGATCAATTAAGAGGCATCCAACTCCGGCACCTTCTTTGGATTTTGATCCATCAAAATATAAAGTCCAAACTGAAATATCTGTAACAACCTTGCTTTTTACAATATGTACATAATTACTATTTGCACTATTTACAATATTATTCAATGAAGAACCTTGATGAATCGTAGTAATGTTCATAACTTCTGAGTGTTGTTTTTTATCAGCAAAATCAGATTTGTCAGATTCAAAATTCCCAAAACCAAGTTCAAACATGTAGTTTCCCATAATAGATTCTGAAAACAATACTGGCTCACTTGGGTCATGCATCTCTGTAACTGTATGTTTCAAATACCTCTCTCTATTTATTTTGATCTGGTTTGCATTTCCATTTCTGGGCAGCCAGAGAGTTGACCAGTCAGTAGTAAAGAATCCATTCAATTTTTGTGACCAGTCTCTGCTGAGAAATAATCCACAAGCATCTGGGATATCCGCACTTACAATATCAATAATCTGAAAAATAGAAGGATTGCAAGCAATTCTAATCAACACATCTTTCACTTCTCCCAACACTCTCACATTTTTCATATCAAACTGAGTCATTTGTGACTCTGATGGAACATATTTACCATTCATCCTTCGACAGACTGACAAAGGCATTACATTAGTTGATGCTCCAGAGTCAACCATATAGTTGTGGACATTTCTATTAAAAATTTTGGAAGTGAGAAGGAATGGAGGTGTAGTATACTTTGAGTTCTTACCTATCAGTGTTGATTTGTCAACTATTGATTTACCTTTGTCATTAAAAACTGTTTCAGCGTTTGAATTATTAGTAGCTACATTTTGCTGAACACTAGAGGTAACAAAACTGATGGCAGGAGTAATGATAGGACCATTAGGCATGGGATAAATTTGAAGTAAATCATACATGCTAATGTTTGCACGCAACTTTTTCAAATATTCAATTATGTCATACTCTAACTTTGGACCAGTCTGGGCCAATTGAGTATTTTTAGCAAGTTGAACCTGTTTGCCAGATTGTTGATTATTGTTATATTTACTTGAAGTAGAACTGGTTGATGCTCCAGGAGTACGATAAACCTCCCTGCAATAATAGGGAGGTTCCACAGTACTTCCTTTGGAAACTGTGGGTAGAGTTTATTCTCGGTTTACATGTCAACTATTTTGACATAACCGAGTTCCAGGGTGTTGGGCGTGGCTCTGCCCAAGATCGAACTACTACTAGGAGGAACCCACTGAGAGTGCCACCAGATCCTAGGTGCGACCCGAACCCCTCTCCCCAGCCACCTCAGTTACCCCAAAATCTTGATAAGATCGAGGAGACAATGAGGAATGTTGCACGTGGACTCCTCAGACACACCTCCTTTGTAGCAGCGACTACAGTGGAGAGGTCGGGTGACCGGTGGTAGCCATGTTGGGCATTCCAGTTCGACGGGGACAATGCCACATCTTTGTCCCCATTGCGGGCACACTTGCCCTGGCCCGATTGAGGGTTGTTATATGGATCAGGTTAGCAATTTTTTTAATGTGTTTTCAATCATCACTTGATAACTTGTAAAGTATTTTTAAAGTATTTTTGTTTGACTTAAACTATTATTTCAATGTACAGTTATTCAGAGCTGATACACCAACATGGGAGAACGTAGGATCTCCCAACCTGGATGCAACAATGGCAACTGCAACTGAAATTGTGGCACCTCACACGGAGGTATTTTCAGTACCTCACACAATATTGTTATTACTTATGTCATTTATATTACTTAAGTATTTATATTTATGGCATACACGTTGATAGTTCGTACAATGTTTTTGAATATCTCGATTGCCTAAATAATGACTTGTTTAACATGTTCATAACATGCATGCATTTTGGTGTCCACAGGTGTTCCCTGACTACGGTGATCAACCATCCCCGCTGGGGATTGGCAGATCACCGTATACATAGGTACAATGTGTAGTTAAAAGCACACTTTTAATTTGAATTGTTATGACTTACTATGGTTTAATTTATTGTTTGTTTACTAAATTGCGATATTACAAATGTATATGTAGGTGCCACCAACAGCTGCAGGTCCCCATTTTAGTCCTATGTTTCCACCCTCTCCCATGATCCCCCCCCCTCGCTTCCATCTAGATCCCTCCCTCCATACACCCCCTCCCTTCCATCCAGCCCCCCCTCTCCAGTCATACTCCCCCCTCCATCCATCCCCCCCCACTTGTCCACACCCCCCCCGTCTATACATCCTCCCCAATTTATCCACACCCCAATGTCTATCCATCCCCCCCCATTCATCCACGCCCCCCCCTTCCTTCCATCTTCCCCTCTTCGTCCACAACCTCCATTTCGTCCATCCTCCTCCCTCTATGCAGGATTGTCCTCCCTTGCACCATCCCTCAACACCCTTCCTAGTCCTTTTCATTTGATACCCTCTATCGTACAACCGACAAGGGTTCAGCATCCATGACGTCTTCCCCCACCCCATACCACCATGTCTTCTCCCACCATATCATCCCCACTTCCTACCACTATTGTGGCATCTACTCTTCCAGTACCCTCATCTGTATCTCCAGTGGTTGCACCTGTAGTGACTGCCACTACATTTGCGCCCCCCCCCTCATGACTGCATCGGAGTTGGTTGTCCATCCATCTACTCCACCTACTAGCCCAGAAGCCCAACCATGTCCATCGTCGAAGGTGTTCATGGTAAGAATCAAACTAATTTATGAAAATATTTTGATGCATTAACAAAAATTAATTTAAGCAATTATTACTTTTCAATGAAATAATTGTTGTAAATGTCATAGGATGGAATTGTTGAGAGGCTCCATAGATCCAGGAGACCTGCCTCACATTTCCCACTCGCATCAGAGGTGATTTATTTAAGATTCGAATTCTACATTTGTTTTCTAAATGTGGTAAATGTTGCAAATGCTTGAAAATGACAGTATCTTATATCATTTGTTCCAGAGCCCGGAGAGATGGTCTACTCCTAGATAGAGCAAGACCCGAGGCACCGGTATCTTGAAGAGTAGGAAGATCGACTTTGGAGATGCGCCTGGGAGTGGCGGGGGTGGTCACAATGCTTGACACACCATGTTATGTACATTAGCCATGATGTGGCACTTTTGTGCACTAGATTCCATGTACTTTGTATCTACAGCACGAGTTGCCATGTATTTTGGATCTACGACATGAGTTGTCGCATTTTCTATAGGGTAGGAGTTGCCATTGTATGTACATTGGGAACCATGTTCCACTATTTGCCAGAAATTGTATATGTTTGGATGAGTTTTGTAGCCTTGATGTACATGGATTTTTAGTTATGTGATTTATATCGATGTTGTCTATATTAGTAGCTTGTTGTCTAATGTTGTTGTCTCATGTTGTGTGTATCATGATGCGATGTTGTCTAAATTTGGTTTTTACTTCTATCCGTCCATGGCATGCGGTCTTAAGTTTTGGTACCAATGATGTTCATAGTTGATAATGTGAATCAAACTGAAGCTTACCTAGATCTTAGAAGAGAAGTTGGATATCATAGTTCAGCTTGGTTTATCTTTCCACATGTAAAAGCTTGTAATGGTATCTATGTTAAGAAAAAATTATAAACATAGGCTAACTAAAACGAAATCATGTGTGAGAATTAATCTAAAAACAAACAGAATAAATGGATGGACAAATCACACCTCATGGCACATAAGATATATATTGGGAACTTGAGTACTAGGAAAAGAATACTTAAAAATAGAAAATTTCCATTGTTGTCAAAAGGTTAAAATGAGATCCAACATGATTTTTTATAGCTCTACATAATGAGATCCAAAATCTCCATACTCTACATAATGAAATGTCATCACTAGTATTTATATTGACCATTTTGTCTACTTAAGATCATGCAACAAATTAATAACCAATTTATGGAATCATTTCTTAATCAATTGTCACCATACAAATAGGACAACCTTGAGCACAATGTATAGATAGCTCATTAATTCTCACTCACGGATATAGCCACCTTTGATTTGATGACCATCACATCCACTACCATTTACAATTAGGACTTCCTTAATTTATCATTATGTGATAGAGATCTAATATTATGTAGACACCTTAACTTAAACACATATAGGTGACATTACAATAAATGACTACTATGAGGTGTATTTGTGAGGCTATATCCACCTCAACACACCAACTTGTTACCCCAATACCCCAAATGCTTTCGAATTCTGTCTGGAAGGGATTGAGGGGTATTAGGACATCCTAATTCATCTACTAGACACTCAGACACTTGTTAAAGACATTGAGGACTTGCATTACATCAATGGAGTCACACATACACCCTCATCAAGTTGCATGCATCCATTAGTGCGGCATCAACACTAGAACATGTAAGCATTACTACATGTTAGACTAAGATTTACTAATGTTATGTTAATATTAGGTTTTCCATCCATTGAGAAGGTTGTCATAGGTGTGCATATCCACCATATAAAAATCTTCATGGTACAACCAATTTCAAACCATTAGGTTTCTAAATTAGGTATCCGGTGCTAGGTATAATGATTTTCTAGTTGATGATGGACCCTTTCTATATAGATGAGATACTATGCATATATGTGTATAGTGATTTCGATTCAAATGTATGCACATGGATATATATGTACAATGAAAATGATTTAATTTTTATATGTATTATAATTTAGGGCTAGATCTTAGGCTACATAATAGGGTTTCATTGTGATTAGAATACAAACTAGGGTTTACGCTACCAACTAGGGTTTTTCGGCTAGGCTCTCATGTTTATAGGCTAGGATCCAAGCTCTAGGGTCACCATCTTAATGTTTAATTCCACTATCACGACATCATTCTCACCAATACCATGACCAATACTACAATCACCATCAAGCCTCTCAATCCCACTTTGTACATTTCTAATACTTCCAAGTTAAAATTTATAGGTCTTGTTGCTAAAATATTTTCACTTATCTATTCACATAGACAAATCCACTTCCGTGAAATATTTGTTGTAGCTTGGAATGTGCAATTTCACATGCAATAATAGTTGAGAAATCCAAAACATCCTATACCTTGGAAAAACAACCTTATTAATCGTCTTTTGACAAAGGAAGGGGAGAACATCATAGTACAGTCTCAATAGCAATGTGTTCTTTAATGAATAGCCTCTATAAAGGGCATACTATAATTATCTGATCTTTAAATCCAAGTCATTTGGAATAGAATGTAACAATTTCAATTACACCATTAATGCAACGTGTTCAAATTGAAAGTTTTGTTTTGTTGCATTACATGTGGCCAAACATTAACTTCCACGAATTATTCTTGAATAAAAAAAATTATTAAATGATATTTTTTTAATTCTAACTTCATTGCTGAAGGGTTATTTTGTCACTAAAACTTCGTTTCAAGGGCAATGTAAAAATTCAAAACATAAAAAAAAAAATAGTTTGAAGGGAGGAGATGAAATTATATTCCAATGCAAAATGCCATTTCCAATAATTGAAATCTTCACATGATCAATGCTCTGTGCATGTTGGCTTGCATGAGTATTTAATGTTGACCAAATTTTATCTACACATTGCTACAAATACATGCCATCATCATCATCTTCATCATCAACATCAACATCATCATCATCTTCTCCATCATCATCAACATCTCCATCATCATCATCTTCTCCGTCATCCTCATCAACATCTCTATCATCATCATCTTCTCCATCATCATCATCATCATCTTCATCACCATCACCATCATCATCATCATCACCATCATCATCATCATCAACATCTTCATCATCATTGTCATCTCTACGTTCATCATCAACATCTCCGTCATCGTCATCTTCTCCATCATTATCATCATCATCTTCATCACCATCACCATCATCATCAACGTCTTCATCATCATCACCATCATCATCGTCAACAACAACAACATCTTTATCATCATTTTCATCTATAGGTTCATCATCAACATCTCCGTCATCATCATCTTCTCCATCATCATCATCTTCATCACCATCACCATCATCATCAACATCTTCACCATCATCATCACCATAAACAACATCTTCATCATCATTGTCATCTCTATGTTCCTCATCAACATCTACGTCATCATCATCATCATCTTCATCACCATCATCATCAATGTCTTCATCATCATCACCATCATCATCATCATCATCATCATCATCAACATCTTCATCATCATTGTCATCTCTAGGTTCCTCATCAACATCTAGCCATAAGTGCCCAGTCGACGATTTTGCAATTTTCACCCCAATGTGCAAAAATTGCAAACTCCCTTACTGAGCAAAGCCCTAGTTTCCAAAATTGACACCCAGGCCATGGGACCGAAGGAGAGGGGCACCCCTAGCACTATCATGAAGTCCTGAATCCAACGGAGTCGACGGTTTGTCAATCTAAGCCACCGTCGTCATTCTATGGCTCGTTCCGTCTCGCATCCAAAAGGCCTTCAGGGACACCTGCTGGATACCTATCAAGGGCATAGAACTCCAACCATGCAACAAAACCGGGTTCTGGGGAGTCCTGCAAGTGTGTCTAGGGAGGTTTCGGCTGGGAACGCTAGCCATAAGTGCTCGGTCGACGATTTTGCAAAGTTAACCCCCGTGTGCAAAAATTGCACACTCCCTTACTGAGCAAAACCCTAGTTTCCAAAATGGACCTACAAGGTGACACCCAGGCCATGGGACCAGAGGATAGGGGCACCCCTATCACTATCTCAATGTACTGAATCCAACGGATTTGACGGTTTGTCGATCGGAGCCACAGTCATCATTCTATGGCTCGTTCTATCTCGCATCCAAAAGGCCTTCAGCGACACCTGCTAGATACCTGCTGGATACCTGCTGGGGGCATAGAACTCCAACCGTGCAACAAAATCGGGTTATGGGATTCCTGCAAGTGTGTCTAGGAAGGTTCCGGCTGGGAACGCTATCCATAAGTGTCCGGTGGATGATTTTCCAAAGTTGACCCCCGTGTGCAAAAATTGCACACTCCCTTACTGAGCAAACCCTAGTTTCCAAAATGGACCTACAAGGTGACACCCGGGCCACAGGACCAGAGGAGAGGGGCACCCCTAGTACTATCCCAACATCCTGAATCCAACGGAGTTGACGGTTTTTTGATCAGAGCCATGGTCGTCATTCTATGGCTCGTTCCATCTCGCATCCAAAAGGCCTTTAGGGACACCTGCTGGATACCTTCTGGGGGCATAGAACTCCAACCGTGCAACAAAACTGGGTTTCGAGGAGTCTTGCAAGTGTGTCTAGGGAGGTTTCGGCTCGGAACGCTAGCCAAAAGTGCTCGGTGGACGATTTTGCAAAGTTGATCCACATGTGCAAAAATTGCACACTCCCTTACTAAGCAAAACCCTAGTTTCCAAAATAGACCTACAAGGTGACACTCGGGCCAAGGGACCAAAGGAGAGGGGCACCCTTAGCACTATCCCGATGTCCTGAATCCAACGAAGTCGACGGTTTGTTGATCAGAGCCACGGTCGTCATTCTATGGCTCGTTCCATCTCGCATCCAAAAGGCCTTCAGGGACACCTGCTGGATACCTACCAGGGGCATAGAACTCCAACCGTGGAACAAAATTGGGTTGCGGGGAGTCCTGCAAGTGTGTCTAGGGAGGTTCCAGTTGGGAACGCTAGCCATAAGTGCCTGGTCGACGATTTTGCAAAGTTGACCCCCATGTGCAAAAATTGCACACTCCCTTACTGAACAAAACCCTAGTTTCCAAAATGGACCTACAAGGTGACACCCGGGCCACGGGACTGGAGGAGAGGGGCACCCCTAGAACTATCCCAACGTCCTGAATCCAACAGAGTCAACGGTTTTTCAATCGAATCCATGGTCTTCATTCTATGGCTCGTTCCGTCTTGCATCCAAAAAGCCTTCAGGGACACCTGCTAGATACCTGTCGGGGGCATAGAACTCCAACCGTGCAATAAAACTAGGTTCCGGGGAGTCCTGCAAGTGTGTCTAGGGAGGTTCTAGCTGGGAACACTAGCCATAAGTTCCCACATGTGTGTATTTCCATTGTGGACCTGTCCACGCTGGCCATGCACGCCCGAGATCCTCCGGACGAGAAATGGCCCCCTTGAGCAAGATTGGAAAGGCCTTCACTGAGCAAAACCCTAGCTCCGGAGATGGAACATTGGAACCATTTTCGAGACTTCGAGGCACGCTGTTGGGGGTCCCCTAGCTGAAACCCAGCACCCCGGATCCATCGGAATCGACAGATTCACGAACAGAGCCACGGTTTGGGTGCTGTGGGCATTTTCGTCGGGCACCTTAGGGCCATTCAGGGACACTTTGAGGAATTGCTCTGGGGGCCACGGGAACAAACCGGCGAGCGGACTTGGATTATGTCGGCTCTAACAGGTCCACATGGCCATTTTGGACCTATCCACGGTGGCCACGCACTCCCGGGGGCCTCCGGACGAGAAATGGCCCCCTTGAGCAATATTCAAAAGGCCTTCACATTGGGGTCAAATTTGCAAAATCGTCAACCGAGCACTTATGGCTAGTGTTCCCAGCTGGAACCTCCCTAGACACACTTGCAGGACTCCTCGGAACCTGGTTTTGTTGCACGGTTGGAATTCTATGCCCCCGACAGGTATCCAGCAAGTGTCCCTGAACGCCTTTTCGATGCGAGATGGAACGAGCCATAAAATGACGACTGTGGCTCCAATCGACAAACCATCGACTCCGTTGGATTCAGGACATCGAGATACTGCTGGGGGTGACCCTCTCCTCCGATCTCATGGATCGGGTGTCACCTTGTAGGTCCATTTTGGAAACTACGGTTTTGCTTAGTAAGGGAGTGTGCAATTTTTGCACACGGGGGTCAACTTTGCAAAATCATCGACCGGGAACATATGGCTAGCGTTCCAAGCCGGAACCTCCCAAGACACACTTGCAGGACTCCCCGGAACCTGGTTTTGTTGCACAGTTGGAGTTCTATGCCCCTCGCAGGTATCCAGCAGGTGTCCCTGAAGGCCTTTTGGATGCGAGATGGAACAAGCCATAGAATGACGACCGTGGCTCCGATCAACAAACCGTCGACTCTGTTGGATTCAGGACGTTGGGATAGTGCTAGAGGTGCCCGTTCCCTCCGGTTCCGCGGCCCAGGTGTCACCTTGTAGGTCCATTTTGGAAACTAGGGTTTTGCTCAATAAGGGAGTGTGCAATTTTTGCACACGGGGGTCAACTTTGCGAAATTTTCCACCAGGCACTTATGGCTAGCGTTCCCAGTCGGAACCTCCCTAGACACACTTACATGACTCCGTGGAACCCAGTTTTGTTGCACGGTTGGAGTTCTATGCCCCCAACAGGTATCCAACAGGTGTCCCTGAAGGCCTTTTGGATGCGAGACGGAACGAACCATAGAATGACTACCGTGGCTCCAATCGACAAACCGTCGACTCCATTAGATTCAAGACGTCAGGATAGTGCTAGGGGTGCCCCTCTCCTCTGGTCCTGTGGCCTGGGTGTCAGCTTGTAGGTCCATTTTCAAAACTAGGGTTTTGCTCAGTAAGGGAGTGTGCAATTTTTGCACATGGGGGTCAAAATTGCAAAATCGTCGACTGGGCACTTATGGTGATGATGATGAAGACGTTGATGATGATGGTGATGGTGATGGGTATGAAGATGATGATGATGGAGATGTTGATGAGGAGCCTAGAGATGACAATGATGATGAAGATGGTGATGATGATGAAGATGGTGATGATGATGAAGACGTTGATGATGATGGTGATGGTGATGAAGATGATGATGATGATGGCGAAGAAGATGATGATGATGGAGATGTTGATGAGGAACTTAGACATGACAATGATGATGAAGATGTTGATGATGCTGATGATGATGGTGATGATGATGAAGACGTTGATGATGATGGTGATGGTGATGAAGATGATGATGATGATGATGGAGAAGATGATGATGATGGATATGTTGATGAGGAACCTAGAGATGACAATGATGATGAAGATGTTGATGATGAAGATGTTGATGATGATGATGATGATGGTGATGATGATGAAGACGTTGATGATGATGGTGATGGTGATGACAATGATGATGATGATGATGATGGAGATGTTGGTGAGGAACCTAGAGATAACAATGATGATGAAGATGGTGATAATGATGAAGATGGTGATGATGATGAAGATGTTGATGATGATGGTGATGGTGATGAAGATGTTGATGATGATGACGAAGAAGATGATGATGATGGAGATGTTGATGAGGAGCCTAGAATGACAATGATGATGAATATGGTGATGATGATGAAGATGGTGATGATGATGAAGACGTTGATGATGATTGTGATGGTGATGAAGATGCTGATGATTATGACGGAGAATATGATGATGATGGAGATGTTGATGAGGAACCTAGAGATGACAATGATGATGAAGATGTTGATGATGATGATGACGATGATGATGATGATGGTGATGATGATGAAGACGTTTATGATGATGGTGATGGTGATGAAGATGATGATGAAGATGATGGAGATGTTGATGAGGAACCTAGAGATGACAATGATGATGATGATGATGTCGTTGATGATGATGAAGACATTGATGATAATGGTGATGGTGATGAAGATAGTAATGAAGATGATGATGACGAGGACATGTGGGGTGGGAGTTCGACCTCCAAAAACTCAAGCATTGACATGGGTGAGGTAGGTCTAAAGCCTCCCTCAAGGACATTTCCAACCATTAGGTGACAATGATGAACATGTTAGTGCTACTCAATTAGATGATGAAGTAGCTCAAGAAAATATGGAATTTGTTGCATCACATGAACCACATACATATTCTCTAGAGCCGATTCAAAATGACATTATTGAATTGAATATGATTGAAGGTTGTTAAGTGGCGAGAAGCCTCAATGAACAAATGACATTGCAAAGCCAAAAACCCTAGCATGAATGGTTATCATAAGACATCATGAATATGAATATGAATATTGTTACTAACGCTAATGAAAAAATCCTTAACATGCCCTCGTTGCCAACATATTTGAACAACAATGAAATTATCCATTATTATGTGGATGAAGTCAATGAAGAACCAACTCAAGAATCCAATGAAGAAGAATCATAGCTCTTAAATGATCCTCATATTCATCCAAGTACTAGACCAATATTGAAACAATTCCTAAAGCTCCAAATGGAGTGAGTGGTAGAGAAAATAGGGGCAATATCCAGATTAGGTTTATAGGATTCTAGATTAGTTTCTGAGGGTTAGATTAGTGTTTCTAGGGCTAGTTTAGGTTTCCAAGACTAGATTAGGTTTATAGTATTCTAGCTTAGTTTTCTAGTGTAAAATTAGTGTTCTAGGGTTAGTTTAGCTTTCTAGGATTTCTAAGGCTAGATTATGTTTGTAGGGTTATATTAGTGCTTCTAGGGTTAATCATGCATGAATAAACAATCACATGGCTATAAATAATAACTTAATCATAACTCAAACATCAAATAAACGATATAAGATAACAATATCAAATAAACTATCTAACATTAATAACATTAATCGTGCATGAATAAACAATCACATGGCTACACTATGTACCTCAATCAATTAGGCCTTCTAGATCTTCTCGGTTTTTTATTGTCTTGAACAACCTCTCATGCTCTGCATGAGGTAGTAAGTAGTGTACCTTGTTTGATGTCTTTGTTGAAATTGTTTGCAGTTGGATGTTTGTACCAACGATGAGGTGCGTAAAGTGATACACCCGTGAACCTGGTCTATAATCTGTGTATGTGTAGCCATTGCTCTTTGGTCCCTTTCCATCCACTGTAAGATATTCCCCCTGAACAACCATCGAGCCAGTCAGAAAGGTCGGTTAATGATGCAAGGAGGGTTTGCTTCCCTAGGATGCATCGTGCCAACCAATAATTCGTCCCAATTGCACTATTTTTCGGGGCGACAACTGCGTAGATGTGTCCTGCAAAAATGCATTTTAAGGTCATATTCCAACAAGTAGTGGTTTGATAACTTGGATAATTACAAAAACAAGGAGGGAACCAGGATATGCATGTAGAAATGTTTACCTGGCTGTACAAGATTAGATATATGATCATATTCATTTGAAATAGAGGATTGGACTTCCTCTAACTAGATTGTTTCAACAACTGCACGAGGGTCCACTGCAAGTGATACATGATCCCATTCATCAACCCAATCCATTGATTCACACTCATCCCACTCACAACTGCTGCAAGACCTACAAAAGCAAGCAAGTTTTCGCGTCCATATTTCAAATAAGGGGTTGTTTGAGCTTCGAACCGAATGAAATCCACGAGTGCCTTGCATAGTAATACAACTATAAGAACGCGATTGATCTATATCAACTACATTCCAGAAATTTCTGACAACATTTCCTCTACCTATTGGTATGTGTTGCTCCGTGGTTCGATCTGACATTTTTGCTTTGCACCATCGAACTATGGATTTGGCATTCTGAATATGAGGGTCTCTCATGGACCTCATCTCCTCCCTTCATAGGGAAGTTTTGAGACATGCTCTAGCCCCATCGTGCTCTCCCTTTCCATGCCCGGTCTCAAAATAGTTCCATACATGCAGCACATCATAATTCTTGTGCAAAATACTCAACCATTGGAAAACACGTGCATTTTTGAACTGGCTTGCACAACCATCTGACCATATCTAATGTTGATCCATCTGTATACCTCTCTCCTTCAACTGATCATAGAAAATTTTGAAGCAATGCTGCACATAATGCAAGTTGTGGCACCTGTTGTCACTGATGTAGAAGTTGGTCTCTTTCAATATTATCCTCATGTCGTTTCTGCTCTCTGGCGTGTGCCTATACGTGATATGGACCATCATGCTAACTTGGTCTGAATGGTAGTATTGACTTTGAATCTCATTCTGTGGCTGTAGGGTGTAGTTTTCAGCAAAGTCCACAACCAACAATATTGTGCCATTGGGAAAGGTGTCCCTGCACTGTCTGTACTGTTCATCCTGCCATTGTGCTACATGGACATGATGTACATACTGCTCGGTATTTTGGTAGAATTCCTTCATGAAATTGCAAATTTGTACCTGGTGCCACAAAACCAAGGGCATTAATACAACGTGACATTTTCAATCTGAATATATATGTACAAATTCAACATGTACAGTATGAAAGTATGCAAACTTAGATTACCTATGACTTAACCAATGCAATTTTTTTGCTTTCCTTCAAAGTATCTACTTGATATGTTATGTACTAGATGTTATGCATTTCTACTGAAATCCTCCCAAATTCGTGCTCCGTGGTTGCGTGGATGTAGCGGCTCAATAATGAAAATCCACTGCAATTGGAACATGTCCCATATAAACATGATCTTTTATAATATTTTTGTCCTTCAGTTCTTGGACACATTATGCTATGTATAAATTTTGTGGATGCATTCGGTGGTTGTAACGATGGGAAATCCTGCACAATGTTAGTATGCAAACCACAAAATATATGTCTATATGTATCATAATAGTACTCAAATTCTACATGGTATCTACAACATGTATTGTAATTAATGCAAATTCTAACATACCAGGGTTTGCATTTTTCAAAGGACCTTTGGCCCAAGTTCAATTGTGTGTGCTCATTCTTGAACCTCTCATAGAGTTCTGTTTGTGTCGTGTCAAGGAAGTGCTTGACATGGGGTTCACCCCGCCTAACACCTTTTCTCAACTTTAAAACATCTCTTTGATTCGATGACGGTCTATTGTTATCATCCCAAAACTTTTGCACTAGTTCTTTAACAGCATCAATGAGCTTCATGTCTTAACGAGGTAACCACCAACAAAGCCCAACAATATTTTTGGCCTGGGGTCTCAAGTTTTTCTCTAATGGCAGAATACTTTTGAAGAGTCTTTCTATCTACTTTAAATATTTTACATGTGTGTGATAGTAGGCGACGTTTCCTTGTGGATTTGTCTACAATCGATTCCGACGGTACACAACGGCTGCATTAAAATATTTTGTACGAGAAGTTTTTCCAATCAATTTAAATGAAGATTGTAGATTTCTAACAACATGATTGTTGGCCTCTGAACTTCTAACTACCTTTATGCCCAAAATTTTCCTAACATTAGCTATACAATGTGATTTTAACAAAGCAAGAAACAATTGACATTTTGCTGCATCAGTTTTGGATTCAAAAAAATCTTTGATTATCTTGCTACAATGGAAATCAATAGTGCATTTGGGCATATTACCTTCAAGTCTTGAAAATGAACTTTCATCCACATGAATACGTCTGGGAGTTCTTCATCATCCGGTTGATAGTCAAGGCAAGGAAGTCGGTAAGGAAGTATGAGTCTCGTCAATGATTTGTAGTGGCCCTTCGTTCACAAATTGGTCCTGCAAGGGAGTGTGTTTGCCATGTGTGTGCTCTTCTTGGGGAGGTTGCCAATTAAGAACTTGTTCAACATCCATCCCTTCATACTTGACATTAGGCAAGATTTGATTAACTTCAACCACTTCATCATTGCTTGTTGGTTTTGCATGTACAACCTGGCATTTTCTCTTATCTCATGGGCCTTTTTAGGGGGCAACTCCTTCGTTCTAGACTTTTTTTATTATTACGTTTGTTGCCTATATTCAATGCATTTTTTAGAAAAACAAAATATCACCCCTGCAAGAATGAACAACAGACAAGATATTAAAACTCGATGTGCATTATTATTAAAGCTCGATGTAGCAATTGATTATGTACAACAACATCTAGTGAGAATGTTTTCATATAATCTTAAAAGCTATTGGGAATTCCCTACATATAACTACAACAACACCTCTAGGAACTCAGTAGGATGGTATTGGATGGTGGTATGGGATGTTAGTACGAGCAAATTCCCTACAAGGGAGAATCTCCTACTCACTTTATTTTCATGGTATGGATGAGGGAAAATAGCCCCAAAAGACTAAGAGTTTTCAATTCTTTAGGTGTGTGTGTGAGTTGTTGTAGTGAAACCATGAGGAATTCAACAAATGTTTGTCTATTAGATGGAGGAATGTGATTATGAAATGTTGTTGGTGGTGATGCAAGTAATTTTTTTTTATTATCTTCATGAAAGGTTGAAAGCATTGCTTGGTGCATGTTGTAGTTTTTTTTTGGAAAGATGTTTTTATTGTCTATGTTGAAGATTAAGAAGACTAAAATAGATCTATCATACAATTCATGAGGAAAAACCAAAATAGATGCCATTCAAAGAAGTGAATGAAGACTAAAATACATTTAACAAGATAAAATTGTCACCATACCTCAAGGATTATGATTGCTCTTTGCTTCAAATGTAAAATGCTCTTTTGATGTGTCCACTATATGTATGAAGAGTTCATGTGAGTCCAAGTAGCATGAGAACTCAATCCAAGGAGCCAAATAGAGTCCAATTGTTGTGTATTCACTCAAATGATCCAAATAGAGCCCAAGAGGTGTGTATTCAATCCAAATAGCCAAATAGAGCCCCAAATGTTCTGTATTCTATCCAAATGGTAAAGGAAGCACCAAA